>CM047430.1:57734828-58334828 GCA_026168455.1 Theocolax elegans
AAAAAATTGAAATTGTGCTACAGAAAAATTTAAACTCCTGTAAGATTCAAAATTCTTTTGGACATTCTTATAAACACTAAAACTGCAGCAGGCGGTGTATCTCCGTTGCATCGAGAGTTAAGTTCCATCAAATCGAAAGGCATCCTCGTGACTCCTTGAGAAAAAAGTGTAAGCGGTGTGCCCCTGGACACGCCGGAGGAGGTCGACGTGCCGCGGCGGGCGCTGCTCTCACTGCACACGCCCGGTTATTGATCGGGCCGCTGCGCACATCCGATTCGGCGGGAGGGTGAATTTTCCCGTTCCTATACCCCGGAGGCAGCTTCTGCATTTTCGTAGAGTACGGAATTGCCCTTCGATGATGCCCTAATTTATGTAATCGGTTCTCACGTAACCTGCTTTACCGACTGAGAGTGGATACGGGTGTAATTTTCATTGTACCTATATTACAATCAGCTAGCGATTGGGAGGGCGTTTATTTATTGCCTTTGTTATTCTTCGGGTATGGTCATTTCTCGTATTTACCGATCTAATCAAATGGTTTTAACGATAATTTTATAGGATTCGTTTGTTTTTTCATAGGAAATGATTAGCATTTTTTATCATCATTCGATTCAATAGAAACTTAAATTAAATACTTACATGATTAATTTTTTAAATGGACGTATTAAAAAAATAATTTAATGAATTCAATGAAAAATTTATTACATACATATAAATTTCGGAATTTCGTAAATGCGTTATATAGATTTTTTGTTTTTTCTTAATAAATAATTATCAGATTCAAATAAATTTTTCTGACAGAACTATTTATATAAATATTTTGTTTAATTCACTAAAATTCTTTTTCAGTATGATTATGTTATGTTTTAACAAATATTGTTTTTATGTAATTTTAATCAATCCATAATTTAAAAATATCTTAATAAGGAAATATCGAATTATCGCAGGTTGATGAGCCTTTTACAAAATAGATACCGTTGATTGAAAAAAAGTCAAGTTTCAATCCAATGAATGGACAGTTCACGTGTATATATACTGTATTGAATTGAATTTTCTAGGCCGCTGTTGGATTGAAACTATAAGTCTTTCCTTGAACTGAATTTACGATTTAAAATCGAAAATTTTGTACATTAAAAATTTTCATATCGTATATTTAAATTGAATCATATTCTATACATATACGCTATTTAAAAATAATAATTATTGTTTTTTTTTCAAACGATCGAATTAATTTAAACCTTCAAATTAATCAAAAATTTCATAGTTCGAGTAATTGTAAAATATACATATAATATTGCTAAAAAAGAAAGTAATTTTTAAATCCTTTGTTCCATGCGACGTATACATATCACTGTGCATAATTTCTCATTTAACCCTACGAGATTCCGTATTTCAGTTGAAATTGTAAGGATCGAGTCTCGTTTTTCACGTAAAACAGTTTTTCTTTCATCTCAACGTTTTCTTCATTAGCGGTCGAAATGCCAAATGGAATTCGAAAGAACGAGTTGAAAAAAAACGGAGGACAGAAAGAGAGAGGGAGAGAGAGAGAGAGAGAGAGAAACAGTGGTAGTAAGGACGAGAGTTTGGATCGTTAAATCGTCTCTCGCGCGCGCGTCGTGTATAGTGTTTATGTTTCTTCTGACTTTTCTTTCCCTTAATATTGCTCCCTCGTGTTGGGTTAAAATTGCCCAATGCGCACACTGCTAAGCTTTTACGTCTCTGTATATTTGGCCGATTGTCCTTGGAAAATTTTCTTCACTCCCGTAAAGCAATTTAATTTATTGGACGTACTCCAAAACGTTAAAGACTGTGCAATCGTCCAGGATTCCTCGAGATTATGGGATAAATATCGATAAACTCGTTTTCGGTATATTATACGTGGATTACAATTATCGGGGTGGATTAGTCAGTAGTAATTTATTCATTTATATAGGATTTATGAGATTCCATTAACAAGTAACATACTGTTCCTATACCGAACTAAAAGCATTTAATTAGACGATTGTTATATTTTCTTAAGTAAACGTAAAAAAAAGTATAAAATTGAAAATATTTTTCCGAATATTTTTATATACACACTGTAAAAAACGTATCGTTCGTTCGAAATTGTTTATTTACGTCCAGGTATATATCTATTATACATTGAATAATATCTCTGTTCGTACGACCACCGCACCAGTCGACAAATATCAAAAAGTTAGACTATTCTCTTTATTGGCCAAAGCATGAAATTTTACGATCTTCGTCGTAACTCGTTGAAAGTGTCAAAGCCATCGTGAGTAAAGGGTGTCGTAAAAACTTTTTAAAATTTAAACTATGCGCGACGTGTGAGATATTTTAAATACCTCCTCGCGGTATTAGTTACACATTTGTGCGCGAAACCTGTTAAACATCGCGCACTTTGTATCCGACGTGTGCGTTTAAACAACACCTAATTATCGCACCATTGTAAAACAGTAAAACCTCAATATTTTATTACAGGCAATCGTTACAGAAAAACGTGTCTCGTTAACTATAAATTATCTTTTGTATACCGAGGAAGTTCTACATAAATACTTTCACGTTGAAACGTGTGTAAAAATTTCAAAGCACCCGGGCAAAAAAAATATTATGCGAAAAGGTTGATATCGTACGCGTTATATACCTAAAACTCGTCGTTTCCGCGATATTTCCTGACGCGGTTAGATGCAAATGAACAGTCTTTTCATCGAGTGAACGTTTCATCTTGCCCCTTTTTTTTCCTTTGGTACCACATGCGCTTTCATGACGAAGATAACGAGGGTGACCCACTCGTCGAGAAATGGGACGCCCTCCAAACATGACTTTAGCAAATTGTGTCTTTAGAACATGTATACAAGAGAAGTATATATATATAACTTGGCTTGGTTTATCTCTCTTCACGGTCATTCCGAGTAGTTTCTTTAATCCAAGGCCGGTATTATTATCTTTTCGGCACCTTCAATCGTATTTTACATAATTTAATCTACCGTTATATAATCATCCGTCATACTGATTCGTAATTTACGATGATCTTTTCGTCTTAAATATTTATTCTGAATGTCGTGAGGAAGGAAAAGGGTATAGGTGAACACGATTTAGTGTATCGTCTGTACGGATTCCAATATAATTCAATATACTATGGTCATTCCTGACGCGGGATATATTTGTAAATAGGATTTATCACACCGAATTTCCTGCGAGTTGTTGTTAGTTGTGGTTTATTTATTGCGTAGTGCATACTGCATTGTACCTTGGTAGAAATCAAAGCATTTATAAATCATTTGTTGTACAACAAATCATGTATTTACCTTACCTTAAAATACTCAATGTATTTTAGAGCAGTGGTGGGTGCAAGTATTCGACCGCAAATTTTCGTCGAATACTTTTTTGTTTTTTTGTAAACGTGTAAACAAAAATTTTTTTGTAAACGATAATAAAGTCGCATAAATGTGATATGTAGCTGATTGGCGACCTACATGTAATTTTTAAATAATTTCGAAAAGTATACGAAAACAAGTATTTGATGAATACTCTAGTACAAATACTAGTATTCGAGTAAAAGTGTTCGACGAATACTTTTCGGAATTTTTTTTAAATTCACCTAAACATCACATTTCAGTGTTTTTATCATCATTTCTATTAAATTTTTAAAAAGTATTAAATATTATTTAATAATTTTTGAAATTTTTTTAAATTCATGATTGTTTACATATATATTATAAGTTCACATTTATTTGTTTTCATTTTAATTTTTGTATTATATTTAATAATATACTTTTTAAACGATAACTACGAATTTAAAAAATTTCTATAATTATTTAATATTTAATACTTTTTTAAAAATGTTATAGAAATGATGACAGAAACACAGAAGTGTGATGTTTAGGCGATTGGCGACGTATTTAAGTGAATTAAAAACAATTTCGAAAAGTTTTCGACGAATACTTTTACTCGAATACTTATATATACGTTGCCAATTACCTTGATATCACATTTCGTTGCGGTCGAATACTTGCTTACTGTTTTATGCATAAAGTTTTAATTTATTTTATATAAAATGTAAATATTAATTTTAGTGTATAATTTATTTTTATTCATCCACAAGAGTATATACATAATTAATAATTTTTTTATACTCCTAACTCATTGCTTCCTAATAGAGAATTGAATAATCTTAGATTTGTTTTTAAACACGTTAGGAAGAATTTTTTACGATGTTAAAAGTCCAAAAAGTGTTTTTAAAAAATATCCATGTGTATGTACGTATACCGCTGTACTTTTGAAACTATACTCGATCAATATCATTGAACTTGGACATATAAATTTCTTTTTTTCGAATTCAATAATTTTAATTCATTAAATAAACAAAAAAATAAAAACTAAAAATTGAGATTTTTATGTATAAAAAAGGTTTTAATGCATTTGAAATTTGAGAAAAACGTAGTCCTTACAGCAACAATGATACCAATTATTTTTCAGCTATAAAAGTTACATACTATAAAAGTTTTAGAAACATTTCTCCAAATGGATCTTAAGAAAAAAATTTTAGTCTAAAATGCGATTTTTTTGTTTCAAAACAGATGGACGTTGAATTGAAATAATTAGTATCTTTTTGACATATTCAAAATTTAGTAATCTATACACGTTTATAAAAATAAAAATCCGAGGGACTAGTTAGCTGTACATAATGGCACTCGCGCCCATACTTGCATCAGGCGCTATCGCTTTTAATCATGTTTACATAATATTTTTTTATTTGTAACAATCATTCGAAATAAATTAGTGTAAAATTTTAGAAATATTATTTATTAGCGTAAATAATTTTAAAAACGTAAAATAATCTTGTTAGCATTAATTAAATTTTAATTAAAGAGAAAGTTATTTAGACGTATAATAAAATCTGATTTTTATAAAGAAAACTACCATAAAATTAAATTACAGAAACTTTAAAAAACAATAATCGAAAGCGCTTGAAAAAAAGATTACGAATTCCCGCTGGCTATTTAAGTAGTGATCGCATCATTTTTTAAAGCACACCATTACATTGCGTAAAGTAGTCTATATAGTCTTTTTTATTAATTTGTTTATCGCAAACTATAGCGTTTAAAATATTATTATTAATACAATTGGACAAAAAAGTTTGAATTCTACTGAATAAAGCTTTAATATATATAATCATAATTATTAGGTGTTTAATATTATTAATTATAAAAAGGTAAATGTCATATTTAATGTATTTCTATATATATTTTATTTTACGTCGTCGAGGTATTAATGGAAAGAAAAAAATAATCACAAACATTTACCATTGAGCATTAAGCTTCTTTAGCTTTATGAATAACTGCAATCTAAAAGAGTGACCTACATTAGTTCGCGTAATTACTAGCAGGTGAAAAAAAAACGATTCAAAGAAAACTTGCACAGGGTATACAATTTAATTACCAGATTCTTCATTAATTTCTACAGATTTTCGAAGGGTATAAGCTTAATTAACTACGATAACTTTTCCCGTGTATCAAGAATAACTTAGTATCGAAATAATTCAAGCTCTCAGTCCTAACAATCTTCAACATTGCAACTAGTATCGAAACCAGTAGCTCAATAAGTCGAGAAAAGTAGGACACATCGAAGATTTAACGGCTTTGGTAACCGCGGGACGCATCAAACTCATTCAACCGAATGTTTCGTCATTTTTCCTCTTTTCTTCCACTTGGTTCGTTTTTTTTCACTTATCGATTATTTTTTTATTTTTCACATTCTACACTCTTATTCACGCTCGTTTCCTCGATTCTTCAGAAATGTACCTCGTTAGGTGTTTACATTGAATGGAGATACGACAACCGAACGGGGGTTTTCAACTCGATAAAGCATTACTTGCTTTTTTTGGTATCTCTGAACATTTTTTGTCATTCTTGACGTGGAAATCACTGGTTTTTAGAGGTAGATTAAAATGAGTACAAAAAAACGGTGATACACGTGCTTTTTATGCACCGGTGACGCATGTGCGGTGTGTATATTTAAAATCCTCCGTTTAATACACACGGAAAGGCCATTTTTGGAACGTCTCGTATATATATATATAAAACCGAATGCACTCTCGGAAGTTAGTTCTCCCCCTCTTTCGTATTATTCTTTGCTCGTAATTTTCTTTTTAATTGCCAGCTGGTGAACCTTGTGCACACAAACGCGATGAATATATTTTCCTCGTCTTATATTGCTCGATTTATTTCTATATATATACACGCGTGTTAACTGTGCAGTAAAGTTTCGTAGTATATATAAATCGAAAGTTAAATAATTAATGTTTCAATTAGGCTTACTTTCGAGTTGTGCATAATACTTTAAATGAATTATTAATCAAGAGTGCGCAAGGAAAGACTGTTCAAAAATTTAAATACTTTCAAGGGAGGTATATTAAGTTTCTATAAAATAAATTGATTAAAAATTGGGTCAATAATTCAAATTCTTCAGAGAAAAGTTTTTGTTTTTTTTTATATTCGCAAAAGAATCTTAAGAAAACTACCTATTGTCCATTATCAACGAATTTCTCATATAGTTTCGAAAAATTCTTGTAAAAGCCCTACCATTCGACTGAGATATCGACATCTCGACGTATTTCATTAACAAAAAAATGAAAATAAACGAAACAAGATCTTTCGCGGAAATTCGTGTAAAGAGATGCACGTTCCGTTGAAGAGAAACGTAGATGCAACGTGTGGCAGTCTGTACCCGTGCAATGTGTATATAGATAAAGACGCGTTATCCCGGGTAAAATCAGTGTAGTGTGCCGAGTCGAAAGGGTGTCTCGAGCGTAAAAAAAAGGTTGCAACAGAGAAAGAAGAGCGTTCCAGCACGTGAAAGGGGAGCGTCGACGGCTGACATTAAACTGGGTTGCACTACTTATAATCGTCCCACCTGGGAAAACCAGAGCGCTCCGTATATACATTCAAGAGAGATCTTTTATATTTTTAAGGGGTATAGGTGAGATTAATCTAGTTGAAAGCGATTCTCGACCCTTTGGGAATCGAGTAATACATCGACCAAGAGTACACGTTATTATTCCACTTTTGCGCTAGTACAATTGCCGGATCGTTAAGAAAATACGATGCAGGCGCTTTTCATTGTTTCGACTTTTTACACCGTGGTGTATGGGGATTATATTGAATAGTCGCGTATGATCTTTTATCTTATTCTCGAGCATTTACTTATCGGACTGTGGTATATCGAGCGCTGGTTAGATAATTACACGGAAATAAGTATATTCGATACGTTACAAATAAATTGAGATTTATCGCGAGGTAAACGCGGGACGACACGTTGTTTTCGTAAATTTTACCATGAACTTTATGGTGACAATTTATAGGCGTAAGATCAAAAAATTTTCATTAAAAATCTATATGGGAAAAATTACAAGAAGTTCATCGTAACATTTACGTGCATTTCTTACACATGCACACTTCAAAACACGAGGAGTTGTAAATATCGTTGTAAATATTTCATGGATTTAAAAAATTGTAAAAAGATAGAAAATATGGAAATTTTATAAAAAAAATTGAATAAAAATAGCAGATCCCACGATTACCGTGAATTTAATTGTTATAATTTTTAAAATTAATTTTAATTACTGAATACACGTCGTTGAGATTTATTTTTATCAAAATTGGTATACAAATTGTTTAATTAGTATCACCACTGATAACAACCATGTACACGTTACAGATCGTAGAGAATGTTTACATAACAATGTACATTTTTATATGTACATCCACGTAATATTAATTTATCGACCAAAGAATTCCAGACTATGTATAAAATATTTATATCCATACTCAACGAAGAAACGATATCATTTTTTCTATTGAAACGTGATGTAAAGAGAAACACTACGTCACTGTAGGTATTATCTAACGTTTGCCGTGAAAAATATCTGCACAAACCTTATATTTTTAGATATCAGATATTTGTTATAAAAATATACGCTGCGTGTATAAATAAAATCTCTTATCTTTCTATGTAACATGTAGATATAATGATATTACGTAACCCAGTTATGCAATTAGCTTTTTAATAATACATCGATCTCGATTCAACGAACTCTACTTTGTTTGTATACAATGCGCGGGGATACCTTATTACACGTTTGTGTACTACGTATACTGTAGAATTTGCATCTTTTTTTTAACGAAAGACAATTTAGTTAATTAAAAGTAATGGAAGATCGATTGTGTTTGGTTACAGCAACAAGTGCACCGATATCATGGCCAGAAAATGGGTGCTCTGGAGCCGCACGTGTTCGCTTTGGCAGAAGCGGCTTATCGCTCCCTCAAAGATTCCGACAGCAACCAATCCTGCGTTATATCCGGCGAAAGCGGAGCAGGAAAAACCGAGACCACGAAATTCATTCTGCAATATTTGTGTTCGGTGACTAGTAATGTCGATACTTGGGTCGAACAGCAGATCCTCGAAGCTAACACTATACTCGAAGCTTTCGGTAAGTTATCTACTCTCTTTCTTCTATTTTTCACTCGCTATCGAAAATTATTATTTACTTTTTTTTACCATAGTACTCGCACAGCATATTAATTAACCCTTTGTTGCACAAATTTTCTTTGAGGGGACAAGCCTGGATTAAAATTAACAATTAATCAATTTTCATAACAACTGAAAACATTTCTAAATTTTTTAAACAAATTATATTATTATTAACTTTTATTTAAAAATTTTTTGACCAAATTGTATGTAAGAGTGATTTTAATTAATTATAAGACTCCTTACTCTCATTTTTTACCATAATGGACTTACCGCGGATATCTCAGAAACCATTTCGTCGAATAGGCAGTAACTTTTAAATATGATTTTAATCCCCTTATTTAAAATTTTAAATAATAATTAATAATAATATAATTTCATAAAAGATTAAGATATGTTTATAATCATTATGAAAAAATTATCAATTGTTGATATTAAATAGTTTATTTGAACCCAGGCTTGTATCCTTAAGCGATCGATATTTTTTATCTCATCGATATAAGGGGTGGTAGGGGTCACACTATTTTCCAAATATAAATTAGTGAATAATCACTAAAAGTATAGTGATAAGTCGGTTACTTTCACCAAATAGTGACTGGATACTGATTCATTATTTGAATAGTAAGTATTCATTTTTAGAGAGTACGTGTACTATCCGGTAATTGCACACACAAACACGCAACAATTCTTTTTCGATCTCTATCCTATAACATTTCTTATTCTTTTCCGTTATTTTAATATGTATACAAAAGGTGAATTTTGCCAACAAAACGTTGCACTTAACGTAAAAATGTTTTTTTTTTTATTTATTTAATCAAATAACCTACCTGGCCCTGAAGAAATTGAAAAATAATACTTTTAATTTTGTAAATTAATATACATATATATATATATATATATATATATATATATATATATATATATATATATATATATATATATATATATATATATATATATATATATATATATATTACGTTAATTTCTCTCGAACTTTACGTTTCTATTATGCGCTTCAAGCTACTATAAGTAATTAAAAGTGAAAAGACTATTTATGACACAACCTGATGAAAACTCGAAGGAATCAAGTTAGGTTTTTCCCTAATCCGGTCAGCTAACGTAGCTTTATTTTCCTTACGCGTTTCCATTATACTTATTGTATTTTTCGAATACAACTTTTTGTCTACCTGCCTAGAGGGATCGGAAGAGAAAAATAGACAGACACGAATGTCCGATCCGTAAACACCTCATCTAACCCTCAACAAACCCGCTGCTCCGAGACATCGAGTTCACAAATACACATGTTATTATACTGTTATTTATACTGTTATTAATATTTAATAATCAATTATTGTCTGACGTTCTCGAAGCAATAGACAGATCGAAATTTTGAAAAAAAACATGTTAGGTTTCAAAATGTAATGTACTTGATTTTTCTTTGAATCATTTGTATTAAAATATAATTAGCGACTAAAAAAATTCATTGTACTATACATTTTGTGGCCAAACACGATTTTTCGAATATTGGGTGAATCGTATTGAATTCACTATCTTGAATATTAGAAATCTGAATTGCGATTTATATTCACAAACATATGTACAATTATATTATTAATCTATATGCATTTAAACTTTGAAAAATATATTTTCAAAGAGGTAGTACCCTTAACGTATCATTTATGTCACAAAGGGTTAATATTTATATATACTTGGATTTTAATATAATCATTTGTCTCATCAGTGTGGAATGTTCATAATTACGGAGAGAAAAGTTTTAGTTAATGTTAACAAACTTTCTGTAAATATTACTAAATTTTCATTAACGCTGTAATAGATTGTCAAAACCAAAAAACTTACTAAACTTTTAGTCAATTTGTTATTGAACTTTCTATCAATTTTTACTGAGTCTACTAGTTTTTATTAAAAGTAGTGAAACTTCAGTAAAAGTTACTGAATTTTCTCCCTCCGTGTACATTTTTTTGTTGTAAATAAGTTTTTGTACGAAAAAGAAAAATGTTTGATTATTGCAGGTAACGCGAAAACGGTGCGTAACGACAACAGTTCGCGATTCGGTAAATTCATGCAAGTGTGCTTCGATAGTAAATGGATGATCAAAGGTTGCATAATCCAGGACTATCTGCTCGAACAAAGTCGCATTACGTTCCAAAGCCCCGGAGAACGGAATTACCACGTGTTTTATCAGCTGGTGGAAGCTGCGAGTCGCGACAAAGAATTAGCCGAACAATACAAACTAAAACCAGCGAGTCACTATAAATACCTGACCCAGTCGAGTGAAAATATTGATGGACTCGCTGACTCCAAGACGTTCGACGCGCTTAGACTTGCGTTTAACGTCCTTCAGGTATATATATTCAATTACTTTCTTACTTTAAATCGCCTACCGTTCAAATTTGAGAAAATGAAATTTTTTCTCGTTCCACAAGTCGAGTTCTTAAATATGCGTTAAAAAGAAAATTTGATTGCTTTCGCGTGTTTATTTTAGAATTTAAAGGAATTTGTTTAATCTTAGAATATTGACTTTTATTGAGTTACACCTTGTCATTACTTATAAAAGAAAATTCCGCTTGCTTTTGGAATGGGAGCCCCTTAATTGTGAAAGAGCAAACAGATTTTGTTCCTAAGGCATATTTAATAAGAATTCCGGTTAGATTAAATATATATCTTTCGTAGTCTAAAATGTATTATTACCGCAAAAAAAAAAGAAGTTTTTATGTATTT
This sequence comes from Theocolax elegans, assembly GCA_026168455.1. Lineage (NCBI taxonomy): Eukaryota > Metazoa > Arthropoda > Insecta > Hymenoptera > Cerocephalidae > Theocolax > Theocolax elegans. The sequence goes on from CM047430.1 coordinate 57,746,097, forward strand.
TAAACAAAAGATACGTTGATATCGGCAGGTACCAACCGAAATGTGCGAAGGTATATTTCGCGTCCTCTCGGCAATTCTTTGGCTCGGTAACTTGAGTTTCCAAGACGTAGACGGTGAGCGTTGCGAATTGACTGCCGAAGATCGAGAGATCATCGAAACGGTTGCTCCTTTGATCGGACTCCAATCGGAGGATCTGACGAGAATCGTTTTGCAACGTGAAATCAACGTTCGGGGTAACATCACCGAAATTCCACTTAAAGTTCAAGAAGCTAAGGAAAATCGGCACGCCATGTCGAAAGCTTTGTATTCAAGGACTTTCGCTTGGCTCATCAATCACATTAACAACTGCACGAATCCGGGGCAAGACATATCGAGGTTTCTCGGAGTCCTCGATATCTTTGGGTTTGAAAACTTCGATACCAATAGTTTCGAGCAGCTTTGTATCAACTACACCAACGAAAAGTTACACAAGTTTTTCAATCATTACGTCTTCGCGCTTGAGCAAGAATTGGTATGGATTCTCTTCTCTATTATGTTTGCTTAGCCATAGAGTGTTGTTTAGTTACAGAGAAACATACACGTGTATTGATAAAATTCTATTAAATTTTTCAGTTATATATGATTCTGGAACATTGAATTATTTGAAAACGTAAAGTCGGTGGATTTTTGGGGTTGTTGATTATGAATTTAAAGTTACAATTTACAAAATTGAAAATAGCCTGAAACTTTTAGGCGATTTTTTAAGTCACTGTTACAAATTTGATTTCGGAATTTCAATTTTGCGTAATTCATAAATTTTGTTATGTCAAAACTGTAAATTGAAGATTCTTCGGGTCATTGGTTACAAATTTAAAATCAGATTTTTTCACTTTTAAAAATTCCGGATTAATACGTACAATCCGAAGTCAAATTTGTAATCAGCGACCTCAAAACTCCCAATTTCGTTTTCTTCATTATGAATTTTTATTGAAAAAATAGAGAATTTTATTTTATTTTTTTTAATATTGTTATGAATTACTATTACTAAGACACCAAAACAATAAAAATGTAATCAGGTCTAAAAAGATTTACTCAAATACAAACGGCAAAAAAGTAAAGTTGAGAAGGTTGTAAATAAACTTACCACTATGCCTAAAAAGGTCAACTATATGAATACACTATGGCTACTCAAGTAATACAAATATTGTCTCAAAATTGTCATGTAGGGGACCAGCCAGTGTTAAAAATTAAAAAAAAGCTATACAATATTAACAAATTAATAATTTCTTTCATAAATTCAATTCAATTGAAAACATTTCTTAATTTTTTAAACAAATTATATTATTATTAACTCTTGTTTAAATTTTTTTGACCAAATATGTAAGAGTCATTTTAATTAATTATGAGACTCTGTATTCTGATTATTTTTCCATTATGGATTGACCGCAGGATATCTTCATTAAACCACTTCATTGAATAGGCTGAAATTTTAACAGTAACTTTTAAATATGATTTTAATCCACTAAAAGAAATTTTAATTCACTAAATGAAACAGAATTTCAATAAAAAAGTAAGTGTTTTTATAAAAAAATTATTTATCTGTTTTTTACACAGTTTTTCAATTTTTTTAATTAATTTGGTAATAATCATTTTTTTATACAATGTTAATACAGTCTGTTCCACTCAGTGGATTAAAATCATATTTAAAAGTTACTGTTAAAATTTCAGCCTATTCGATGACATGGTTTCTGAAATATCCTGCGGTAAGTCCATTAAAGAAAAATATCAGAGTACAGAGTTTCATAATTAATTAATGTACTATTGTTACATATAAATTGGCCAAAAAATTTTCAAATAAAAGTTAATAATAATATAATTTGTTTAAAAAATTAAGAAATGTTTTCAATTGTTATGAAAAAAATTATTAATTGTTAATATTGAATAGCTTTTTTCAATTTTAACACTGGCTGGTTCCCTTAAATTAAATTAAACATTATTTTCAAAATTATGTCTAGTACCGACAAGAAGAAATCCAGTATTCGCACATAACATTCACCGACAACACCTTATGTCTCGAATTGATTGAAAAACCACCAAGATGCGTTCTCAAACTTCTCACCGAGCAATGTCACATGCCAAAGGGATCGGATTTGGCCTACCTCACGAATTTACACGCGGAATTCGAGAGTCATCCGTGTTACGTGAAAGGTGACGATCGACGCAAATGGGAAAAAGAATTCGGCCTTAAACATTACGCTGGTTCCGTCACTTACACGGTCGAGGGTTTCGTCGACAAGAATCGTGATGTTCAACAGGATGTTTTCTTCGATATAATGACCAGGAGTACCAATGAGTTTGTCCAGGAGATCACGGCTTATCAGGTACTTCTCTTCTATTACTACTTTAATTTAATGTTAAACCACGATGCTAATTCCAGATTAGTGTTTAGTGAACATTGATATGATTTTAAATAAGCAAAAAGACAAATTAACAACTTATTTCCTTGTTATGTCAGGACCTGTTAGGCTGCACTGTAGCTCGAGCTTCTGGTAGTGCACCGACCCTGTCGCGCGGTACATCGAAAGGTAAACCGACATTGTGCGACACGTTTCGACATCAACTACAAGCTCTCGTGGATGTTCTGCAAGGCACAACACCCTGGTACGCGCGTTGCATCAAACCGAATATGGATAAGAAAGCTAACTATTACGACGAAAAATTAGTGTTGGATCAGTTAAGGTATCTAGGAATGCTCGATATTATACGAATACGAAAGGAAGGATTTCCAATACACATGGCATTTTCCGATTTTCTCGTGAGATATCGCTGTTTAGAGAAAAATCGGTTTGGTTTACCCAAAGACGAAAAAGAGGCTGTGAGGTCTTTGATTAAGAGTAAAAAAGTTCCAACTACCGAATGGCAGATTGGAAAGACCAAAGTTTTTCTTAGAAGGGTTGTTCACGAACCTCTCGAAGACTCGAGGAATCAAGTTATTACAAGTAATGCCATTCTTATACAGAAGATTTGGCGAGGATATACCGTACGTCAAGGTAATAATCGAATAACGATGTTAAAGTTAATATTTGTATGTTTATCTTATTATTTTATTAATGAAAAACGAAATGGTCCATTATTTATCCAGATTACCTACGGAAACGAGAAGCAGCCTTGAAAGTACAACACGCGTACCGAGGTTGGAAGTTGCGTATAATGTTCATTAGAAAACGACGCGCCGCGATAGTAATACAGTCGCATCTGCGTGGCGTTTTTGCAAGGGAAGTCGCAGCAGCTCTCCGGGAAATGAGGCGCGTCGACGAAGAGATGCGGAAACGCGAACGACTCGAGGAGGAAAGAAGACTCATGGAGGACAAGAAGGCACTTGAAGAAAGTCAAAGGTAAATAATCTACATTTGTGTAACCCAATTTTTTATTACCTACCGCGTTTTTTTTACTCTCTTATTTTACTTTTTTGTTACTCGTTAACTGATTATTTGAGTGTACGCTATACGAGACTCGATTTTTACGAACGTTGCATTTGTATAATTGTAGCACTCAGTACAACGGTATTGTGGGGATGGAGCCTGGGTAAGTTTTATCGACAACGAAATGACGTAATGATGTCTCTTGTGCTTTGCATGACTTAACGGTTTTTGCGTGATATTATGTATATATATATTATGTATAATATATTATTTAATTACTGTAATTTTATTCTGAATAAGTTATTATGGTTATTAAATTTAATTACACCTTAGATTATTGACCGTTTCGGCTACTTGTTCACACGCACAGTGCAATACTGACATTTTCGGTGTACAGAAAAATATATTCTTTGTATACAGCAGCGCTCAAAAATTCGTAAACGATTTTCTTTTTATAAGTGTAATTTCAATATTTGATATTTCAGGAGCGTCTCGATATACTTATTTGAAAAAATCCAACCTCATTTTGAAAGATTATATCAGAAACTATCTTCATAAGCTGTGGAATATATTATATTTTATTTAGCTCAATTACTTCGCGTTTAAATTTTTTCAATTGTTATAAATTTTTTTATTTCAAAAAACCAGCTGTAACTTCTAAAAAAAAAATAGCAAAAACTTATAAATTCCAACGCCAATGAAAAATAAAGAAAATTTTCTGTAAATTTGCTCTGGGAGAAATTTTTTTGGAGTAGAAGCTAGATATAAAAAATGTACCTAAGAGCAAATTCACAGAAAAAATTCTCTACTTTTCATTGGCCTTAGAATTTTTAAGTTTCTACTATTTTTTAAAAAGTTTCAGCTAACTTTTTAAAAGTAAAAATTTGTAAAAATGGAAAAATATTTAAACGTAATATGGTTGAGCTAAATAAAATAAAATAAATTCCATATCTTACGATAAGATAGTTTTTGATATAATCTTTCAAATACCGTTGGATTTTTTCAAATATATCGAGGGATTCGAGAAATATTAAAGATTGAAGTTATACTTATAAAAAGAAAATTATTTACGAATTTTTGAGCGGTGCTGTATATACATATACATAATTATAGTTTTCTAAGGTACAAACACCGAGAGAAAATTTTAGTGAATTTGGATATGAAGTCATGGTAGATTTTTAGATATTTTGTGTCGATGTTGCGTAAAAAGAAGTGAAAACTTTGAAATACACAAAAGTGAAAGTATAATTTTTTTATTGATTTTTATCATTATTATTAAATGTTAGATGTAACCAATACTTTTTTCCATATGCTTATACTAATATTTTCTCTGTGTGTAGTTAGATTAATCTTAATATTACATATAGAATATAGATTTGATTTAATCATACACCGTACAAAGCAACGAGACACAATTTTTTTTAATAAATTCTAATACATTTAGCAGCATGTTTTGAAGGAACCATCACCGCTGTTTGGTTGTACATACACCGCACAAACTTTGATTTTGAATTAATTGAAAAAAGCATTTTACTTCGTTTATCTCACAAATGTTTCATCGTCTTCCAGGAAAGCTGAGGAGGAGATTGCAGCCCTTACTCAAATGGCCGAGCAGTTCAACACGAAAATGGCAAGCAACAACAACAATCCATCAACAGAAATTCAATCGGTCGATCTGGATAATTTATTCTCATTTTTATCCGATGTACAATCAACCAAGACGAATCAGATAATCGAAGAAATCGGCGAGCAAATGAACGAGCTTGTTGAAAATCTAGACGTCGAATTAGAAAATGTAATACAACAGGAGCTTGCAATGAATGCGAAATTAGAATTGAAAAAGAGTCCTATAAACGAAGAAGCTGATAAAAATCAAAACGTTTCTTCAAAGAAGGTATCGAGTTTACCTGAGCCAACCGAACCTCCTCCACCACCTCCACCGCCACCTCAATTTGCTAATGGTACTGCGAATATCGAAAAAGTCAAAGAACGCAAGGAGCCTATATACGAATCAGTTAAGCCTAGGGATGAAAATGGTCCCATCCCGGTTATTATGAACGGTAATGGAAATGAAATTACCAACGGACACATTTCAGACGATTCGCGTGCTAAGACTCCGAACGCTCTTACTGCGAAGGAACCTCACGAAATAAAGAGGGTAAATTTTTTTTTAAATATATTTATTTACTTACCAAATTTTTAATTGTTATAATTATTTTATAATCACAACTATATAATTTGTATAGATGACGAGCCCATCGGCACAGCCAGAACAAAGGAACGGGTTACCGAATCATCACGTACTAAACCACGCGAATCACCAAGTACATCAAAATGGTCACGAACACCAACCTCCTCAAGTCCCACCGCATCAGCAGTTACAGCAACATCAACCTATACAAAAGCAGCAAGTTGAACAAATCAATCAGCAACAACAACAACAACAACAACAACAACAACAACAGCAGCAGCAACAACAGCAGCAGCAACAACAGCAGCAACAACAGCAACAACAGCAACAACAGCAACCTGCTGAACGTGAGCAACGTCGTAAACATCGCGTTGAACGAAAATTACAAGAGTTGGATGAGAAGAAATTAGAAGCACCGGAGGCTGGAGAAAATTATCACGACATTGTTGAGTTTGCGCAAAATTATTTCAACAGTCATGAACGATCACCTGAAGGAACGATCATGGCGACGCTTACGAGAAAATCACGTGGCAAAAGTATCGAATACGTTCCTAAATATGAAATGGTTACGTATTACAAAGGCTCGACTATTCCAAATTCCCATATTCATATGTACGATCCAGATAATGTAAACGTTGCCTGTGTCGTATTTCGGGTAAGAATTTTTTTCTTATTCTTCGGAAGGTAAAAACTTATATTTTTATAATACATATTTACATATTTCACGTTTTAGGATCTTTGCAAATATTTGCGGGGAGAAATGAAGCTCGATCAAGAAATATTAGCTATCCAAACGATAATAGGTTACGGAATAGAACGCGAAGAATTACGCGATGAAATTTTAGTTCAATGCATGCGTCAATCGACTAACAATCCGAATCTTGAATGGGCCGAGCGTGTATGGCTCTTATTGTGTTTAGCTATCGTTGCTTTCCAACCGGGTAAACTTCTTTACAAATATTTCGTCTCCTTCCTTAAGAAAAATCTCGCTCTGGAAGGCAAATTACGCCAGTACGTTCAATGGTGTCTCGATAATTGTAAAAATACTAAAGTGTCGTGTAGACAGTATCCGCCATCGACAGTAGAAATTGCAGCAATGAGACGTTTAGGTACTATAGTATGTAGATTTTTCTTTTTGGATGGGAGGACCAAAGCTATCGATGTACATCCAACGGATACCGCTGCTGATGCTGCTGCTAAGTTAGCTGAAAAATTGGGATTGAGATCATTGGAGGGTTGGGCTATTTATCAAAGTCGACCCGATGGAGAGGAACACGTCAGGGCTCATGATTATTTGTACGATGTCATTGCAGCTTGGGAAATGTAAGTTCAGTATTTGTTATGTTCCCTAATTTACATTTGCGATTAATCAATTTATTATTTCTAGGAAACAATGCAAATTAAATACTTCTCAATCTGGTTTCTCAACTTTGCGACGAAACAATCAAACTCTCGGAAGTGGTGAAAATAGATTTATATTTAAACGACGACTTTTCCGCAATACCAAAGAATTGTCTCAGGATCCAGTTGAAGTAAACATGCTATACGCGCAGGCTGTGTACAATGTAGTTAAGGTAAGACATTTGTTGTTTATGTAATATTTACAACGGAACGAAAGTAGAAATATTTATACTAAAATATTCAAATTTATTCGTTTGTGCCTAGTGTGATGATTTCCCAGTATCCGAAAAGGTAGCATTACAACTTGCTGGTTTACAAGCTCAGGTGATGTTGGGTGATCCAAAAGATAACGATCGATTAGACTACTACAGCGAGATCGAAACGTTCCTTCCCTACCGTATTAGCCGTGCTCGAGGTGATGACGTATGGGTACCGATTTTAGCTCAAGCACATCGTCAATACGGAGCTGGTCGGATCGAACTAGCTGCGAAAGTCCTTTACTTATCTTGTGTAATGCAATATCCATTGTACGGTACGACCATGTTTAACGTAACTTACCGTGGTTATTGGTCGTACGGTAATCAGTTAATATTAGGGATTAATTGCGAAGGTTTAATGCTTATTAAACCTGACGATAAATTTGTCCTTTCTGAGTACCGATACCAGGACGTTGAGAGCATTATGTTGGATCCAAGCGATTCTTTCATAACGATCTCGTTATTACGACACAATCCAGACAGTTCGCACAAATGTTTCGTTTTCGAAACCCAACAGAAGAATGAGATTGGTAGTTTAATCGTTAGTTATTGTCCAGCTCTGGCTGGTTGGATCACCGAAAATGAAGCTCCTGCTAAGAAACTCAAGGGCATTACTAATGAAGATAGGGTTAGGCTGTATCACAATTTGGTCAACTGTCGTAGGACTCTTGTAGATTCGGAAGCTTTGAGAAAACCACAGGATACCGGTTCTAGTTTCTTTAGAAATACGTTAAGACGATTGTCTAAACATAGGATTGAAAAGTTACGACAAGAGCATGGAAATTCTACGGATCAGGGTAAATTGAATATTAAATTACATTTTAAAAATTCTTCAAATTCTAGATGTATTCTCGATAATATTTATTAAGTTCACATTTCTTAACTATCAAGTCACTATACATAATTAGTTTATACAACAAATTTTGTATTAATAGTTAAGACATGTGAACTTATTGTAATTCATCTTTTTTCTCAGTTTACAGTAACAGTGCAATATTGTATATGATTAAATTTTGTAGGTGAAACTTACAAAGGATTCCATTACGGTTATTGGGCATTTAGTAGGACACCAATTACTCAGAGTTTAACAAAGTTACCCGATGCTGAGGAGCAGATAGCATTGAGTGTCTTCCAACTGATTTTAACTTACGCTGGTCTCGGACAAAACGGTGATACTGTCCGACGCGTCGAAGATGAACATGTCAATCTGATTCAAACAGTAATGGAGCGTTGTATGCGTAAAGATACGCTCTTAGGAGAATTATACTTACAACTCATTAAGCAAACAACCGATCATCCGGATCCTAACAGTCGTGTTAATCTTAGGCATTGGGCTTTGCTTTCATTAGGTAAAATTGTATATACAATTGATATTGTTATTGTTAAATTTAAATGCAAGTAATAACATTCGATTTTCCTATTTAGCATGTTCTGTAATATTACCTCATCAAAAAATTGTAAGGAAGTACTTGATTACGCATTTGAAACGTTGCGCCAGCGATTACGTCACGGAAGAGGGTAAATATGCAAGATTCGCGGAAAAATGTTTATATAAAACACAGGGAACGTGGAGAAGACAGTGGCCACCTAGTAGAGAAGAAATAATGTGCACCATTAATAGGAGACCGATTTATGCTAGATTCCATTTTATGGATGGACAGTACCATGCAGTTGAATTTCATCCATCGGCTACCGCGAGAGACGTTATGGAAATAATTAAAACTAAAATTGGTCTGGGTGAAAGCGCTATGGGTAAAAATTATTTTGTATTATGAGAAAAATGCGTAATTACTAATAAATGAAAAATTAATATTTAATATTTTATAAAATTAGGGTACGCGATATACGAAGTACTCGGCTCTTCCGATCGAGCTTTGCTGATGGACGAAAAAGTTGCCGAAGTCATGTCGAAATGGGAGAAATATAGAAATTCAAGTGTGCCAGGACAAGGCTCTCAACCGCGTAAACACGCACATCACTTTTTCCTATTTAAAAAGCATCTATTCTTAGATCAATATATGAATTTGGATGATCCTGTTGAGAAAGAACTGCTTTATCATCAAGTACTCCATGATCTTCGTGCGGATCGTTTCCCTATTACAGACAAGGAAGCTGTTAGTAGACGTTTTAAAACATAAATTAGCCACTTTATTATATTCATAATATTGGATACAATTTCAAGCGATCTAAAAATTTGTTTCAGATGATGCTATCGGCTTTACAAGCTCAAGTAGAACTCGGTGACTGCGAGGATCATTTAACAGTACAAGAATATCAATCGATAGCTGGCCATTGCCTACCTAGTCGATTAGTACCAAATTTGTGCCTGGACGGAGTTGTGCAGCATCATCAATCGTTGCGAGGTATGGCACCACCCGAGGCTAAGAAAGCTTTCTTAAACCTTATACAATCTTGGCCGCTGCATAAAGCCACCATCTTTGATGTTATGCAATCGTTTACATCAAATTGGCCACGGGTTCTTTGGCTCGCAATTGATCAAAAGGGTCTACATTTACTCGAGCATCGATCGAGAAACGCACTCTGTACTTATGAATATTCGAGTATCCTGAGCTACACTCCAGCTATCAATTGTTTGATGATTATTACTGGCACTGATAAAAAGCAGAGCAAGATCATTTTGACAACTTCACAGGTACATTCCACTTTCAAACTATAGTATTTAAACATTTTTTTTAATATTATTATATATTATTAATGTTAAAAGATAATATTATAGAATCTATTCGTTTATTATCCATGCTTGGATACGTATATTTTGTTTTTAAATAAAAACTTATACAATTTATTTTAAAGGCCTTCCAAATAGCAAACCTCATTCGTGAATACATGGTAGTCCTCAATATGCCATTGGAAATTCATAAACGAGACTCTGCGATCATGCAACAAATGAATCCAACGCATCAATTGCAACAGCAACAACCAGTAAACGGAACTAGTGGAAATCGAAAATCCCGACCAGCGTCCGTATTGCATAGGGGCGCACCTGTGATTCACTCACAAGCCAGTTAAGACTCGGTATTTTATCTCTTACGTTGAATATTTAGATTAGTTTCGATTGATAAGAGTTGGAAATTCCGAGTCGCGCGTGAGTTATATAAAAAAGGGACACAATTTGGTTCCTTTATTATCTTCCAATTTTCGTATGTACATTTTAGTAACCTAATACTAATTAATTAGGTATCAGAATCTCTTTTTTAATATAAGCGATCGATTTATGTATAAATTTAATTGTCACCCAACTTTGTAATCTATTGTAAATTATTTAATTATATATATGTAATCGATGATAATTATTTTTGCAATGACGAATCGCGGTAGTTGTATTGTGTTTTGAATGTTTTTAAATTGTTGATATGTATTTATTATATTTATTTTAAAATAAATCATGTATAATGTAGCTTACGTAAAACAATTGTAATGAAAATATATAACTTGTTGATAAAAGATTACAAAATTGCATGATAATTGAACAAGAAAAATGTAATGAAGGAAAAAATTAAACAAACTGTGTTTAGCTTATCCATTGCTGGCTTTAGGGAGTATGTACGTTCGAATAGTGCAAATTTATTACGGATGACTTATAATTCTACAATATTGCGAATACTGCCATGTAAGATTGTTTATTGACTCGCGCCAATAGCGAATGAACAAATATAAGGCCGAAGTCACGTGTTTTTTGTATGAATTATTGAACTTTAATATTTATGACGGTAACCCGTTCTTCTTATAGTACCGGCAATTTTTTCGTGTCGTTATATATTATACATATACACTTGTAACAACCGTTGCCTTTTCTATGAGTATAATATATGATATACCTTGTCGTTTTATACAAAAATCGAAGAAAAAAATCAACAAAAAAAAAGAAAGTCGAAAAGATTAACGCTCGACGTATGTTGAGAGGCAAACGAAATGATGAGGTTCGTGATATCAGTTATAAGAGATTATATATATATATATACACACAAGCATGGCATATACTTGTAAAATTGCTAGGTAAAGAAAAACAAGTTAATACGATTACAATTTATGTCTGTGACTTTTAAATTTTATAGATGTATATGATAAGCAATTGTAAGGTCTACACAGAAAAGCAGTTTTCGATACTTGGTTTTTAATCGTAGATAGCTTAAAATTATTTTTATTATATGCGTATAATTTTCTTTGCAAGACGTTAATTAACAATATGGTAAATGATTTATTTTTATTTTTGTAAAATTGTGAATTGTTGTATTAATGATGAAAAAAATCAACTTTAAATTAACGAAAGCTGCTCGCCTTTGTGTATGCGATTAATGAAGGGCTTTGCAAGCTGAACAAAGGTTCTTGACTTATCTCGGATGGTGTATACCATGTCTTACGTTGACTGTAAATTTACACTTGTGGGATTCCAAGTACTCTCGTAACATTGCACGTGGATCGATTAAGAGTGTATAGAGTCAGCTGTTTCCCCATCCAATGTATATGGGATATCAATTTTTCTTTTTCTAGATAGTTGAAGTTTCGATTTTGCTTACACAGTAAGCGAACATAATGCGATAAAATACTAATTTACATAAATTTCATTTTATTATTAGATTCGTTTAAAATTACGATTTTATAATTTTTTTACCTTATACTGTATATGCTATTTAATTATTTGTATATTTTTTTAGTATTGAACGCTTAAAAAGTCTATTGTAGCAAAGGTAATCAATGCTTTGAGCTAAGAAAAATTGTACGATGTCCAATGAAACGCAAAAGTGTAATCAAAGTAAGCTGCATGTCATGTTTTGTGCACCTAAAAAATGTAATTTGATTGTTGATATCAATTTGACAATTGAATATGTATCTGAAAATATTAAAATCTATACTTGTAAATATATAATAGATATATTAAAATTTGAATTAGAATTATTATCAAAGCTCATGAAAGCATAAATGTAAGGTAACGGAAAAAATAAGTTAGCTCTTATCCTTATTGTAAATAAGTAAACAAAAGATTATTGCACAAATTTTAGTTAATATTTTATATGGTTTATTTAATAATTGCGTGCGAATAACAGATTTTGGATCAAAATTGAATACGTAAAATGGCACTTTATAACTCTTTATAGTAAGGAAAAAAATACAAATTTACCTCTGCAATCATATATAGAGGCAAAAATAAATGTTTGTAAAATGACATTTTTTCTCTAAAATTTGCATATCAATACATACTTAAATGATCAGTCGTTATTTGATAATTAACAGTGGATTTGTATACATAGCTAAATAAATTCATATGGCATCATTTGCTTTTTCCACAGTTTTTGTAATTTTTATAATCGAACAATCATTAAAGAAGCAAACTTTTCACACATATTAATAGTGAAGAAACAATCAACGTTATTTGAAATATATACCGAAAAAAAGTTTTTAATGTTGAATTTATATACGATGAATCTAAAAGACTCTCTGTTTTTCTTAAGCGCCGTGCCTCGATTTAAATAACGTCCAAGCCGCATACACATGTATACATTTGTAATAACACTGTAAATTTAATTTTAATTTTGTTCGCATGAGTTTTTCGAAGAAGAATTTTACTAGTTCTTTTATATACAAATATATATATTAACATTTTCTTTGCGATGATTTGTCTTTAAACTCATTCTCGACGTGTAAATACGAGCTATTGACGGTAATGATAGTTCCGTACAGTATGTAGCCAAAATAGAATGTACCCGACGAAAGCTTTGGATCAAAATTCATTTGTTCATTCGTTCTGATACTTAATCTGAAAATATTATGTTTGCTACTTTGTAATTTAATTTCTTTTTCGTATTCAAGTTCTTTGTACACTCTATCTATTAGTGTCAAACATTTTTTTATGCATTTTTATATTGTTCATTATAAAATCTCAGTAATTGAGAAAACTTTTTTCAATCATTTTCAGATATAATTCAACGAAACAAAAATTAAAAATCATAAATAATAAAAGAAAATATCAAAGGATGAAAAAACAAATGCGATCCATGCTTAGGGTACGTTCTAATTCATCAAGTCTTCGGAGATGAGACGATTATAAATGAGTGAGAGTAAGTGGTGCAAAGAAATAAAGAAAAAAGAATCGATGAGTGAGAGAAAGTACACGAGATTATTAAGCGCGTGCCTGATTCGAAATTATGAATGGATTATTATTAGCTTAATGAACAATAAGACGAGAGAGGAAGAGAGAGAGAGAGAGAGAGAGAGAGAGAGAGAGAGAGAGAGAGAGAAAATTAAAGTAAATATAAAAATTATTGGTTGACGATGTTATTATTGCCCGGAAAATTAAAAGAAAAAGAAAAACAAAACAACAAATTATATTATAAACCGAGATTGGTATGTATATATGGATAATTATATTGTATTTACAAATACACGTAGATAATTTTTAGTCACACTTGAGGAAAATGAAAAGTCACTTGATCAGATTGCCGATAACAAGATACAGCAACGCGTGTTTCATAGAGACTCGAAAATGAACTCGAAAATAAAAAAAAAATAAAATATATACACCAACACACAGACACATACATTAACAACGTGAACGCGCCTACGTATTATTATAAATATATTAATATACTCAGACAATGTATTGAGAACACAATAAAGTCACATTATATTACGAAACTGATTATGCGTGTTTATATATAAATCTGTATTAATAACCTCAAGATTTCCTGATGATTCATGATGTAATAAGTACAATGAGTACAATAATGCGAAAAACACTGCTTTTTTCTTTCCTCTTTAGTTAACCTTTATTATTCGTGAATCAAGTTTTATTTTAGGTTTCCTTTTTGTGGTTTTCTTGCAGTATAAGCTTTATCAAGCAACACGAATAAGGATAATTCGTTGGAGGTTTATTGTAAGCGGTTCAATGCTCTTTGAATTATTGATAATAATACGCAAGTAGATTAAATTTTGACTCAGTAGTATTAATTTAACGAAAAATCTTTATACGCGTTGCTTGTAACTTACAATGTTTGCGTAAGGTTTACAAGATTCAAGGATTCTGTAATCAGATAACGTGTAACGATAGGTTCTGGAGAGGTAAGTTGACTTTATAGTTAGCGACGTAGGTTTAACTGATGTTAAAAAAAGACTAATAAATTTGCTGTCGATTAAACGACGATTTAACGCGAATACGCTTCGATTAAAAAGTAAGTAATTATTGAAAAACCAAACTGTATAATAATTGTCATTTTTTAAATATTTATCTCGCATCAAGTGCGATAAGAAAATACCAACCGAAAATGTAAATGAACGAATGAATAAGCCAAAAATAACCATGCTTTGTACAAAATGAAACAATAATAATTCATATATAAGAAGGGTAGAACAAAGGATATTCCAATGTAGGACAAAAATAGTGCAACTTAATTCATAATAACGTTTAACGCGAAAATAGCAACAAAAAGAAAGTTGTTGAATAACAACGGTGAATGGGAGGGATGGATAAATCGTATAGAATGAAATATCGACAACCACAGTATGTATAGATATACATATATACTTTTTATTTACGGTTCTTTACACGATAATCAGACAAGTAACAGTGTTCGCCGCGGTATGCTCATATTTTACCCCTGTCTCGGCTTCTATAGGTCGTGTATGCATTTTATTATGTATATTTATATATATATATAATTATACGTGTTTCCTACACGCATGTATACATAAAGTGTGCGTGTCTGATATACGATTACGCATGTATATATATATATATACATATATATAATTTCAATTGATGCGTACAAGCATCGCAACATTCTCGCGGTCGTAATCGCATTCGCACGTAATAATTATATATATACATATATACACTTAAACGGTGTATATATATATGGGGTATTCCACGTGAAGTGGTCCGATCAAAATTTTAAAATGCGCCAAATTTTGGGTACACATTGCAAATGTTTTTCAGAATACAGAAAAAAATTTTTAGGTACTGGAATTTATTAGTTCAAAAGTTATTCTAATCTCAAAAAGTGAACTTTTTCCAGTTTTTTTCAACACCAGCTAGGTTCATCGCTATTTAACTCAAAATCTATCAACTTTTACTATACAACATTATATGTAACATTCGTTGCTAATTATGTCTAGAATTTATCCTTCTGGGTTAGAATTTCTAATTTCAAGGTAAATGTTAGATAAACTACATGTCAATATTCAACTTGAAAAAAATCTAACTTCGCCACAATTGATTTTTTTATCCAAAAGTCCAAAAGAAAGCTTGGAGCAATACCTTTCAAATGGTCTGTAGCATTTTTATGGCCTTCAATTCTGCAAAAAGTTATGATAATTTAAAGAAAGACAAAAAATTCACAAAAATTAACATGGTATTTCCCATTTAAATTTTTAAAAAAATTTCGTCTTTCTTTAAATTATCATAACTTTTTGCAGAATTGAAGGCCATAAAAATGCTACAGACCATTAGAAAGGTATTGCTCCAAGCTTTCTTTTGGACTTTTGGATAAAAAAATCAATTGTGGCGAAGTTAGATTTTTTTTAAGTTGAATATTGACATGTAGTTTATCTAACATTTACCTTGAAATTAGAAATTCTAACCCAGAAGGATAAATTCTAGACATAATTAGCAACGAATGTTACATATAATGTTGTATAGTAAAAGTTAATAGATTTTGAGTTAAATAGCGATGAACCCAGCTGGTGTTGAAAAAAACTGGAAAAAGTTCACTTTTTGAGGTTAGAATAACTTTTGAACTAATAAATTCCAGTACCTAAAAATTTTTTTCTGTATTCTGAAAAACATTTGCAATGTGTACCCAAAATTTGGGGCATTTTAAAATTTTGATCGGACCACTTCACGTGGAATGCCCCATATGTATATGCAAGGAAGTCCCAAAAAATAAGAAAGAAAAAACAAAGTGTAAAAAAGGGGGAGGATGCTTTCGAACGGAGAAAAATATTTAGCCGAGACACGGGTGTATTCCTTATTTTTTTCTTTTAATCATTTTTTTAAATTACGAGCTTCTTGCTAAGCGTACATATAGATATAGATACATATTAACTTCTATTTATAATAATCTACGTTCCCGGTATAGACGCAGATCTTGTGCACTTACGTGGTTTCTTGGTTTTTTTTGTTTTTGTAATCTTTCCTCTTTTTTTTTAGTCTTTCTTTCCTGTGCCATCACTCTCTATTTTATCAATTCTATTGACCAACTGATTTTTTTTCACTTATTTTGTTTCACTCACTCGTGTTCCGGCATCGCCTGTGTGTGCGTGTATATAGACACATGAATACACGTACATACATACATACATACATACATACATACATACATACATATCAATATGTATATACGTGTGTGTGTGTGTGTGTGTGTGTGTGTGTGTGTCTATATATATATATTCGTTCAATGGCTCGCCTTTGAAAATACAATACATTTTCTCTCTTCCTCCCTCTGTCTCTCTCTCTCTTTCCATCTCACTTCTTTCGATAAAACTCAACAAAAAGAGAGCGTGCTTTTGTGCTTGGCCTCTCAAATCCAGAAGTTGCTTTAATTTTGTTTGTGTTATGCATACTATATATTGCGATTCATCTTCTTTAACATTTTTTTCTCGCTCCTCTTAAACGTTTTCTTCGTTACTTTTATTTTTTGTCTGCGGGTTTCGTGTATCACATTTTCGTTCAGCTCTCTCTCTCTCTCTCTCTCTCTCTCTCTCTCTCTCTCTCATGTTCTCACTCGCTCAAGCGCTCTATCTCTCTCTCTTTCTTTGTTTAACTCTGGGGTTTGTATTTTTTTCTTGAAATCTTTTTTTTTATCATCTACGAAGCAACATCAAACGCTCAAAGCTTCCGATAAAGAATACACAAATTCGAAACGTTTTGCTTAACATTAGTACGCGTGTGTGTGTGTGTGTGTGTGTGTGTGTGTGTGTGTGTGTGTGTGTGTGTGTGTGTTTATGTTTGGGTATATGTGCTCGTACGTGTGTCTCTGTGTGTACGCGTTTTATTTAGTGGACCTAGTCAAAAATTAATTATAATTCAATGTCTCACAACAGTCGTCGAAAATGACGAAACAACGAATTGTCCACTCGCAATGATGTGCATTACCCTTATTTATTTGTTTTATCGTAATAAAGAAAAAATTTACATTTTTCAGTTGCTATCGCATGGAATGCACTGAGGAAACTCAAGTAATTTCCTGTGTCTTCGAAAACAAAAAAGAAACTTGTCTTCCATTCTATTTAACAAAACCAAAGTGTGCGATACATCACCGAGCAAATGAAAAAAGGGTATAATCAACAACGTCTCTCGCTTAATAAATAAATAAATAAATGAATAAATAAATAAATAAATAAATGCATTGTGTAAATTGGCGTCTGTACAACGAGATTAACTTTTTGGTAACATCGCAAAAAGTCGTTTATAAACAATCCGTCAATAAAAAAATACGATATATATAAACGTACAAGCGCTAACAAAAAAAAATATATAAACAAAATGCCTGCCTTACGTTTCGATACCTGCACAGAATCGAAACGCGATCAATTTTTTTTCGCTTAATCGGCAACGAAAAAAAAAGTCAATGAAATTAAGCTATGTATCTCGTTAGTTTATTCAGCAACGTTGAGGTGACGACGACGAAAGTACGACATCGAATTACAATTGTATGTATATATATATATATAGAGGTTCATTTATTTGTTATCATAGCCAAGTATCTTGTCTACTTGGAGTGATAAACCAAGGGGCTATCGGTATCTCCCTCTAAGTACGACGAGACACTCAGCACAGTGGGAAGAGCAAGGAGGAAAAAAAATTGCCGATTCCCGTGCGAGATCATTGATTTACCATCCTATATCGCAATATTATACGTGTATATATGTGTGTGTGTATATATATATATATATAAACGAAATAACAAAAATAAAAAATAAACTTCACTTCTTTGAAACTTAACAGCTAATACAAAGTAGTATGAACATTTTGTGCGTGTTTAATAATCGGTCGACGACTTAAAAAATAAAACGTAAAAAGCGTCCTCGTGTATTTTTCCCTTCTGGCTCCTCCGCTTTAACGAGAGGCACGGCCTCTAAAGCTTATACTTATATATATATAATTTCGGACTTAGGTACGCGAGATTATCCTTAAGTACACGAAATTCACTCTGACGATAAAATTGCATGAGCTCGCGACAATCTATTTTAGTGTACAATGCGCGAATTATATTTATTTGTTCGCATGAAATAAAGCCGCAGGCTTCGTTTGCATCATTTTCTTTGTTTGTTGAATATTTTCTAATACATTTACGCAAGAAAAAAATCGGTTTTCTCATACACTAATCCCAAGGAGCTCTGGTCGTCCTGTTTCGCATCACTCCTTATAAGAAACAGTCAAATAGAAACATAGAGAAATCTCGTGTAGACATAGATCGTATATTATATATATATATATATTTATCTATATTTATATATTATAAGTTTTTTAATTCATCAATCCTTTTTTTAAATATACGTTTCGTTTATTAATTCTTTTTTCATTGTTAAAAAAAGGTAGGGATTCGACATTTTTTTTTCATTCACCAGTAAAGACAATAAAAATATAAAATCAACCCACGGATTTTTCTATAAAAATTTTGCATAGAAACTTGTGCGCGTAGATGGGGTCTCTCGCATTCGAACGAAGATTTCTACAAAAAATCTTTATAGAAACGTACAAATATTCATATTAACCTGTATATATATACTGATCGCATCGTCTAATATATATGTATATTAATTATCATTCTATGTTTCTATCAGACTCGATTTCGAGGGTTATCAGACGGACATTGGCGCTAATCGGTAAAAGTTATATATTTCTTTTTTCAATCATAGTTTTTTTAATGTATATATATATATTTACCCTCTTAACGAAGTTTTCAAAGGTACGTATAGTTTTAATACCTAACTAGAGACAACACTTAAAGATATCCTGGAAGGTGCGTGATCGGCGTCTCTACAGTTAAAGTTTTATCTCTCCCACTTCAATCCTTCAGCAACATTCAACAATTATAAACAATACATTTTTTTTGTTACTTTGCTCCTAACAATAGTTTGCGATTCGTTTTGACTATTTTTTTTCAAATTTAAGCGTATGCTAAAATAAGTTAAATATATATTTATATATATTTTAATTTTATATATAATATTTATAATACGCATAATGCTTGTATATAGACTTTTTCTGGTACGGGCCACCAGCGGTCCGTTGTATAATTTTTTTTCAGTTTACTTTTTAATCATTCATATATTACTTATTTTTTTTTAATAGCTTATAAACGCTTATAATCTCGCTTATAATTTTTTTTTGCTTTGTAAACAAGTGTCCCGATTAAACGCGACGAGAACATCCTGATGATCTCGCCGAGAAAAATCGGAACGACGAAACGTCATAAGTTGAAATCGCTTTACTTTGGAAAAGATTAGAAAACAATCTTTTTAAATATTTTCTATTTCGCGTTCTTTCAACACGGGCATCATTCACTACTTTTGCTAACTGTAGTTTTTTTTAATATTCTAACATGTTTTTATGTTTTGTTGATAACGAAATAAAATCAATTTTTTGTAATTTTGGGCCTTTAGTCAATGTTTGAAAGTTTATACGAAGGTGTATAAACGGGAAAAAGTAGAGCGAAAAAAAACCGATGCCCGCGTCTCGTCGATGAACCGTAAAGCAATTGAGCGCACAGGCGCAATGACGTTTTCACATTGCTCGAAGCCGGCCACTTCTTTCAGATACATTTTTTTATTTTATTCGCGACGAATCGACGTCACGTTTACTATTAATAGTAACGATAATATTTTGTTATCATTTCGCAAGTTCCCGGAATACGGTGAAAAATGAAATTGTTATCCGTACAAGATTGCACGTATATTGTATGTATGGGTAACAATTTCACCTTGATGAATTAGACCCGATCTTCGCGAAATGGCATTATTTTGTTTATTTTTTTTTTGTTATTATACCTTTTGACTAGAGATCATAGTAAAATGGGACGAATCCGTTTGATATTTTTTCACGCCTCCTCTTTCTCTCAACCTATACTTTAAAGCGAAAATTTTCGTCCAACTCGTGGGAAGTATCTCGGTGAATACGTGATCATCGCTCACCTCTGATATAAAGCTACGTAATCCTGACGTAGACTTCGATACCGTTGATTACGAGCATATTTCATGTTTTTAATAAAACTTCAAAATTAATCATCAAAATGTCGACTTATTCATTTACTGCACGACGAATCTACTTGGATTGAACTCTTTGTTGATAAATGAGAAGCCATCGAATTCATCTTGATTTGTGGTGGGATCGACGGTTGAGGTTATTGGTGTTAACACTGGCTCCTCTTTAGTGAACTCGGCGTCAAAATTCACAGCGTCCTTTATATTTTTCTGAAAAAAAATAAATATTAATTACTGCTCATATCAATTTTAACGTAACTAAACTATTTAAATCTCTAAGTAAAAATAATTATTTATAGTGCTTATTCATTATTTGAAATTGATATATACAAATAATAAATGTCATACTTTAAGAAAGAAGATTTCGTTATTAATAATTACTTTGACATTCAAAGTTTAAAAAGTTGAAAGCTATTAAAGTATTTGGTTAAAGAAAAGGTTTTGAAATGCACTCAATACGGTAGACTATTAATAGCTTTCAAAAGTCCATTAGACTTACGATTTTCGGTTTAAAAGGGGGTTTGACTTTGCGCGCCTCGAGCGCCTCCCAGTCCATATTTTGGAAGAATGGATGCGACCTGATTGCATTTTCACCGCCGTTAGCAGCTACGCAACCGAGCCTCCTCGCTGGATTTTTCGTCATGAAGCCTTTTAAGATCGAGACAGCTTCTTCGCTAAGCCAAACCGGGTATAACACGTCATCTTTTAATATCGACTCGAAAAGATCGTCCTCGTTGTCTGCTTCGAAAGGTGGTTGTCCTACCATCATTTCATACATTAATACGCCCAGCGCCCACCAATCGACACTCGCTCCATATTCTAGTTCTTGGAGAATTTCTGGCGCAATGTAATCGGGCGTGCCACAAAAAGTAACAGTTGTTTTGCCGTCCAGTATTCCCTCTTTACACATCCCAAAATCTGCTAGCTTGCAGTGGCCTTCCTGATCAAGTAATATGTTGTCGAGTTTTAGGTCGCGGTAAATTACACCGTATTTGTGGAGGAACTGTAGTGCCAGCGTTACTTCGGCTGCGTAAAATCGTGCTCGAGCTTCTTCAAATTTGCAAGCTTTTTGAATTTGAAACATTAAGTCACCTGGAATAAAATATTTATGACTAATCTTTGTAATGTGAAAATTTTAATCTTCATTTCAAAACTTGTAGATTTACTTTATAAATTATAAATTATAAATTAAATATATTTTGATTATTTTTCAAACATTAAACACCGGCCAGTAAAAAAATAACGACTTTAAACATTGTACCAAGAATTGTTTTAAAACTAAAAAAAAGCCTTACCTCCATTAACGTATTCCATAACGAAAAACAATCGTTCCTTTGTTTGAAAGCAACTATGTAGAGCAGTTAGGAATGGGTGTTTGGCCGCTAAAACTAAAATTCGCTTTTCCGTCATCGTACAGTCTACATCGTCATCCTGTATAATAACATCCTTTTTGAGCACTTTAACCGCATAAACCTCATCCGGATGGCCCTTTTTCTCAGCGAGCATAACTTTACCAAAACTTCCTTTACCCAAAACTTTGATAAAATTAAAATCACCGATACCAATTTTGCAAACACTGTCTTGGCCACCACTCCCTGAGATGTCACTGCTTGGTGTTACCCCAGAATCTTTAGGCTGCTTTTGAGTATGTGGTAAAGTTTGATCTTGACTACCGATGGATGAGTCATGCGTACCAGTCGGAGGTCCACTATTCGAAGCGATCGATTGTTTGTAATTAATTCGTGGCGTTTTGATCTGTTTGTCAGGTGAGATACCTATCGTACTGAGTACCTCAGCTAACGCTTTTACATTGATCCCACAATTGTTGGCCACATTTTTCTGGCAGCGTTTGTGGACGTTCATGTCGCAGGCTGTGAACAAAGTGTGTGTAACCGTTTTATCCAGATTTATGTAAATACGTGCAGATACGCGTAAGCAACTTTATCTTTTCTAGGAACAATGTAAATAAAGAAAATAATGATAATTTACAGGAATTCTTAATCTGTTGATTTCTTTTTTTTTGTTCAGCTTTAATAAACTATCAGTATAAACATAAGAATAACAAGGGGAAAAAGATAATATAAAAATAGATAGTTATATCGTTTATCGCAAAAATTTGATTGCGTAAAGACATTGTATTGAAAGAGAAAGAATGTACTTGGCTTACCTTCGCATTTGAGACCTTGTTTCATGAAACCGTAAAGAAGAGAACCGCAGTGATCGCAAAATGTGAACCGTTTGTAATTGTGAATAGCAAAACGATGTGGTACATCGATATTGAATCGTGGACCCTGAGTACACTGACTCGACTGTAACATTGTATAGTATTTATTTATTAAAAAATTCTAATATTTAATAAATCTATAATGAAATTAAATGAAAAATCTTTTTTTTTTGTAAAATTTAGTTGATTTAACAATGGCAATTGTTGCACTGAGTAATATGCATAATAATACTGGATGAACTTGTGAAGTAAGCAGTATCTTTCTTACAAAGATAAAAGATTAAAGATAGTAGTCGTGCAAACAAATAAAAAGGTACACAAATATACATATTTACCTCGTCTCGCATTCCTGGACATTTTGTGACAACTTGCTCGTGGCATCGTTTGTGAACAACACAGGTACAAACTGTAACAATCATAAAATGTAGATTAATAATCGGTACCAGTATTAATTTATCACTTGACAAACATATATCCCAAGCTTGCGCATGCACTTTGTTAATACCGCAAAAATGAATTCAATTCGTTTTTTCTTTTATTATAATCAATATGAAATTAATGCGATAAAATAATAATAACAATAACAATAACAATAATAATACTATTACTGCAAACCCATATTACGAAAAAAATGAAAATCTTGTGTAATTTGAAAATTAAAAATTAAAAATTAAAAATGTTAGTTAACGAATTGTCCAAAAAGTATAAGCGTCCAAATATTATAAGCGATTGATGTAAAGTGTGAACGGCAAATTTTTTCTTTAATATCCGATTATTACAGCTGTAAATAAAATTTTTCGTTGTTATCAAAGTGTAGCATGTGCAGACAAACATTCATTGCCGTTAAACAATAATAACCAGGAATGGGCATCGTTTCTCACAATCTTTATCGTTATTATTAATTATCGTTAATTATTTAACGCAACGCTGTTACATTCTTGTTACTAACATTTTGCATAATAAGATAAACAACATTTTTATCTCAAAATGTGGAAATCCACGATGTTAACAATCTTTTATTTATGTTTTTATATAAAGGAAAAAAATGTATTGCCCATGCCTGGTATATGTATATATAAAAAAACACAATTAATAATCGCTCAATAACGTGACTTGTGTCTTTCTCACCTTGACACTGATAGCCCTGCTTGCCCAAGCCCCTGAAATACAACAGACAAAAAACGCGTCACATCATCTCCTCTGCAATATCCCTTTGGTGAAACACATAGGTATTATGCCTTCTCCGACAAGTTAATATAATCTTTACGCCAGATTGTCTAACGACCAATTCTCGTTTTGTGTATAACCGTTTGTGAAAACAGCAATATATTTATATCATACAGAAAATAAAAAAGCGTATTTCCGAGGTATAAGAATCTATATTGCGAGTTTATTTGTATTAAAAAGTATCAATTATGCAGAATTTATCCAATTTGCATATGAAAAACTCTAGCTTTTCTTTTTCTGTTATTCGATATGTGAAATTCCCTTATACCAAAAAAAGTCTATGACCCTTCCATGCTATTTATTCGATATGTGATTTAGTTTGATTCTAAGGATATTAAAAACTGATACCTACTAAAATGTAGTAAATAATATCTTATTTGTACAAATAATGTTGAACAAAAAAAAATAACAACTGTTTATTATTCTTAATTAATAATTGTCTACATGCACTTATAGAAGTAGTACAATAGAAGTATATTTAAAGTAATTTTTATTTTATTATTATGAAGTATTATTTGCTTAATAAAAACTTTTGATTATTTGGAAGTTTTGACTTAATTATAGATAATTGATATAGGTAGATATACTATATACGATGTATAATGAATGGAAAATGTGAAAAATAATATAATATTATATAACAGAAATATCATTTAGAAAATATCATTTTTCTATATCCTTAAATGTAACTATTTTTAGTAGATAGATGTGTCGCATGCATAATTATTTAATTACATCCCATGTTTTGAATTTTTGAGAATATTTGACAAATCTGGCAGATTAATTCCCAATTGTGAGAAAGAAATGTTAAATCATGCAAATTCCATTATTACTGAAGTAGTAGAGTAAAATTAAGTTAATAATGTTGCATATATGTTTATACACACCATATGAATTCTCGACAGTGTGAACAAAATGTGGGCTGTCTTAAGAATGTAGCCATAAACTTGTGTCCGTTAACCTGGTGAACCCTTCTTCTCATAGCACCTCGACGACCTTTGAAACCTTGGCGTTCTTTGAATTCGCGTCTTGGTTCCTTGGGCCTGGTACCAGTGCCAATGCCTTCGCCTTCTACCGTTCCGCATCCTGGTTGTTGTATTTGATTACTCCTTTGCAATTCAATTTTTATTCTCAACTTTCCTTGTGGCTCCAAGTCAACCTTGAAGAACATTACATTTCATAAACATTTTAATTAGGTTTATTTGGAAATAAACTAGCCAATCTATTCTAGCAAAACTACCAAGATTATTATGTATATAATATGCAATAAAATATTACTTTTTTTAAGATTATAGTAATGGGTAATTACTACTATTTGGGTAAGTAAATGATGATTACTAGAGATAATGAAGTTAATGACCTACTTTTCACTGACCTCTATAATGTAAGTAAATACTATAGGAAGATCATCATTTCATTTTATTCTATTAAATTAAATGGTTTTATAACTATTATATTCTTAATTTAAAATATTGGCGTTTTATATTTATTTTTAAAACTAAAGTAGCTGCTTACCGTATATTTTGGATATTTATTACTCATTTTATCTAAACTTTCTTGTTGAATTTTCAACAATCTTTGTAAACATTTTATCATCCCATAGTTTCTGTGCGAATTAAACATTTTTCTTATTTTTTTTCTAAACTTATGTGAAAAAAGAAAAACACTTGTATAACCCACGCTCTTGCAAAAACATTAAGAAATATTATACAGAAACACAAGGAGAATGCTCTTGAATACCAAACTCATGTGTGTACCAATTGCTACTGTATCTTTAATAGCATGAAAAGTCTTGACTTTTGTAATCTTATCTATCTTCCTTAAGTGTCATAAAACTAAGTGCGTTATTGCAAGCAGAAGATTATGTCACATACTATCACAAATTTGAATATAAAAACTATTCAATAATTGCTCAGAGGAAGCTGTGTATTAATTTATCTTCTTGCATTACATTAAACAAATTAAAGAACCAAATGTTTCAAATGTTTTGAGTGTTGTTTAAATATAAAACCTTTATATCGTCAAGTGTATTACACAAAACAGTTAAGATTTGATTCTTATCTTTAGTAATTATACACTTGAAAACAAGATTGGGAATCTAAAGAATGTACAAGTTATTTATATACCAACTTCATGTGCACTAACATAAGAGATATGTACACTCTTAACTTAAAAAAAAATAATAATTACATTGATTGTGTTGTATTTATACTTTTTTATGTTCAAAGTATTCTCTTACATAAAATAAAAACATTGTTTACCAATGTTAAACAGCATAATACACATAGTCAGTAAAGTGTCAATTGAAAGTGTAAGGTAACAAAGACCTGCTAGTATATCAAATAAGAGAACATGATCTAATGTAACAGTAGTAACATACCCAGAAGTCAGCGGTTTCGTCATCTCGCTGTATCAGCTCTTCGAATGGTATACTGCAATTAGCTACAAAGTCATCTGGTTGTAGAGCAGCATTATGGAAGACAGTGAGGCCGAGTAGCATGGCATTCTGCACTTCATGCGTAAAGTATTCATTCCATACGGGATCAAAAGTTTTGGGTTTGGTAGAGGATCGATTAAGGAACTTTTCGTCTATGTCCAGTTGCACGTACGGATCTAAGATTGGTGACTCTTCCTGCCAGAACTTGCGCTGCTTGTCTGTAGCACGTAACCCGGATGCCTCGCATATTTCTACTTTTATTGTACCCGTAAACATGTCGGTTTCCAAGGTAGACAAGCTGACAGAAAGCGCAGCTTAACACCGTCACCCCAATAATAAACAATGAATAGAAGGTAGAGAGCTTCCAAAGTGTGTAAAAAAGAAAAAAATGTAGACCAAAGGGTAGGGAAAAAAGAAAACAGAGGTAGAACTTGTATCACAGAGCTGTCATCCAGAAGGAGTGAAAGAGAGCGTTTTTGAACTGCTTTTCCTCGGAAATGTCGCCACAGTTTTCTCCTGTTCGATTCTCGATCTGCGAGAAGTAGAAGAGGAGGTGAATAAACGAGTGCACACGTCGTCGTCGTCGTCGTCGTCGTCGTCGTCGTCGAGAAAAAAAGAGAGAAAGAGAGAGAGAGAGAGAGACAAAAACTTTTTTGACCGTGATCCTCTCTTTCGTATTCCGAGTGTGTATACGTGTGTGCGTATGCGTGCGCGTGTGGCTTATTTAATGTCAACGGTGGAACAACCACCGTTATCCGAGGAGGATGTCCTGGTGAAGCCTTCCTTGCTCAGTAGGCATCACCACGGACACGTAAGGCCGAGAGCAGGCTCCGCGTCAGAGGCGTCGTCGTTCGCGAGCCTCGATCCGCCCTGACAGCCATTTAACGTCGACTACTCTCTCTCTCTCTTTTCTTGCCTCCCCCTCTCTCGCAGTGTCTATGTCCTCCTTCTCTCTCTCTCCCACCCTCTCTCCCTCTCTCGCGCGCGCACACACTCTCTCTCTCTCTCTCTCTCTCTCTCTTTCTATGTTATACCGTTATACGCGCGCGCGTAATTGTGTTCGTGTGTGTGCGTGTGTACGTCCTGGGGTGGCCTCGGCGCTCTTCGACCCCCACGGCAGAGAAAGAGAGAGGGGGCGGCCAGGAGGGGGCTGCGAGGAAAAGAGCGAGAGAGAGAGAGAGAGAGTGAGAGAGCCAGGGAGGTTTGTACAACGCACACCCCCGCAGCAGCCACACACCCACACGATTGCACAGCCCTTGGAGGCTTTGGTTTGGCTCTCTCCTCTTGATGTCGCGCGCTCGGCGAATCCGCGTCCTCCCGCGCTGCTGCGCTGTCGGCTGTTCCTATACACACATCCAGCTCGCGCGGCCGTCTTCTCTCGTCCTGTGTGTCTATATATATATATTATATATCGGTTTTCGTGCGCACGCGTTCTCTCCCCTTTGGAATTATATAGAGGTCCGCGCCGGACAAAGGAAGAAAGAGACACCGACGACTCGGCAAGACTGAGAGGAGCAGAGAGAGAGAGAGAGAGAGACAGACAGAGAGTGAGAGTGAGATGGAGAAGCGGAAGGAACTTTAGAAAGCTGCCCAAAGCTTCCGCCCGAAAATATATAACATTCGGGACGACTCGATTTTCTCTTTCGCTGATGTACATATATATATATATTCGGTATATGCACAGTTATTCTCTGCACCCCTTTTTTCGCGCGCGCTCACCGTTTACTCCCACGCAGCGTGTATATATATACGGTCGTTGCTTCAACTCTCCCTGTTTTTCTTCTTTTTATCCACGCGAGCTTCGTTAATGTATACACGGGCGACAAGGAGCTTTTTTGTATTAGGGCTTTGGGTATATATATATGTATAGGTATATACTTTTCGATCGCACATCGGTTCATTGGAGAGAATCGCGAGATTTTTTTTGTTCTTTCATGTATTTTGCATTTTTGGGTCATTGACGGTGTATTGGAAAAATTAAAGGGTCTGCCTGCGAGTGTAATATTCGAGACGAGCTTGTTGATAACCGACGAGACTTTAGGGAATGTTTATTATTTTTTTTTTCACTGCTATTAATAGAAGAGAAAAATAACAAGAGCACGTGTGTGTTGCATGTATATGTGTATCGGATAATTTTTCCCCCTTTATTAACGTGCTCGAATTTACGGGGGGTAATTAAAGAGCTTGATAATTTCAAGAATATATACTCTTGTATACATATATATACATATATAATACATGTATAGGTGCACGTTGTGTAATAAAGTAATAATATTAACGTGGAAATGTTTAATAATGCAATGTCGATGATCTTTTTCATAAAATATACATTGCAGGTTTGTACTGTCGTGTTTGCGACGGAGTAGCTTATTTTTTTTTTAATTTTCTTCCTTGGTCGTGGGATAATAAACCATTATTGCACGCGTTGATGATGCATCTTTAACAAAAAAAAAAAAGAAGTTAAGTGGAACGACGACAACCGAAACAAAATAATGCTTTGTATAAAAATCAATGAAATTTTAAAAATAATATACTGTTATTAATAAGCTTATTTTTACTTTAACGAGAAAAAATAATTCATGGTACATACACGTAAGAAATATTATTAATTAAAAAAACTATCTGACGCATTATTCTCGTTACTTGAAAGAAATTCATTTTGCGCGTATAATTTATGCGTCTTTAAAATTTTTTTAACACAAAAAAAACATTGTTGAATCTTGCTCGTGTGACTCGAGAGTAATTCTGAATAAAGAGAAAAGGCAAAAAAAATAATACGAGGAACGGCGACTACTACGAGTACTACTGGCACAGCTTCTCTCAAGTATATATACAAGAATGGTATATTTAATTTTCAAATATGATGTCATCCTTTCGGCCTAGAAACTTACGACTTTATACGCGCGCGGGCAACGGTAAAAACGATCGTACCGTAAACATACTCGCATTCCCTACTAGTCCATCAATACCTATATATATGTGTGTATGCATGTATGTATATATATATATATATGTATGTATGTATATACCTATGCGTACACTGACACGCGCATGACGCAAAGTTTTACGAGCTTTTTCGGTCGAACTTCCCTATATGCGCGCCACTCGCATTGGATTTTCGAGTGGGTAAATGTTATCGTTATTTATCGATCGATTTTATTATCCTTAAATCGCAATCTCTTTCTCACCTTTTCCGTTTCTTTTATAGTTTCGATTGCGATGTAAGATGCGCGCTTATCTTACACCTTGGTATTATTTGACAGGTTGGGAGGAAAAAACAAATCCACGTGTGGTAGCGAGGTGAAAAAGGGAACATGTGGCTCGATCTTTAGTTTGAAATGGGTACCTTTCGATTAGTCACGTTGGTACATTGAATAGACTGACTTATCCGTTTCTCTCAATCCTCGACATTTGGATGTGAAAAATGTCAAATTATTTCAGCATGGCGAAATTAACACGATCCGTTTGGGGACTCTCCTCAAATTTTGCTTCCAATCAGTACTTCTCGCGACTTTTGGCGTAAGTTTTTCAATAATAAGGAAAATTTAGCTGTCGTACTCTTTGAAAATGTTATTTTCTTTGCTTGTCACTACTTTGCTAACGAGATCTAACGTTTTCAAAATGTAGAGTAAATATTATTTAAGTAGCGTGGTTATTTTTAAATTTGTACACAGAACTTGAATCATTATGAGTATTTAGGTTTCTTAAATGAAATTTCTTTGGTTGTTCTAATTATAGAACACCATGGATCTCTGCTCCTGAGTTGAGGTTGAGAAACTTGTCTACCAAAGTAGCTAATGAAAGTTGCGAAGATGAATTGATTATCAGTGATAGCTGTGTCAAACGACTTAAAGAAATTACGGAAGGTGGTAACTGCTTAAGAGTAACCGTCGAGGGTGGTGGATGTTCTGGTTTTCAATACAAATTCAATTTGGATTCTAGTATCAATGACGATGACAAGTAATATATACATTTAAATATCTCAAGTTTAGTTATTAAAATACAATGATTTACATGGATTTGTATAAAGAACGTGCTAATTTATTTGCAATTTTTTTTATGTTTATGTGTTGTTTCAATTTTAGTTATAGTTCTATATCTATATTTGTGCAATTGCAAAATGAAGAATGTTGCACAATTTGATACAAGTTATATTTTGATAATTAATAATTCTTTAAATACTGGTGATAAGATATAACAATTTGATAAAAATTATTTTCAGAGTTTTCCAGAAAAATGGAGCAAAGATAGTAATAGACTCAACATCTTTGGAATACATTAAAGGATCTACGATAGAATATCATACAGAACTGATACGTTCTGCATTTAGAATAACAAACAATCCATTAGCAGAACAAGGGTGTAGCTGTGGAGCCAGTTTTGCTATAAAGGTTGACTGATTAATGAAAATTTAGCTTTTAAATTTAAATGTCCAAATATGTGATCTGTAAGATATTATAAAAAATGGAATATTATGTTAATGTCATTTTAATTGATAAATAAGACAAAGTTAAATATTTGTACATATTTAACGCTCGAATAGCGAACGTTAAAATTTTCTTTTATTTAGAATTCATAAATAACGTAACATCAAGTCAGAAAGCTCTTAGCTACTATTGCAGTTAGGAGCACATCGAAATTCGATATTATGGTCGTAGTATTTACACAAAATGGAGTTCCTTGACGAGCACAATCACATCATGGAATGTGTTGGATCGTTGACGTATAAAAATGGTAACTAGGACCGGCTTATTTTCCTCTTTTACCATTCTGGAAAAATAAAAAATAATATTATTTACTTAATTTTAAGTATGTATACATAATTATAAATTAAGTGTATAATAAGAGTTGATCCTTCTATTGCAAAATAAAATATATATATTATTGATATGTAGTATTTACTTTGGTAGAAAGTTCAAATTTCAATTGCTGTATCTCTTCCGTTTGACGAATGAGTTTTTCGTTCATATTGGCAAGATGTTCACTCATTGTACTGAGTTGTAACTTATAATTTCCTTCTTGAATTTCTTTATCCTCTTGCAAGCTTTTAGCCTTAGAAAGAGCTTCTAATAGTGCAGCTTCACATTTTTCTCTTTTTTCTTCACTTGTATCCAAATGAACATTCATCACTTCTGTCTGAAAATTAAAAAAATAAATAAAACAATTGTGTTTGCTTTTTTAGAGCAATTATTTGTAAAGCAAACTTACATTGGCCGCTATAGCTAAATTCCTAACGTGACAAATATGTTTTTCTGTTATTAACCTATCTATTTCTCTCAAAAAATATTCTCTAATTTTTGTTTCACGAGCCTCAATCTCCTCTGGTATTGCAAAGGGTCCAGTCAGTCTGCCAATCTATAAAATATATTAACATAATTATTTATATTGAATAAATATTTTCATTAACTAATTTTAAACTATTTTAATTAAATAAATTAATAAAAAATGAATTGCTTTTTGTTTAAAAACTTCCTTTTTATTACTTTTTGTAAATTATTTGTAATGTAAAGTAGTGACTAAACCTTAATAAAATATGTTTTACTAAAAAATATTTTACCATATTATTAACTTCGATTGGTTCTAAGCCGTTAGTTTCAAATATTCGTTTCTCATTACTTTCTTTTTGACTTAACTCATCGTACTTAATTTTTACAATACTATACTGTGCTTTCCAATGGTTTAATTCTTTTTCTAATTCACCAAATTTAGTAAATTCAAAATCTTCACTATTTTCATCGGGCATCGTTGACCAAGCTTTCCTCGGTGGTCCCATTTCAACAGTTGACTTAGAAGACCTTCTTGATGCAGATGGCGATGAAAATGGTGAATGATCCTGTTTGTGATTTGTATATCCTGATTTTAATTCCAAATCGTATACATCTTTCCTTCCTTCTCCACTAGACCATGAAACTGTTTCCTCTTGTTTCAGCTTTTCATTAAGTTTTCTCTGAGCATCATTTCGTTCCCTTTCCAACTTTTCTATTTTTTCACAGTACTTGCTATCTAGTTCAACTTTAGCTTTCTCCAAGAGTTCCAATTTATACTCTAATTGTTGTATTCTATCGAGTAAACCTTCAATTTCACTGTTTTTATCGCTAATTTGTGACAGTAGCTGAGCATTTTCAATAATTTTCTTTTGAAATTCTTCATCAAGTATATGATTAGGCAATGGAGGCGGTGGTTGAGTTTTGTTTTCTGTTTTACTTTTTCCTTTCTTAGTCTTAGTTTGAGCCTTATCAAGATCCTGTAAATAATATCATGTTTGTAAAACACTGCTTGATAACAAAATAAACATTTGACTCACCTCTTGCAGTACAGTTACTCTCTTTGTTAATTGTTGATTTCTAAAATTAAGACTATCTAATTCCTGTTCGGCTCTTCTCAGTTCAACTTCCTTCTCCTTGAGTTGTTCCCTTAGCTCCGTATTACGAGCCTGCTCGTCGATCACAGCTTTTTTCAGGACATTTGCTTGAGCTCGTATCTAAGAATATATTAATATTATCACACACACGCTAATTAAACACTCTGTAAAGTTACATTGTATATGATAAAGAATCGACCAATTTGCTTTAGAAAGAAAAGAAAATAAAACACGGCTAGCACTGTGTTTATGAAACCCTATATCCTAATAAACTGCGAGATAAGAAAAAGAGAAACAAGAAGGAAAAGCAAGATCCACTAATATACTTATATGTATATATATATATGAAAATAAGCATAAAGGTATAAAGAAGTAATAGCATGAGTAGTAAGTAAGTAGGAATAAAAAGGTAATGATTTACTTTTGAGTATTCAGTAGCAATCTTCTGATACTTGATTTGCAGCTGCCCAGTAGTATTATCCATTGCTCGAAATAATTATCAGAGCTTGTACCACCTCGGATGAAAATATATGTTACAAGAGATCAACGATGATCGGGCATCATTGTGATGACTTCCTGCTGCGTGCCAAGAGGGGCCCGCAACATACATACAAACACACTACTATCTCACTTTCGCTTCTCTATATATTATCACCGTCAACGTGTCAATCCGCGCGCGCATAAATTAATCTCGCCGATAATATTTATTGCTATCTCCTCGAGGATATCCAGGATCTTAGAAAGAATTAGAGAGAGACAGAGAGAGAGAGAGAGATGGAGAGGAAGAGTTCTTTATTTATTTTTTGTTCCTTTAATTTCTCGGTCACGCAGGCGTCCTGACGTCGTCGGGTGATCGTCGACACTGCTGCATCGCGCGTGCAAAAACGCCCCCGTAGTGGAAAGCTTATTAAGTATTATACATATCACTCTCTTTATTCCCTTTTCTTCTTCTCTCCTCTCTGTTTCTCTCTTTGGAGATCGGCTTACACGTATATATATATATATATATATGTGTGTATGTGTGTATTTAAAATATATTACTTAGGGTATATTGTAGTATAATGCAGTCGAGCGTGTGCGTGTGAGTGTAACACTGTCGCTGTTGAATGTCAAGGCGGTATACGCGAACAAATGCTTTGAAGTGGGCTGACCTTTTGCGCGCGATCACCCACGCTATTCCCGCGCGAAAATTCAAAGTGTCCCGTCTAAATGTAAATAAATAACCTCAATTTGGTTTCTTTTTTAGTGTTTTACAAGTTGGAACGACAAAATTAAATAATTATAATTGTTTCTTAAAGATAGACGAGATAATATGAGTAATAATAAATTTTACAAAGAATTGTTAAAATAATTAACTGAAATAGTTTTGCCTCAAATATTGTTTCATTAAATGTATTTCAAAATTTTTGTTATATCCTTTATTGCATTATTACCGCAAGAGCTTCGGAATAATTTTTTTCTGTCATTTAGCAAAATTATGGAAATAAAATAATTACCTAAAATAAATGTACCTTTACTTGAATTCATAAAAACAGTTATAAGCATACAATATTAATTGTTATAGTTACATATTTTATATAGTTTAAAATTTATTAATTACAGCTACGTTTAAGAAACAGCATGTAAGAATATAGCTTGCTATCTATTATACGTACAAGCGCATATGTATACAATTTTAAGCTTTATTATGTTTTACATACAGTTTTAAAATTATAGCTTATTTTTATATTTGTAAATTTTATTGGTAAAGAAAAGAATGCATGCGATGTATTATTAAAAAATAAAATTTTTTTATTATACGTATTGAGCACTCCTTAGTCGAAATTTGACCATAAATGTAACATTTTTTAAGCCAAAAAAAGGCCAAGTGTTATAAAATACCGAACGAATGCTCAATTTTTTTTTTTTTTTTTTATTTATTAAGCATTCAAACCTGTAGTAGGTTTATTTAGCTACAAGACTGTTTTACAATATCTGTATTACACATAAAGTACAGTTTATGTCAAATTGCTTCAAAAATAATACATAGAGGTTTATATACGCAGATTACAATTTTTTAGAAAAGTAAATAGGTGATAGCAAGTTATATGATTTGGCAAGGCAATGATCATTTCTACGTTTAGCGGAAAAGTAAGAAAATGAGGTTTGATTTGACGCAAGAAGGTAACTCTTTGGTTATTGTATAAGTTACATTGCCAAACGATGTGGTTGACGTCTTGGTATGGGTAATCGCATTCGCATTTCGGATCATTTACAATTTTAATTCGATGTAAAGACGCAGCGAGATTATAATGGTTCGATCTGAGTCTATTGATCGTCGATATATATTCTCTGGGGTAACGACAATGTAGAAACCAAGGTTTCTTGTTTTTTTTAAAATATAAAATGAAGTACAGTTTGCCATTTACTAGTCCTCTCTCAGTAGTATATAAATTTGTGCTATCATAGGCGTCTTTTTTAAAGAGCTCAGTTAGGTCAGTAAATAGAATTTCTTTTACATCGACATTGTCAGATTCGGTGGCTTTTTTCGCTAGAGTATCAACATCTTCATTACCTCGGATTCCGACGTGAGAGGGGATCCAATGAATTTCTAAAGTACTCGAATAATGGTTATCTTCGTAAAAGTCAAGAATTTTTTTCTTAATGTCGTATATGTAAGGGTTGCACTTCATATGAATTTTCTGTGATTTTAGGGCTTGTATAACACTGAGGGAATCCGAGAAAATCAAGATGTTTCGATTTCGATGATTTAAGGCGAAGTCTAGAGCGTTGCTGAGCGCAACGCATTCCGCCGTATACACAGAGGCGTGAGGGTTAATAGCTATTTTTTCGGAGACGTTTAATTTTTGACAGATAAATGCGGCTCCGACAGTTTTAGAACCAGCGACTTTACTGCCGTCAGTATATACGTCAAGTGCATTACGCTCAGCAATGGTTTCTTTTAAAAACGAGTTAACATTAAAATTTTTGTCAGCTGATAAGATCTTAACAATTTTATCTCCTAAATAAGTATGGGTAGGAATGGTAGATATAATAGTACGAAAGTCGTGGCAATACATATATAAGTGATCGTTTTTGAGAATATTTATTTCGTTATCTTGCGCAAACATGTCTGAAATGATGTTTAGATAGAGTCGTTTAGTTCTTATTGGGTATTTTTTAGTAAGATTGTAATGCCGCTTCAGATTGTATGATACATTAGAATTTTTGTTTGCTAAATGTTTTGCTATATAACATTTACACAGAAATTTGGAGCGGTCTCTGAGAAGTGGAAGTTTACTTTCAGCAATGATTATGTTTAGAGGGGTACTTTTGCGATGGCCTAGAGCTTGTCTAATCGGTGCGAATTGTAATCTTTCAATTTTGTCTGCTTGTGATTTGCTGATAGGAAAGTATATGAAGCTACAGTAATCGAGGATGGATCTAATAAAGCTCTTATATAGAATAAGTAGTGTGTTGGGGTGACATCCCCACCAAGTACCGCATAAAAATTTGATAAGGTTGGAGGCTTTTGAACACCTTTGTACTAGCATGTTAATGTGAGAGGTAAAAGACGTGTTGTAATCTAGAATAATGCCTAAGAAGCGCACAGTCTTTTGAGATTTAATAACTTTCTCGTCAATAATAATTTCCGTGGAACCAGGTAAGATATTTTTTTTATTGAAGTGTATTAAGATTGTTTTTGAAGGAGCTAAATTCAGTCCAATAGACGAAAGATTGGTTTTAATTTGATTGATAGCATTCATCAGGATTCTTTTACCTCTCTCAACAGACGCACATTTAATATACAAGGCTACATCGTCTGCGAATTGGGAGATGGTGGAGCTTTTCTTAATGTTTAAAGAGATATCAGCTACATACAGAACGTAAAGAATAGGGCTCAGAACACCCCCTTGTGGTACTCCTTTGTGTATAAGTCTAGGGAGATCTTCGTTAAGAATACTATATACTTTGCGTTCGTAAGTAATGAATTTGACGAAATTAACTATAAGCTTAGGGCATCCTAGTGAAGCTAGTTTCGATAATAATATGTCGACGATAACGTTGTCGAAAGCTCCTTGGACGTCAAGGAACGCTGCGAGAACATGTTTTTTCTCAAGAAAGGCTTCTTCGACTTTTAGGGTGAGGTTGCTTAAATTGTCGGTACAAGATCTTCCTTTTCGAAAACCGTTTTGAGACTGGGGAAAGAGATTGTTTTTTTCACACCAGAACTGGAGCCGATTTTTAAGTATAGTCTCAAACAGCTTGCACATGCAGGAGGTAAGCGATATTGGGCGAAGATTTATCCCATCGGCTTTTGTAATAAAGTGAGTGAAAGAGTCATTCCAGCTAGCGGGGAATTCACTCGAGGAATACATCTCGTTGAAGATGTCCAGGAGTAAAAGTTTGATTTTAACCGGTAAGTTTTTGATGATTTCAAAATCAATTCCATCTAACCCGGGGGAGGAATGCGAATTTTTAGAATCGATGGCAGCGTTTAATTCTGAGAAATTAAAGAGCGATTCAAGAAATGGATTTTTTTGGCATGTCGGAGTATAGAGGGGGTCTGTAGCGACCCACGGAGGGCTAATTTTATCAAAGGAGGTTTCAATTTTTTCCGGAAATTGGAGGTTTTCCGAGCAATAGTTATCACAGGTCCAATTTTTTTTAAAAATAGCGCATTTTTTCCAAACATAAGATACGTTTGTTTGAAAATTAATAGTAGCGGCGAATTGTTGAAAGCTGTCTTTTTTTTTTCTTTTTAAGGAGTTTTTTAGTTTCAGCAACATTTTTTTTATATAATATTAGATCGTTTAAGTTTTTGGTGTGTTCCCATTTTTTGTACGCAGCCCGTCGCAGTCGCTTAGCTCGATCACAGTCGGCATCCCACCAGGGTACCGGGTTTTTAGGTTTTTTAGGGCGAAAATTGTTTTTTCTGGGAGTAGTGTCTTTTATTGCTGATTTTATATGATCTAATAAAAAGTTGTATTTGTGGCTAGGGGAAAGTGTATCGTAATTTGGTAATAAAAATTTTTCATAATTCTTTTCGAGAGTTTCCTGAAAAAGGGACCAATTGGTACGGATGGATTTTAATTTAAATGTTTTGTGATTGTACATAATTTTTTGCGTGAAGACGTTGATGAAAATGGGAAAATGATCCGATCCCCAAGATTCGTCGTGCACCATTGTTTGTATTGAGTCTGCAATAGGCATGGAAGAGAGGACAAGATCAATGTTTGAGTAGTAGTTGTTAGAGGCGTTACAGTAAGTTATTGATGAGTCGTTGTGAATAAAAATATCATTATTATCGATCGCGTCGTAAAGTCTTAATCCGTTTGTGTCAGAGTGTGAACAATTCCAGGAAACATGGTGGGAATTGAAGTCGCCGACTAGTATACAATTCT
The DNA here is from genome assembly GCA_026168455.1 of Theocolax elegans. Classification (NCBI taxonomy): domain Eukaryota; kingdom Metazoa; phylum Arthropoda; class Insecta; order Hymenoptera; family Cerocephalidae; genus Theocolax; species Theocolax elegans. Next base: position 57,784,198 of record CM047430.1, read on the forward strand.
GATTCGTTTTAACATTTGTGATAACTCTGTTCCACTGATCTTGAGAGAGTAAGCCTGGGGCTCTATAGCACGCTATTAAGTCTATGGCAGGGTTAATATTATTTAGACGGAGGCCGCATATTTCGACTGAAATGTCTGGAGAGTCTAAATCTTTAATTTCTAAAAAAGCAATATTTTTACGTACAATAATGAGGATACCTCCACCTCTAGCATGTAGCCGGTCTTTCCTATAAATGACAAAGTTAGATGGAACGTCTGATTTAGTGATTATGTCTTCCGGAGAGAGCCATGTTTCAACGCAAATGAGTATATCAATTTTTGAAAGAACGAAAGGAATTTCGAGACGTCTTTGCTTGAAGCTTCTGGCATTCCAGTACAATATTTTGAGTTGGGAAATATTTTGTTTGTGTGACATAGAGGAATACAGATTTTAGTTTAATAAGTGAGTATAAATGTATGTAAATATAAAAACATAAACAGTCTTATTTGAGAGGTCCTATTTGCGAACTGTTCTCGTCGGTAAATTCAGTGTCATCGCTAGTATATTCAAATTGTTTATTTTCATTATTGGTTATCAAATTCCTAATACGTGTTATACGGCTTTTCGTCGTACGATCGAGTAAATATTTGTACGATTCGGTGAGCATGCTACTTAAGGCTTCTAGATCATTTGTATATAATTTCGAAATTTCGACAATATTCTTTTTTCCGCGCGTGTTTTCAAGAAAATCTAAAAGGTTTTCATACGAAATCGGAAATCTATTTTCTTGAGAATTCAGGAATTCTTTTGCCGGTAAAAGATGTTTAGCGTAGTCCGCGTTATTGTCAGTACGTTTTTTTTTCTTACGATTTTTTGCGGGAGGGTCAACTTTACCAGGTGATGTAAACTGCTTCTTTTCTTCAAATTGGTTCTGTGAAGAAGATCCGGAAGTTGAGAGAGGTCGTTTTATACCAGTGATGACGGGAAGATCAGGAAACTCTGGATCCATCGACGTGTTTTCTAAAGGAGTGTTTGTAACCTCGGCAGAAGGAAGATTTTCAGCTATGACCTCCTCGGACGTACAGTTCTCCTGTTGGTATTGAGAGGGTGGCTCTGCATGTTTACAATTTTTGGCGAGGTGGCCCTCTTCGTTGCAGCAAAAACAAGTCATTTTTTCCGACGAAAGATATACCCAGTGAATTGAGTTATCTACAGAAATTTTAATTGTGCTTGGAATTTTGCACAAATCCTCCGGTTTAATATACATTTGTCTTCTGAAACTTTTTAGATGAGAGATTATTTGAGATCGAATTCCCGCTTTGATCGTTGTAATAGAAGACACCGGAGTTACGCCTAATTTGCTGATTTCATTAGCTAAAGTAGATATAGAAATACACGGTGGAACATTGGAGATTGTAATTCGTTTAGCCTTGGAGATTAGCGGTCGAATTCCGAGAGAGTGATTTCCAATTGAAATCTTTGTGTTATTCTCAGTGAGGTCGTCTACAAGAGTTTTATTAGCTAGGTAAAAACAGATTCTTCCTTGGCTTATGCGAGATACATATTCGATATCCTTTGGGTTCATGACTTTCGCAAGAGCAAGTGCGTAATCTTCCAATGTTAAGCCTTCGACAGAGTCTATTATGATGGCCTGCTCACGTGTGTAAACTTTTTCTTGTTGGACTACTTTCGAGTACGAAGCAGTGGGTTTGATATGTTCGGTGACTGGATCCGACATGATGCCGGAATTGCGAACGTTTTTGTAGTCAAAAACGTAAGCAAAATGAGTTTTTATTATACACTAAAGACACTGACTTCACTTGAGGCTAAGTTTTGTGTCTATTACCGTATAAAGACATATAGACACGTAAACACGCGGATGATCGAATACCGTACACAACGGAGCGAGTTATAAACACGTCTGTATCGCACGACGGTCGACAACCGAATCCCGAATGCTCAATTAATGATAAAATTTGAGTTTTGTGTGATCGTTACACGGAAGTGCCTTATATTTTCATCACCGCAAAATAAGTGATACCTCAAAAAAGTATATATTTTGACGTAAAAATAAAATTTATGCAAGTTAGAACTCATCCTAACCTCTCCCTAAAATGTATGTATGGATGTGTGTATGTATAAAATCCTGTAACAAAAATAACTCTGCTAATTTTTAATTGATTGAGCTGAAATTTACAGGGTATATTTGTTATAATTATAGAAGTCTGTGGTTCTATTTTTACAATTTCGTAAATTTAGTTTATGCACATTATTTCCAAAAATACTATTCTCACGTACATAATGAATATAGACAAAATGTTCGTCTTAAAATTATAAAACATTATCCTAATATGCAACATCTTCTGATTCGAGTAATATTTTTAAAGGGGGTTCCATACTCAATTTTTGATGATTAATTAATAAAAAAGTAGAACAGTCTGTGAAAAAATAAGAGTAGAGGCGCCTTCGTTTATTGACAATCTAACTGTGTGCTGAATTTTACATTTAAATATTATTGCGTTTTTGAGAAAAGTCTTACCAAAAATATCAAATCTTTTCACCTCGTTGAGGTTAGGTTCACATTTTTGGTAAGACTTTTCTCAAAAACGCAATATAATTTTAATCTGTAATTCAGCACACAGTTAGATTATTAATAAACGAAGGCGCCTCTTCTCTTATTTTTTCACATACTGTTTTATTTACACATTTATTACTAATAATCACGATTGCCGATAAGGTAGGGAGGATAAATATTGACTATGGCACCCCGTTAAAGATATATGTACATGAAAACAATCAAAATCATTAAAAATCTACAAAAAAAGCACGTTTTTTTCGTTATAAATTAAAATGTATTATTTTTAATATAAAAAATGTAAATGGACGAAAAAAATAAACATAAATGAATATAAATTTAATCATGATAAAAGCAGAATAATTAATAGAAATTTTTGTAATGTAAAAAGGTCATTTACTATAATTACAATATAAAAATCGTTGCCAATTAATTGGCACGTAGCTTCCTCAAATTAACACGTCGATCCTACATGTAATATGTTACTCAAATATAGTATTATTCAATTATTAAAAACATTAATTTTTTCTGATTGAATTTTATATAAATAGTTATAGCTAGCTAAAAAAAATCAATATAATTGTGTAATAAAAAAGTAAACACCTATGTGAAAAATGTAATAAAAATGTATTAAAATAGAAAAATAAGGGTCGTTTCGTCAATTCTCAATTAATATTATTCATAATCTTCTATTTCAAATATTCCGAAAATTTTCTTCATTATAAGAAAACTATGTACAATCAAATTGAAATTTTCTGCAGAAAATTTTAAATGGCATAATTTAAAAATATAAAAACTTTTTTTTTTTTACATTTCTTTAAATTTTTTAGAAACATTTTCCTTCAAAAATACTATAAAGTTATTATATTGAACATATGATTATCAATGAATTGACAGCGGTTTTTTTTATAATAAGAAAATTCTCTTTAATTAGATTGAATTTTTCGCAACTGACATGAAAATATGGTTAATTACATTTTAAATTATAATTTTTTTTTCTCAAAAACTAATTCATGAATAATGCTATTATTATGTTCCGTTTCTACGATTTTTGCAACATATTTAATCAATTATTTTCAGAGATATAAGCAATCAAACATTTTGTACAAAAATATGTAATGCTTAATAGCTTAGGTAATTATACTATTCTATTCTTCCCCAAAATTTCAAGTTGATCAAATGCTATTTATTCTTGAAAACGTTCGACATAAAACACCATTTTTTTATATTTTAATTTTTTTAATGAACACTAATCGATATAATTAATTGAAATTTATATTATAATTAGATGGTTCTTTCATTCTAATCTTTTTTAGCACATTTGAATGATCAATTTCCGAAGCAGTCTCATTCGAGATACCGAAGAGTTCGCACGTGTGTACTAACACTCGTAGTATAATATCGAACGAGTAAATTGCCGCGAGTGCTATAAAATTAAAACTAACGTGCAGGTCTCCTCTGAGTACAGAGGACCTGTCACACAAAAAGATATGGCATCTCAACCTACTCAAGAATCTCAACATAGTGAAACTAACAGTAATAATGTAAATGTATCTCAATCGTCTCAATCGTCAGTCAACTATTCTAGAGCTGTTCAAACAGAAAACTTTCCAAAAAAAGATCAAGGCATCATACTAGATTCAATCGAAGATCAACCACTTAAAAATTATGTAAGTGATATAGCCAAATTAACCAACCCAAAAAACATCAAATTCGTTTCAAGAATTTCCAACAAAAGAATTTGTATCTATCTTGTTTCTAAAGAACTCGCTGATTCGTTAATAAAAAAAATACATATACCCCATTACAAATTCGTTCCCTTGCATCTCGTGCTAAAAGATTAATCTTATCAAATGTAAATCCTTGTATTCCCCATTCTGATATAGAAAAGGCACTTATTAATCTAAATGTTAAAATGGTTTCAAAAATCTCATTCCTTAAAGCAGGACTGTCAGAACCTGGTTTCGAACATATATTAAGTTTCCGTCGACAAGTATACATCGATCCAGAAAATTCATTAGACATTCCAACATCGTTTACACTACATTACGAAAATACAATCAATAGAATCTTCACCTCTAGCGATTTATTAACATGCTTTAGCTGTAATCAAACAGGACACACTTCTCGACACTGCCCTGTAAACACTTCTAGTATGACGACAGACTACACACAATCTCGCGCTGAAAATATTGTAAATAATACAAATCAAGACCCTCTATTAGAAGAAAATAATTCTGTAGATAGCGAAAATATAATGTTTGAAGAAACTTTAATAGAGACACTAAAAAATAAATTTAAGCGTCCACATTCAATTTCAGATCAATCCTCTACTTTAAACGAAAATAGACATCTCTCATTATCTCAGTCCAGTATTGAATCACTATCAGAGAATAAATATACCTTACAAAACGACTCTACAAATATAACTAAATCGCAAAAGAAGTAAATAAAATCAGAAGAAAAACCAATAAAATATAGCATCAATCTTGACCTACACCTACAAAAAATAAAAGAAAAAATTGATGACCCTACACTGAAATTTCCATTAGATTATTTAAAGTTAAAAAGCTTTCTTGACAAAGCTTTTTCAAATCATTTTGTTCCAGAAATTGCTCTTGAATACACAGATAACATAGAAGAAATATCTGTAATGCTACGTGCGTTATATTCTTATTTAGAGTCCAGGAATTTAAAAAGCAGATTTACGAAAATAATTAAAAAGATTGAACTAACACTTTAAATTTAAATATCTCAATAATATAATACATAATGGAAATCAAAATTCTACAATGGAATGTTAATGGGTTTTATAACAGATTAATTAATCTACAACAGTTAATAAAATTAAATCAACTTAAAATAATATGCTTACAAGAGACGAATCAAAAACAAGCTTTTCGGAAAATTAAACGGATTCAACACTTCTCACTAACCGTAATTCAAAACATGCCAGCGGTGGCGTAGCAATCTATGTAAAAAACGATATCTATTACACTGAATTAAAACTAAACACTTTTCTTGAAGCAATTTGTAATATCTATCTTCCCAATAATAAAAAATAGTCCTAGCAGAACTAATTAATATAAAAAATCAATTACCTAAACCTTTTATTATCTTAGGTGATTTCAATACTCATAATCGATTATGGGGCTCTTCTAAAACAGATGTAAGAGGGGAAATTATCGAAGAATTCCTTCAACAACCTGATCTAAATCTCTTAAATAAAGGTAATGCAACATATTTCAATAACGCAAATGCATCTGAAAGTAGCATAGACTTATCAATTACATCTACATGTCTAATACACGGAGAGAAATATATGATAATTTTTACCCTGTAAGGTTAGTAAACATGGGACGAACTGTCTTTTCTGGTAAAAATTACCCTGCTGCATAGTAAAATTTATCCTAATTCTTGCCATTTTTAACCGAAAACCGGATAAATTTTTCCAGAAAAGACAGTTTGTCCCACTTTTACTATTCTTACAGGGTAAAAATTATCAGAAATTTTTCTCCGTGTACAAGACATAAAAACAACTCTTAATCGGTATATTGTTTTAAGAAAGCTAACTGGGAAATTTTCAAAGAAGAAATTGATAATTACATTCCACAATTAACAATACCAACAAATAAAAATAAAGACATGATTGACGTTTTGTTAAATAATTTTAATAAAATTATTTTAAAAGCTATGGATAAGTCTATACCAAAAATAAAAATAAAACCAAGTAAAAAGCAAGTACCATGGTGGAACAACGTCTGTGAGGAATCTTGTAAAAACTATAAGCATCCTTTTAATCAGTATAAAAAAAAATAAAACAATAGAAAAAAAATAGAATTTAATAAATTAAGAGCTTTATATAGACGAAACCTCAAAATGACTAAAACAAACTATTGGTTGAAATATGTCAGCACGCTTAATGTATGCACTCCGTCATCGAAAATCTGGCAAGCAATTCAAAGAATAGAAGGAAAAAAAATCCAACGCAATAAATACTATTTTAGATGAATCCGGAAATGTAGCTTCAGATAGTTACCAAATCTCTAATATTCTTGCCGATACCTTTGTAAAAAACTCTAACGACGAAAATTATAATTCTGAATTCATCAAAGTAAAAAGAGTAAAAGAAATAAAATAAGTACCAATATAAAATTAAACAATAAAGAAAATATCTTAATGAATCAAAATATTATCTTGCAAGAGATAAATGATACTCTAAAAGAATGTAAAAACTCTAGTCCAGGACCAGACGGAATATCGAACATAATATTAAAACAACTTCCAGAAACAGGTATTAATTATATAGAAAAATTATTCAACATTATATGGACCGAAAACATATTTCCAAGTGAATGGAAATTAGCAATGATTATACCGATTCCTAAACCTGGCAAAGATAAACTGAATCCTAAAAACTACCGGCCAATTTCATTGACAAACAATCTCTGCAAACTAATGGAGAAAATTCTTAATAAAAGACTCAAAATCTTCTTAGAAGCAAAACATTTCTTTGCACCTGAACAAAGTGGCTTCAGAAGAAATCGATCTACGTATGACCATATTCTTCAACTGAAATCTGCGATTTGTGATGCTTTTCTTAAAAAACATCACCTAATTGCAATATCTTTAGATATTGAGAAGGCTTTTGAAATGGTTTGGCGAAAAAGATTAATATCAATTTTAAAAGAAGTTGAAGTGGATGACCTTATGCTAAAAATTATTGAAAACTTTCTCAATGAAAGATTCATGCAGGTCAAAAACAATGGTATCTTATCTGAAATAAAAAAAATTGACTAACAGAGTACCCTAAGGATCGGTCCTTAGTGTAACCTTATTTCTGGTTGCTATTAATAATATTGTAAAAAATATTGAATCACCAGTAAGATGCTGCCTTTTTGCTGACGATCTAACAATTTACTACAACGGAAACGATCACAGAATATCACAAGAAATACTTCAAAAATCTTTAAATAAATTAAATAATTGGGCTCAACAAACTGGCTTTATATTTTCTAGCACCAAAACCGAATATATCATTTTTACGAAAAATAGACATAAAGCAAACATTACACTAGAATTAAATAACAAAAATTTAGTAGAAGTACAGCATATTAAAATACTAGGTTTAAATTTCGACAGCAAACTAAACTGGAAACATTACTTACAAAATCTTAAAGCAGTTACAACACAAAGATTAAATTTATTAAAGACACTTTCTGCTAAAAATTGGGGTGCAGATCAACAAATACTCGTTAACACATATAAAGCTCTAATTCTTTCGAAACTTGATTACGGTTGCATTTTTTACCACGATTCTTCATTTACTGATATTCTAAATCCTATTCACCATAAAGCAATCAAAATAGCCTTGGGTGCTTTCTACACTAGTCCTACTGCCAGCATTCTTGCTGAAAGTAACCTTTGCCCTCTAGAATTTCGAAGAATGATCTTAATAACTTAATACGCATGTCGATTAGCAACTACGATAAAAAAACCCTGCCTCATCAAAAATATTCAACGAACTACAACTACCTTCAAATAATAACAGTACACCTCATAAATCATTTCAACATAGATTAGAAAATATTATAAACAAAGTAAATATAAATATACCATGTATTATAACTAAACCAAACGACATACCTCCAAATTTCCTTTTAAAAAGTAAAATAGCAAATGAATCCCATAGTAATCAAAACATACAACATATATTTACCGAAGGTGTAAATATCAATAACAAAATTGCTGCAGCAATATACAGCCTAGATAATATACACACTATCCCACTTCCATCATCTTACTCCAATAGTAATGCTAAATATTATGCAATTTACTGGACTTTAATAAATATCATAGATTTAAAACCTAAAACAATCATATATACAAATGATAAAAATACTATTGATGAGATTGCCAATCCTAACTCAAAAAATATAATAATAAAACACATATAGCGTCAACTTTATAAAAAAGAAAAATTCTTTATTCAAGTTTCAAATAGAAAAGAACATTAAGAACAACGTAAAAATGTCAACAAACTAGCCGTAGATGCCTTAAAAAAAAGTATTGAGGAAAATGAAATACCGATATTCATAGAAGAAGCTCAAAAATTGTTAAGAAATGCAATAACAAATTTGTGGAATCAACAATGGTTAAAAAGTAAAAAAACACAATTACATCTACTTCGTGAAAATATCCTTTATAAAACTACTAGCAAATTTTTTTCAAGAAAAGACCAAATATTAAGCAATAGATTAAGGATAGGACATACTAAAATTACACACGAATACCTTCTTAAAAGGAACCTCCTCCCAAATGTGAAATATGCGACACAAATCTCACAGTACAACATCTTTTGCTGAACTGTAACAAATATTCCAAGATGAGACAAGAAAACAGTATTCCACAGAACCTTAAAACAGCACTAACAAGGAGGGGTTCCACCTTCCGGGAAACAGATTATGTTGCAACTTTGGGAGCTGTTTTCTGGTACCCAAATATGAAAGAATTCATATGAAATTCAATCTCATAGGCTGTTTGACGAAAGTTATACGCGGTTAACGAAAAATTGTGAAAAAAATATGTTTAAACTTAATCGCCAATAACTCGGAAAGAAATTTACGCAGATATTCAAACTTAAATCCATTAAATAGTTGAGATCAAGTAGATATAGTTTAAAAAAAAGAAGCTCAAATATCTCAATTTGGACAAAAGTTATGGAAAAAATAAGAATTAGATAACATTTTAACGAAAATTTAGTATTAAAATTTGATAGACTTTTTAAGCAAATATTTCGTCTAATTCTTATTTTTTCCATAACTTTTGTCCAAATTGAGATATTTAAGCTTCTTTTTTTTTAAACTATATCTACTTGATCTCAACTATTTAATGGATTTAAGTTTGAGTATCTGCGTATATTTCTTTCCGAGTTATTGGCGATTAAGTTTAAACATATTTTTTTCACAATTTTTTGTTAACTGCGTATAACTTTCGTCAAGCAGCCTATGAGATTGAATTTCATATGTATTCTTTCATATTTGGGTACCAGAAAACAGCTCTCAAAGTTGCAACAAAATCTGTTTCCCGGAAGGTGGAACCCCTCCTGGTAAGTAATGGACATCAAGAATATAATAAAATACTTACACGCCACTAACCTATATAATATATAATATACAAATGATTGTATGCATCAACACTGTACCAACTTGTAAAAAATATCTACTTATGTAATATCTATATACTGTAATGAACTATTTATTATATTACTATGTATCTGGTAGCTAATAATCACAGTTGAAGCGACTTCAAATAAGTAAATAAATTAAAAAAAAAAATTTCCAAAATATAAAATATTTTTAAAAAATCATTTTTTTTAAATAACAAGAAAACTAATAGAGATAATTTGTCAATCCAAAATCAAGCAGATAGATTTTTTTATTTTCTGTAAAGTACATTTGGTCCAATTAAAAAAAAATAATTATATTATCAAAATATTTGAGAAATTAATTTTCCAAAAATCGAAAAATGTTTTTAAAATAAAAACTATTTGGGGGATAAATAACCAAAGATTTTTCGGAATTTGGAAAATAAAAAGCAAACTGTACACGCAAGCTGAGCGACATTGATCGAATAGTTTTGAAAATACGGCGGTATATGTACTTACACATACAGATACACACACATCCATACAGACATTTTCTAAAAATACCTGATTTCGACTCCTGACATGTTGAAACATACTTATAACGTGTTTTTAGCGAGTGGAAAAATTTTACTATTGCAAAGCCTCCTCTATATGAGGGAGCAATATTGTATTACTAGACGTAGTGAAAGAAATATAACTAAATATTTATAATTAACTTATACTAAACTAATAAACTTAAATTTGAACATTAAAAATTATATATAAAAAATATTTTAACTTATACCAAAGTTATATAGGTATTATATAATTTAGTAAACTTACGAATTAAGTATGCACATTCAAGTTTACGACTAGATCTTAGATTACTGACTTAAATAAAACTTACTACAAAAAAGTAATGTACACTTTTGAGGTAAACATCTTTCTCTTTTTTTAGTGCAGATTCATATTATCCGTATACAAAATAAGAATAATAAGTACTCAGCTTTTATTTAATTTAGACGGATCATCTACTGAGGTACTGGATAAAATAAAACATTTTATGAGTGTATAAATCGGGCTGGAAAACCAAAGAATAATATAGAATGAAGAATAATTTTATTATTAATACAATTAATAAAATAATATAATATAATTGTAAAAATTAATAAATTTTTTAAATTTTTGGTAGGTTCCACGTATACCCTTCTCGGGTTTTTACGTACGTATTCGCTACATCTTTATTTATTCCTGTTTTTGTTTTTTCTTTTCCAATTTTTCCCCCATTACCCCACCTTCTCGCATTCGCCCGGGGTTATGCCCGTGGAGAGAGGGAAAACCTGTGGCCAAACCCGTTGGGATAAATGCCATTTAGGAAAACCTCCTCCGAGAAGGGCGGTGCATTCGAGAACAATTCTGTTTGGGTGGCAAGGTCACATTGCGTAGACTTTAACACCGAAACCGAATGTCTCACACCTCCCGCTTACGTTGTGGAATGTGAAAAAACACCTTACCGATCATTTAAGCTAAGCCCGAGAACGGTCACCCATCCAAGTGCCAACCGCGCTCGGTGCTGCTTAACTTTCATGACCGGCCGAGGTGCGCTTCCGCCACTCCGCCACCGTGTCGGTTTGTAAAAATTAATATAATAATTATTAAGATTTAATTTTATTATTTTCTTTATGTAGATTGTAAAAATGAAGATTTATTGTATACAATACCAATAGAGAAGGAAAAGCAAGCTATCAAAAAAAGACCGATCCCTTTTCTTTTTCATAGGTCAAAAGTAAAATACGTATATATATATATTATGTTTACTCTTCTTGGAATCATATATTCCTCACACATAAATATATCACATCGTAAAAAATGGAATACTATAAATAATTAGTAAAATTAGTAATTTTAACCGTTTTTGAAAATGTATGTATGCTTGTATGTATCTACTATGTATGTAAACAAGCCAATCGAAAAATTCAGTCAATTTCTACCGATTTGGTTTAAATCAATCATAGTAACTTCTAAATATTATATAGTCGATTATTTTTTAAAACATTCAACGCTCGTGCCTGGAATGTAAAAGCGTATAACTTTTACATATTTCGGCCTCTCTATAAATTAACCTTCCAATGTTAAATTTCTACTAAGGCCATCAAAATTTATATTTTAACACGCAATATTTTATATTTGTATTAAAGGCTGATATATAACTTTGGAATTATTTATTTATAATAAAAAAATCATTTATATACCTTTTTTATTGAAATTATAATAGGTTAAAAAAACAGTGTACTTTAAGTTGAACAGCCATATAGGCGAAGGTACTTTCATCGATGGGATAGAAAAAAAATTTTCATTTACATATAAATATCCAACTTTTAACTCTTTCAAAGTAAAGTAAGGAAGAAAGTAAAGTTTAAAGATTTAATCTTAAAAAAGCAAGAATTGAATTTTAATAAATTTGGAATTGTAATTCATAACTTTATTGAAAAGTATATTAAAAATAACAATGCATCTGTTCAATAATATTTTTGCAAGTTTTTGCTTCCACCAACAAATGGGAATTTCACCTTACCATTCGTACTAATATCAATCATTGGTTGATAAGAGAAATTTCGGAAAACTATAATAGCCAACAGTTGTTTTTCACCTGTGATAAAGACGTGTACTGCCTTATCTAACGTTGGAAATATCGATTGATTCGCTGCACATATAAATTTTATCCCTCTACCCATTGTACAAAGACAAATTATTGAATAACTGTTTTATGTATAAAAACAAGTGTAATTATTAATAAATATATAGACCATAGATTCAATTATGATTACATACTACATAAATATTTTTATTCTTCGTGTATAAAATACAATAAATCTCAATATTTTTGTATTAAATACGAAGAGGTGTGATACATTTGGTATTATATATAGTAGAGAATAAACCGATCTCAAGAGAAAAGTTTAATTAAAAAATTTGACCATTTTATACCTGATAAAAGTTGAGAAAAACTCGTTTAAAAGTTAGTAAAATGCAGGATGAGAATTAATGCGAATGTCTGAACAAATTTCATGTTACTACTTACTTAAGGCAAGGCTCGTATGTGTGCGAATGAAATATCTGATTAATCAAATAAAATTGTACGCTGAAATACAAATTGAATAAAAAACTGTAAGATACATTCGTCTGCATGTACGAAAATTAAATTATTTTTTGGAATAAATTGATGAATTAAAGAAACCTATAAAAAATTTTTGTATAAATACGGGTCACTCGATGTAATTGATATATACCGCCCACATCGAGTTTTTCAATCAAGATAGTTATAAATTGATTATAAATAAATAATGATATTTCAACTGTATTTCTTCCGTAATAAAATCTATTTTTTTTTAATTCACCAACATGAAAATTTATAATTAATTGCAAGAAATAGAAGTTACATGGTTCGATATTAATTCATTATTATTTGAATTAGCTTTTATTTAACCTATCTGCTTTCTATGTTTTTACTTATGTACGTTTTATTTAAAAACTATATTATTGCTAATAACATTATTATTAATATTAAAACTATTAAATAATATAAATTAGTATTAAAACTACATTGATACTACACCTTTCAATCCACCAATTATATGTAAAATATTGAATGTAAAATATGAAAAAAATCATATAAGGATATTTTAAAACATAAGAAAAGGCCTGACGGATTGATTTTTTAAGAAAAAATAATATTTTTTAATAATAATTTAATAAACAATATTGAATAAATCCAAACATCGCAATTAAAATATCGATTTAAAAATCTGAAAATATTTGGGTTTATTGTTGATAACAAGGTATATATGTATACCATATACTATATACAATGTTGTTATGCAAGTCTATATGTTTTTTTAAGCTTTAAACTCAAATAATGAAAAAGTATTCGAAAATGAGTGGTTGATGACTATTACCCAATCCTGTTTGACAATATGCCTGATAGGCTCGATTTTTAAAAAGATTCGTTTTTTTTTTTTTTAAATATTAAAAATTACCATTTTTGAGACCGACATCTCCTTAAGAATGCTAGTTATATATATATTTCCTAATGAATAGCTTTGGTTAAGGAGGTGGCATATCCGGTGGGTTTCTGTCTGAGCAAAAAAAAGATAGTTATATTGCATTTATTGTAAAAATATGCAATTTTATGAAAATTCCAAATACACAGAGAGAAAAAAATTTTAGTATAAAAATTACAATGTATTACTATAGGTTTTATATAAGTATTTTACTATAGGTGCATTATTTGTTACATAAATAGTAATTTATATCATTTGTCAAGTCTGTCTTTCCACTACTAAACAACATTGTCATTTTTACTAGAAATATTTTCTCCGTGCAAAAGCACTATGGATATTTAAATAATAAGTTATTCTACAAAGTTCTTGGTCTAAGTATATGACAGCCACTCTATGATATTTCTGCACCGAAAATGTACGATTTTTCGCGATTTTTCGGTGCAGAAATTTTTGAAAGTATCCTTGTTGTACTCATCTGGAACTTTGTATAAGGTCATGTTCCATCATTATAATATAATGCTTTCGTACTCGGGTTTTGTATAAAATTGTACAATCTGCTGAGCTAAACAAAGAATTGAATAATAAATAACTAAATATACGATAATATTTGAAACATATAGGAGACGGCGTGTCTTCGTTTACAAATAATATATCTCTGCAAAATTTGAAATAAAAAAATAATCGGTTTTCCGAGAACCACCCCTTACCAAGAAGTTTTGATTATTGATTTTTTCATACTTTGCCAAGAGATTTCTTGGAAATTTTGCACCGAGGTTGTTTATAAACAAAGGCATAAGAGCCTTCTCGTACTTTTTTAAATACTATCAGATTTTTTAATTTATATTTAAATCATTTGTTCAACTCGGTCGATAATGTAGGTATGATAAAAATTGACTTTGGTACGATCATGTCTTGATTTCTCTATGATTTACCACATTTAATAATTTTGTCGTTTCAATTGACACGATCGGTAAGAATCGACTTTGACATTATCGTCCGAACAAAAATAATCATATGTTAAATGTTAACGAATGTTTCTTAATTTTACCAAACTAATATTTAATAACATCTTACAAGGAGACCCTCATATATGTTTGGGGAACTGATATGTAGAAAGCCAGAGACACCAGTCGCAGTAACAATTCACAGTATACAGTTGATAATTTTATTTAAATATGCGCATAGCTATTAAGTACATATAATGAAATCCCTGTTTTTATTTCTGACCAAAATTCATTGTCGTATATAGGTACAACATAGAATATTGTTGTTAGAATAAAAAACCTTTTATGTCATGGATTTATAATAAAGATAATTGTCTCGAAAAGTACATTAATTATTTTGTCATTGTAAACAAATGAAATAAATAATTTATTGTTTTATTTTATATTTAGCGTTTTTCTGCAATACCATACGTATCATACACCTCATATGTCTGATCAGTATCCAATTATCGATCCTTGTTTTAGTATAAATAACATCGATAATATATAATTTTGACAATAGTTCAAGTATATGTAAATGTATGTATTATTTGGAAATTTGTGTTTATTATTTATTTTTTTAATTGAGTATATACGTACGTTTAATCACAAAATGAGTATGTAATACTGTAGTTCTTGTTTCTATATATGTCGTGTTATTTATTACGTATCGCTAATTAATTAATTGCATCATTTATTTACGTAACTTATTTATCACTTATACTATATATAAAATTGTAACTATAAAAAAGTCGTTTTGATAATGAACAGTTTATGGCACGGTTAAACGTAAGAAAGTGCAAAATCTTAGACAAATTGCGTACAACGTTACCTGCACGAATCTTAATAT
The DNA here is from genome assembly GCA_026168455.1 of Theocolax elegans. Classification (NCBI taxonomy): domain Eukaryota; kingdom Metazoa; phylum Arthropoda; class Insecta; order Hymenoptera; family Cerocephalidae; genus Theocolax; species Theocolax elegans. The sequence continues at coordinate 57,799,773 of CM047430.1, forward strand.
CGACGAGATGGGTGTATTGTCTACAGAGATGGACACGAAAGATTTCCATCATAACGTCGCTTATAATTATCCAGGAAAATCGACGCACCATTATTTCCTTAAAAATTATCTATTTGTATAATTTAAATAACCGTAATAGCGCCTAATTTTTGAGTGTATATATATATATATATCCATATTATATTTTACAATTACACATATCGTAATTTAACTTTAATGACCCACCTGCGCGTCATTATATTTTGGATTATCCGGGTGAAAAGTTGCAGAGAGGTTATATATATATACGGAGATATTGACAGGAAAAGTCAGGAGGACACATATTGAAATATCTGCAGGGAATATGTCGCGCTTCATCAATTTACCATAAACCCAAAGAAGAAAGGCTGTTTATTGGAATTTCTATCAGGCGCTTGAATGACAATCGTGCAAGTACGGTTATTTTGAATTGGCATTGTTCGCATTCATTACGTGTAATCTCGACGTAGCGTTCATTAATTTTGATGAACGCATTTTATTCGCATATATAAATCTATGTATACGCGCGATCGTACTGTATACTCATTATATGATATCCCCTGCACGCGCAGGCACACTATACGTTATGTAATTATAAAGATATTAAGTCGTTTTGATTGTGAAATTATTTCTATATATATATATATATATATATCGGTGATGGAAATGAACTTTTATTTATATACAATTTATTTCCTAGCTGTGACCCACGCGTAATTTCAGCCCATTTATGTATTCGAAGTGATGGATTTTTCCACTAGCGTCAAATAAATATAATTACTTATTTATATATTTCGAATAAGATAATATTAAACCATTCATATCCTTGTAGATAATATTTTAGATTGTAAGTAATAATTATATGCGACTATAAATTTAATAATTAATATTTTTATTTTAAATATAGTTGTTATGCCCATATTTATATAGTCATTCTATACATTTCAATTAAATTGAACTACATACCTGTTGAAAAATTAACTAACTTTTAGAGTTGATATTCTAAAAGTTCACCATTTATTTATTAAATTCCATCGAGAATTGGCTGAAAATTATCAACTTGAAATATCAATAAATATACGTAAATCAACGCAAATAAATATAAAGTGTTATTGAAATATTTTTTATAACTAATAGAAAATTCGTTTTTACTAATAAAATAATGATTATTTATTACCAAACAAGCTTTCCAATCTTTATATTTCAACATGAGTTCCCGAGTTAAAAATACATCAAAACCGGCATGTCGAAAAAATGATTACTATTTTTATATAATGATTAACTATATCGAAAATTCTTTAAAGTGTGCCAATCAATTGAATTAAATTATTCGTTTAAATACATGCAAGTAAAAAATTTATAGATAAAAACTATATGGTACTATTAGCCAAAGTTTAGTCAAATAGTTAGTTAAAATCATCTGTTTTTGTCAAAATCATAATTAATAAATACAATTACCTGACTGAATGATGTGATAATTTCTAGCGGATCTCTTATATATACATAAATACGAATATACATAAAAACGAATCGATATAACATTGTTATACAGTATACGTCCTTATAAAAATGAACGACAACCAACGTATATACAAATAATAGAAAATAATCAAAATAAATAATGATATCTTACGAGAGAAAATGTTGTATACGATGATTCACCACCAAATTATAATTAGAATGTTCACGTGAGCATATAAACAATAGGATCCGCGTAATTTCCCCGAGAGATTCTAACGACCTCGTTAAGGACCCTACTACGTATATATATATGTATTATTTTATTCTGCGTTCGAAAATTTGCATATATCTCCGTTGAAAAAAAAAACAGGACCCAACGAAATGTCCGTGCCAGCTCGTTCACACCGATATCTCGGGGAGTCAAACGTATATGTAGCAAAGGAAATGAGAAAAAATGGGAAGGATGTAACATATTCTACGAGTATCGAATTACTTATATATATATATATATATAATATATACAAGTGTTTCTTTCTATCAATTTCTTAAGAAGGTGCTATTGATTGATATAAAATAATCACGCTATACAAAGATAGGAAAGAAGATCTATCCACATGGTTGCGCGCATTATACGTGGCAATTTAATCAAAGATGAATATTACGTCTGCGGATTTGTATTTGTGTGTATGCACGTGTATGGGTGACTGTGTGTGTGTGTAATAAGTACATACAGTACATATAGATGGAACTTTGGGAGAGGCTTGCATAATAACTGTTTACGAGTGATATACATTTTGGAAATTCGCTTGATGAATATATGCATTTGTTTACTGCTTACATATACATATGTGTATATATATATACATACGTATACTGCATATATGTATATATCCATACCATATGTGTTTGTGATAATTTCGTATGCGTATCTATTTTCGTACGATGGTCTGCACAAGTAAATTAGAAAATATTCTATTTTGTTTAACGCGAAAAAGTCTTGAGGAGTACCCCCTTGGGATATCTTATAGTGTCCGGTGTTATATAGGTACCTATATAAAACTTCTATTTTTTTGAGGATCCGAACATTAAAATGAATTTGGTGCAAAGAGAGAAAAAGAAGAAGAGCTGAAAAGGGTTAGAAAGTAGTTGTGAAGAGTGAGAGAGTGAGAGAGAGAGAGAGAGAGAGAGAGAGAGAGGTAGGGAGGGAGCGAGGGCGGCACGAAATAAGTATTTATTTCAGGTGATGAGGAAAAGGAGGTGGCAACGTCGCGGTACAATTCCACCTCGGCGTATACGACACCCTCTCTCTTCTACTCCTTTACTTCATTTTCTCAGATGGGCGGGAGGAAGAGCGATGCGACCTATTTGTCGGTTGCGTTCACTTCCCCGAATACGCGCCCGCAAACTCCATACACACACACACACACACACACATATAGGTATGTATATATATATAAATCAGCAAGAGGAAACGTCATCGGAGGGGCTCGAAAATACTCGTGCCATACAACTACCCTTCTCTCTTTCACGCTTCGCGAGTCGTCTGTGGTATATACGCACGCACACATACGCGCGCACACACACACATATGTATCTACATGTATATGTGTATCTACCTCGGGCATCATTTCTCGGGGCGCCTTTCTTTGTATTACTTTCCCGGCATTCTTTCTTCTTGTACGTCTCGAGCTCTTCTCTCTCTCTCTCTCTCTCTCTCTCTCTCTCTCTCTCTCTCTCTCTTTCTCTTTCTTTCTCTTCTTTTCTCCGTGTTATTTAAAATTCCTTTGCACACGACTCTTAGTGCACTGCGCGTTACTTTGCGCTTGGACGTTACAGGTACTTATATATGCAACTCTATTCGTGTGCAGTTAGGGGGTAAATTTTTTATCAAAATCTAAATGTGTAAGTGTCTTTAAAAACCAGCTGGAAATTTTGTTCGATATAATTCAAGTTGGATTTATTCTACGTGTTGTTTTACATTGCAAAGTAACAGACTTGTTAACTGAGAAAAATATATTTGGTATATTATAGAAATTCCTTTGTGATCGACTATGCGTTTATTAATACATCAAAAAAATTTACAATATTAAAAAAATTTAGTAATTACAGAAAATAAATTGTGTTGCAAAAAGTAACTTTTGAAATGATCAGGGTGTACAATTTTATATGCACTTCGGGAGTAAAGGGCGATTATTCCCTTGGACGAATAAGTGCCAAAAGTTAAAGCAAGAAAACAGCAATTTTCATCCCGGGAATAAATGTCTATTTTACTCCCTAAGTGCTGCATAAATAACTATGATGTTATATATAGTGTATAAGTTGCGATATTTTTAGATCATCGCAATTTTCACTGGATCTCATAGAAAATATTAAAATATATAAGTAATTGTTATTTCACCCAAACCACCCAAAAAGTTCACTTTATTAACCTCTACGGAGGGACTAAAATTGCATTTTATTCCTCCGGGGAGTATAAAATACTTTATCTCCCCGTACTCACTTTTTACTCCCCGTACTCACTTTTTACTCCCCGTAATCACTTTTCACTCCCCGCATACACTTTTTACTCCCTGCATTAAATTATTGAAAAAAATACACATTTTAATCAAAATTAATTAATTATTTAATGAAAAATAACTATAAGTACATAAATAATGTACAAAATAATCTAAATAATTAAATATTTTAAATGTGTCACAAAAATACATAAATAATGTACAATTATTAAAATTAACATTTGAAAAAGTGAAGCGTGACTGATTAGCTAATTCTAGTGGACCATTATTCGAAGTTGTAAATTCAGCAGACTCAATTACTTGCTTAGTCACTACACTTGTTTCTGATACTTGATAAGATGTAGAAGGTCCAGCATCTAATCTAGGTTGCTTTGAACTTGAATGCTCAGTTAAAGCACTGTCAATGACATTCGACACTTTCTTTTTGCGGAAGGCAGAATCATCAACATAAGATTCTGCTATAGTTGCAGACTTCCACCCACCAAACTTTTTAATGTCGACCATATTAGCATCTGAAATTTAAATACAAACAAATTGAAATACAATTGAAATTAAAAAATTACTTTTTTCTTTTTTTTAAAGGTTAATTCATTTACTATACTTTACCTTGATTGGCAAATATTGTAGTGCCGGTACGTCGAAGAGAATGGCCAGTATATTTTTCAGGTTCCGTTAACTTTAAATAAGTTGCAATGATAGTTGGAAACGACCCTAGAGTGTTTTTACCAATTGGTTGTTTAAGACATTTCCTATCTACATACTTGAGAAAGAAGCGAGGACAAGTTGTTGAAGGCCTTTTAACCATGTAGGTTCTTACGATTTCAGCATAACTTCCTTTGATGTAAAATGATCTACTGGTTTTGTTCTTCGTATTTTTTAAAAGAATCTCAATCAAATCTTGCCGAACAACCACATCATCAACGGATAACTCAACTAATTCCTTAGTACGACATCCTCCATACAGTCCCATAATCAATGAAACCTTACAATATACATTAATATTCAAATTTAATATAATTTAACACTTACTTTAACAATTGGTAACCACACAATCTTACCTTCATAACTAAATATTTGTTGTTTGGAGCATCTGTCAGAAATGTGTTAACCTCTTCTTCAGTAAAAACTTTCGCTTTTTTACTTTCATACCCAGAAGAAACTTGCTTTAAAAATGCAATTAATTTTGAAAAATTGCTAATATTAATATTCTTATTGTTGACAATTGTGGCCTTTAACATAGAATATTTTGACCACAACGAAGAAGGTTGATATTTTGGTTTTAACTCAAAAAAATACGCCAGTAATGTATTTTCTGATATTTTGTTTGTTTTTCTTTTCTTCAACCACTTGATAAATATGACGTACTGTTTTAAGTATAACTCTCTTGATTTGCTCGGTAGCAACTCCAAATGTCCAGCGTTAGCAGCTGCTTGCAAATCAGGAGGAGTATTTTGAAAAATTTCAGTCTCTTCACTTTCACTCTCACTTGACATTTCGTAAAAAGTTTGCCAAAATAAACAATTTAATCTAAATATTTTATTGAAAAGAAACCGTAAACAATAAAACGAGTACAAGTTCTTGTTGTCCGTTGATGACTTGTCGTTAATTCAAATATTAATAACCAACCCACAACAATTAAAAATAAAAATTTTCAGGCCACTCAGGGTTGCCAACACATATAACAAAAAGCGCGAAAATTTAAATTTAAATACAAAAAAAGTAATTGAATTGTTATTATTGTTGTTGTCGAATAAAGTGGCCTTTTAGGATGATTTGGGTGAAAAATGTTATATGCACCTCGGGAGTAAAAGGCGGTTATTCCCTTGGATGAATTACTGCCCTCGCTAAAGCTCGGGCAGTAACTTTCATCCCGGGAATAAACGCCTACTTTACTCCCTTGGTGCATAAATAACTATTATAAAATTGTATATACAGTTAAAATTACACTATAACCGAAATATATATGTATCCCATTAACGACATTACAAAATATATTAATTTTTAACGTACACTATATAATATTCTCAATGTAAAAGTGGTATATTGCGATTGTAATGAATCCCCAGTAGAAAATTGAACATAAAACATGCTGAAAACAATAACTTATGGCCATTATTTATGGTAATATTTAGAATTGCAAACAATGCCGAATTATTGGTTATTTTATGCTAAATTACAAAAAGATACTTATTTCTACATTACCCAAAGCATTGCATGGTCTAAATATATTGACAAATAAATGCTAACTATTCTGTAATTGAAATGCCCAAAAAATTAGCATTATATAGAGGAATGGAACCTTTACCTTAAGGGGGTATCATACTCAATTAAAAATTCAAATTTTGCGCCACAAAATAGCAGACGAAAAAACAACTAATTTACTTAACAATTAATAAAAACAAATTTACGCAAAAACAGGAGTTAGTTGCCCTCCGTTATGTAATTATCTATCATTTTACAAAGTTTCAAATTAATATAACAATATGGCGAAAAATATAAGAAAATTGCATTTTTCAAGGTTTTCTCGGCGACATATTGTTATATTCACTTGAAACTTTGTAAAATGATAGATAATGACATAACGGAGGGTAACTAACTCCTGGCTTTGCGTAAATTTGTTATTATTAATTGTTATAAGTAAATTAGTTGTTTTTTAGTCTGCTATTTTCTGTCGCGAAATTAGAATTTTTAATTGTGTATGACACCCTCTTAAAGTAACACGTGGTGTATCCATACATCTCCAAGATTTTGTTTTGATCACGCGTTCAATATTTTCTAACATGTGCATGTAAAGCATATTTTCGTGGTAGAATTCATTGTTGCGAGAGAAATAAGGACGTATTCTTTAACGCAAGTGTTATGTTATTGTGGGTTCGTAGCTGTTTCCTAACTCGAAAGTAAAATAATTTGGTAGAAGATAACCTGATCAACCTTACGAGAATCTGCTCATTCGATTGGAAATTATGTGTTCTACACTAGAAGATTGAAAATATTTGTTAGTTAGTCAAGTTTTAGAATAAGTATATTAAATAGACTGTTTGAATAGAATGGGCAAAAAATAGGCAAAAAATGTGCCCATTTTTCTCCTATCGATGAAACGCTTTTTCTCACATTTTATATGACCATTTATTAATGTATAATCCTATTTTTCTCCAATTTTTGAGCTTGTAAATATAGATTACAGTTGAATCTAGTTATGTCCTATTAAATATCTATTAAAAATGAACAAGTGAAAAATCTAATAAAAGAGTGTTTATCTTCGTAAATACTGGAAATACAACAGAAATTAGTTGTAAATCAGACGAAAACTAGTTCTTAGTTTTAAATTTCTACTAGGGAATATTATATTTTTGTATAGGTGCAACACAAATAAAGTATAATACATTCAGTATTTAGTAGTGCCAATATTAGTGTGTGTGTATGTATATATGAATATGTATATATGAATATGTATATAATAAAATTGATGTACTAAAATGCTAATTATTTGGTTAAAAGATGCTGAAATGATCGCGAATTTCATCTATCCCATTCAGTCCCCATCTCATGGCCTAATGCATTGCTTATATTCGCCATATTGTAGTAAAAATATTATAAAAGCTATTTCATTTAAAAAGGTTGGCAATTTATAGTCAAAAAATGCCATACTTTTATTAACTTGATTTCGCCATTTTAATGGTTAGAAAAAACGTTTCATTTTAGTTATCGAAATGGCTTTTAAAAATGCCCAATTTTTGGGTTTTAGTAAGTTGAGATGGCCAAGAAATGCTATTAAAAAGTTTTCATTTTCTACTAGGGATATAATGTCGATGATATAAGTTACACTGACACGAGTGTAGATTAAGTATTCTCGAGTGCATGTAAATATACATACACATATATACGAGGATTTAGCATTGCGATTTCTTTTTCGTTTGACAAGCTCGTTACCTTCACACGGTCACATTGCAACGAGGTGTCGGTGTGTTGGCATAAGCGAGTACCTTATTCTACGAACTACTCAGCGAATTGCGGTTGCCTCCTCGCAATAGCCTATTGTGCACGGAACTCCGACGAATATAACTTTTATTCAATCTAACTCTTTGAAACTCGTCAGAAAAATATACATGTATCTATATGTATGTATATATATAAGATAGGGTCGAATAAGTTATGCCACTTAATTTTTTGACGTTTTATCTATCAACATTAAGGTGGTAGACCTTTAAGAAAAAAAAAAAACACCATTACAATTTAAAACACTGGCTGCACGTTAAATTTATATAACTTTATTATGTGTATATATTTCACATTTACATTGTTAACAGGTTTAGTGTGGTGTGAGCCATACATGTGCCATGAATAAAGAAATATTTTATATAATTTATTACTGTAAAATCAAATAATTAACTAATTTGTCCACTTCTAACTTTTTTTACATTTTTCAGGAATTTTTCAGTACATAAACAAAATAAGTTTTAATTATCATAAAGCAGTGTATCTAAAAGCAGTGTATCTAAAAGGCTAAAGCCAGATAGCGTAATATTGTCAAACAGCTTCAAATGATTTTTTCGTTTTTTCGAGAACTATATAGAACTGTATAGATGTATATTATATATATTTAATCCTATTTTCTTAATTTAACCAAATGACGGTAAGTTTTTAATTTTTTCCATATATATAAAGAATTAGGCGAATCATCGAACACAAAAGAAGGAAGGTTTTATAGATACCTTCTCGCATAAGTATATGAAATTTAAATTGAATTACAAAAAACCGGGACACCATGAGGTAATTGACGTTGAAACCGTTTTCCACGAACAGCGTCTATATATATATGTATATATATCCCCTCCCTGACCGATATATATAGGTATATACTTAAGGGAAATTCGAAAAATGGGCTAGTAGATCAAAACTGCTATGTATACTACGTATATACATACCGACTAGCGCAAAAAGCCAGTTAAACCCATTTTCCATTTATTCGAAAACTTTTGTAAATTGGCTTTTACACGACGCCGGGCAATCACGTCAAGTGTAAATCCGTCAATCATCGGAAATGATGACTTTAGTACAACGGTATTTTGACTACGATGCGCAATGTCGTATATATGCGTATACGTATACATATATGTACGCGCAGTTAGATTCTCTCTCGTTCTTTTTTTTTTTTCATTTTTTCGTATTTGTGATATTGCATTGGGAAAGGTGCATCTTCATAAAATACGCATTATCGTCACTCAGCGAAACGTCGGGGAATAAATGTCGGGGAAAATTCTTCTTTTCCGATCGTTACCTAAGAAATATAAGGACGAGTATAGATCCGACATTAAGAATTCCCGTCGTTTGCGTAGTTTTCTCCTTGCTCGCGCTTTTGGCTTCCGTCACATTTACCTTATTCAACCTTCATTTTTTTCTTTTGCTTCTTCTCTTTTACTCCATTATCGTAGGAAATAAACGTCAACTTTGTTCTATTGTTATTTGTTGAAAGATAAGCGGGAAAATCGATCGCTCCGTTAGTTAGACGGTTTATTTTCGTATATATTTACTATACAACATTATATGTAACATTCGTTGCTAATTATGTCTAGAATTTATCCTTCTGGGGTTAGAATTTCCAATCTCAAGGTTAATGACAAATAAACTACATGTCAACATTCAACTTAAAAAAAACTAACTTCGCCACAATTGATTGTTTTATCCAAAAGTCCCAAGAAAGCTTGGAGCAATACCTTTCAAATGATCTGTAGCATTTTTATGGCCTTCAATTCTGTAAAAGTTATGATAATTTAAAGAAAGACGAAATTTTTTTAAAAATTTAAATGGGAAATACCATGTAATTTTTGTGAATTTTTTGTCTTTCTTAAATTATCATAACTTTTGCAGAATTGAAGGCCATAAAAATGCTACAGATCATTTGAAAGGTATTGCTCCAAGCTTTCTTTTGGATTTTTGGATAAAAAAATCAATTGTGGCGAAGTTAGTTTTTTTTTAAGTTGATGTTGACATGTAGTTTATTTGTCATTAACCTTGAGATTGGATTACTCAAAACCAAAGAGATGTATTATTTTGTTTCGATGTACTTGATGGTACACTGAGAGAAAGAAATATTTGTGAAAAAGTAATCGTGCATTTGTTGCTATATTGACATTGACTTGTCATAAAATGATATTTCTTAAGTATTAACGCTCAGTTCTTAACTGTTAAGATTTTACGTTAATAGAAACGAATGAAAGTTTAACTGTTAAGAACTGATTGAAATAATACTTAACTGTAAAGAAATATTCATTTGCCCATATTTAAGTCATCAGATCTTAACAGTTAAGAAACGTCATTTGTCTCAACTATTCCTTTCTCTCAGTGATATATATGATTATTTGTTGATAATTTATCGGGATTCAGTAACATTTATGTATAATTTTCTTTTTCAAACGTTGAGCGATATTCTTCTTCACGTTGTTGGAATTCACTGTTTTATTCGCAGCTTCGTTCGCATTTCGGATACAACTAGAACAGGTAATTATAACCATCGATTTGGATTCCCGGTGTGACTAACTTTTTTTAGATTAACAATCGATCGTTTTTCTTCCGCGCGAACTTCACGTAGATTTGTATCAATTAAACAAATTTCCAATATTCAATATCAATTGCATTTAGAGATCCTGATTACTGTTTTTCAGACGAATAAAAATTTAATCCGTTATTTTTTGTTAATTTTAAGGGAAATAAAGATAACTTGCGTAGGCACTCCATTGGATTGCTTAATTTATATAGGTATCAGCTTTTCCTTGTGCTCGATGTATATATTCTATATCTGTACATCTATATAAACAGACACTGGCACACACACACACACACACGTGTGTGTGTATGTATATATATAGGCGAAGCTACCGTGAAAAATAGTCGCGCAAGCCGCAGTCGACAGTTGATTAAAGTCGACGTTTTCCATTACGCGGTTTTTTCGCGGGCGACGTCCGTCGGTGAAACGAAAAACGCCTCGCGCAATCTTTCGCGAATCGCGATCCGATCCCCCTTCGCGCGTCTACCACCTCCTTCTACACCAGCGAAACTGTTAAACGGATAATAAATCGACTTGTAGAGGTATATGCGTGTATGTGTGTATATCTGTATGTATTACATATATATATATAGCACGTTCGTTTTTTCGCGCAGGCGAGTACGCGATTTTTAAAATGACTACGTTTTCCCTCCGATGTCAGGTTCAGTGATTGACTAGCATTAGCACCTTTCGCCGCTTTTATTCTCTCCCTCCCTCTCCCTCGCTCACTCTCTCTCTCTCTCTCTCTCTCTCAATCTAACCCATGTTTTATAATTTCAGACTTCATCACTACTCTTTCATCAATAATCATTAAGACGTTCGATTCAATTGCACCCCGAAAACTTATTTCAATTAAACACACACCGAAACCATGGATCACCCATGAAATTAGACAATCCATAAAATTGCGAAATCAGGCATACAGAAGGTTTCAATCCTCTGGTTTACATTCGGATTATCTAGAGTTTAAATCACGTAGATCATTGGTGAGAAATGCTATAGATACGTTTAAGTTCGATTATCTTAACAATAAATTCACCAATACAACTAATACGGCTATGTTGTGGAGAGAACTTAGACACATAGGATTGACTACTCTTACTAAACAGTCGCCATTGAATCATTTCTCCATCGAACAGCTGAATGTACACTATACTAATATTTCACACTCGGACTCTCCGCTAGATCATAGTCATCTAAACGCTGTCTTGGGGCAGGCGCTGGATCCGACTACGCCCTCCTTCACATTCGAGACTATTACCCCAAGAAGGGTGGTATCGGTAATTACAAATGCCTCGTCTAAGTCTATCGGGCACGATGGCATATCGGTAACTATGCTTAAACTATTAACACCCATTATTGTTCCTCACCTGGTCCATATATTTAACACATTGCTCTCGTTGGGTTTCTACCCTGATTACTGGAAAAAGTCTTTACTATTCCCCTTGGCTAAGGTGAGTGAGATAGTTTCGCCTTCTGATACTAGGCCAATAGCCAAACTTTGCGAAATCTCCAAGGTACTAGAAAAGTTGGTCCATGTCCAATTGTCAGGCTACTTGAATAGTAATAATCTTATTATCGAAAGACAAGCTGGTTTTCGCAGAGGGCATAGCACCCAGACTGCATTGCTGGGAGTCCTTGATGATGTTCGAAGGGCGATAGATAGTCGTAAGGTCACCATACTCATCTTGTTTGACTTTGCTAAGGCCTTCGATTCGGTGCCGCACTCGCTCTTGTTATCTAAATTGCGATCCATGGGATGTTCCGACTTGGTTATTCGCTGGTTTTATCACTATCTGTCGGGTCGTTCCCAGGCAGTGGTAGATGACGAGGGGGTCTACTCCACTTGGCGTGAGACCTTGAGGGGTGTTCCACAAGGTAGTGTCTTGGGTCCGTTGCTTTTCTCAATTTTCATAAATGACTTACCTCAAGTATTAAAGCATTCAAGTCATATGATCTTCGCGGACGATACTCAAGTTTACCACTCTTTTTATCCCGCTGATCTTGCTCAGGGTGTGCAACGAGTCTCAGAGGATGCAAATGCTGTCAACTTGTGGGCCTCAAACAACGGACTCAAACTTAATCTGGAAAAAACCAAAGTGATGATCCTGGGTAGTCAGGCTTTTATTTCCAGGATTGACTTTGTCACTGCCCCGAGAGTTAAAATTGGAAATGACTCTCTTAGCTACACCAATATGGTTAAATCATTAGGAGTGTGGATCTCTCCGACTCTTGACTGGACAAGACAGGTATCGTCCATTGCTCAAAGAGTTCATTTTGTATTGCATTCACTGCGGTTTTTAAGACGTGCTCTCTCAAGACCAACAAGAAAATACCTTGTTGAAACACTGGTGTTCCCACACTTCGACTACGCTTGTGCGGTTTATGATAACTTAGACGGGTCAAAAAACATAAAGTTACAACGCTTATTGAATGCATGTGTTCGTTTCGTGTGGGGAAACATACCGTGGAGGGGTCACGTCACTCCCTATCGCCTAGAATTGGGGTGGTTGTCGGTTGAGCTCAGGAGGTCGTTCTTTATTGGTTCATGCGCATATAATATCATAGCTCACAATTCTCCGGCTTATCTCGCTTCTCATTTCACTCAACGCTCTAATAATCTTCATTCCGTTCGTTCATCATCACGACATCCCCCTGTTTCCCTTTCTTTTCTTCCTCCAAGAACGGAGGCTCTAAATTGTTCATTCTTAATCACAGCATCAAGACTCATTAACCAACTTCCACACACAGAATTCGACCCATTGTCATTATCGTCATTCAAATCACACCTCATGTCTCACCTTCGCGAGCTTGACCGACGAGCCTGGGACAAAAGAGTCAATGATGAGAGTATAACCTGCCCTCCCCTGCCGTCGTTTTAAGTATTTATTCTTATTTATTTAATATTCTGTTATTCCATAGCGTTGCGATGCGTTGCATTATGTATTTTTGTTTTATTTGTTCATCCTTGCGTATTATCTACCATTGTGTAAGCGTGAAAGCTATTTTATTTATTATTTATTGTTATTTTTACTATTTATTTAACTACACTGTAAATTTTTATTATGTTTCTATTTTATTTTGTTATTTTTAAAATTTTATTGCTGCGTTAATGGAGGATTAGGCGATATATTTTTATCTTATTTTTGTTATTTTATTGTTCATTTTATTATTTATCCTATCGTTGTATATTGTTATTGTACCTCTGCGGCAAATCACTGTGTATACGGGGCATAGCCCCACATACTAAATAAAGATTTCAATCAATCAATCAATCTCTCGCTCTCTATGCCAGTTGTCCATGTCCTCGATCTTCCTTTTTTTTACCGGCTCTTCTCGTCGTTGTTGCGTTTCGCATTTTATCGCCCGGGCATCGTTAGGATTCAATTTATATATTTCTCTGCGTGCCGCTCCCCCTGTCAAGATTTCGATATCAATTTTAATTTTTTGACCGAAACCGGGAGTATTTGTTTTTTTCGAGATTTCGAAAGGGGTCCGCGTATATATATATATATACATACAGAGTATAGATAGATTTGCAGGCGTTCTGTTTCACCCTTTTGCGATGGATTTACTCGAGCCTCGTTGGATATAAACCGTCGAGCTTTTTCTGACAGATTAGCGATTTCGACTGCGGGTATATATATACGATTCTTTCTTTGGCTCGCCGAGGTATAGTAATTGATTTCTCGCTTCGTTGATATATGCCATTTATTTACCATTTCAATTCGGATATTTATATACCTTTAAACTTTAACAATGTTCTATATATACGTTATCTTGGACAGTGCATCGCTTTTCACAATACTTATCAATGTGTAATTGTTTTCTTTTTCCAATGGCAATGTTTCTTACACGTCAATTACCCGTATTGAGAGATAAAAGAGAAACATATATCATCAAGTGTAGAAACGTACGCGAACGTATACAAGTATCCGTTCCTCGTTTTTAATCATATCTCAAAAAGGAAACGTTTGGAGATATCTCGGAATAAATCAAGATATACCTCGCTCCAAAGTTTTGTATTTTATATCAATGTGTATATACTTTCAATGTGTACAGATTATACAGTGTCAATGCGTCTCGATGAACATTGCCTCCACTATTTGATTTGACTTCTTATATTAGTTTTCTTATACTAGTTAAACCCTTACTCCCATCTTGCCAAATAATTCGTTCGAAAGGTCAACCTATTTCAAGAAATACCAGATTTTTTCCGAGACTGCGATGAGAAATAAAAGTACGAAAATGGATAAGTAAATCTGAGGAACGCGAAATAATTGCACTTGACGTTCTTTCTTGGAGTTATACGGTTGAACCTCGACTTCAAAAGCGCACGAAAGTTGTTTTGGCACATTTATCGAACGAACCCGTCGTGTCTCCTTTTACTTTCTTTTACTAGGGTTTCTTGTCTCCTGCATTTTCATAATTCGAGCTCTGACGCAATGTGGCGTACGACATACCTTTTTTCTATTACAAGCTATCGGTAACACTTTGGATACTACGGATTTTCTAATCGAGCGATAAGTCATATAATAATTAAAACAATTAATTTAATTTACTTTTTTTTCACTATAATTTTTGAATTAACTACTAATTTTAAACTACGATAACTATATCGTCTACCATAGGCACGTGGTTTTCATTCCTTTTCCCAAATTCGGGAAAAAATTTGTTTTTGTAACTATACATTTACTTACGTTTTATAACTAATTTTAGATTTATCAAAAATTTTATTTGCAAATTTTAAATGTTGCAGATTATTGTTTTTAATCATACCAAATGTACTTCAGAGAATAAGAAAATCTTTCCTGTCAATCTGGGCGTTTCAAATTAATTATTTCTAAAAAACTGATTGTATTTTTTATTTTGTACGTATTACATCTTTAAAATAAATAAAAATTTCGATAAATATTTTAGGTATTCTAATTACGGAGCACAACGTGTTCGCAGCGATAATTTTTCATGTTAATATAACTGACGAAAATATAGTACGTATTACATAGGGATACGTTTTAAATTGAATTGACGTATCGATAATATATTATTAATAAATAGGCAATGCCCGAGGGATATGTACGAAATCCATCGAAATGTCGTTAAATAAATAAATGAATTATACTTTCCGTTCTTCACCAACATCGATAAATTTCCTATATTAATTTAAGTTACATCGTTCTACATCCATATTACAATTAGCTAAATATATATCAATGTAAAACAGATCACGCGTGGCTCGTCCAAGACTAAATACGATGGAATCCTTCGAAACTTTGAAGACTGGGTATATGTATTTCATTTTGAATTGAATTTAACCCACTCGCTTTAATTGAATTAATAATTAACTCGTATATTCAAAGAAGAAAATTGAATACTTTACGATCGTGAACTCGATTTTATACTTACATTCATTTGATCTAAATATTATTTCAATTAAAAGAAAATCCAAACGAGAGTGAAGAGAAAAAAAAATTAGGGTTAATTGAATTTCGTTCCTGGCTCTTAATTATTTAAATAACATGATATCATAAATGGTTATGTCGAAAATCCCTATTTACAAGACTTACGGGAATTTCGTGAAGTTTAATTAAGTGCAGCTTATATTTGGAAAGTAGTAAGCTCATTTTGTTCGTGCTCGCGATTTAAAGAGCTTAAGTGCATATAAAGAAATGAACAAAGTAGTGGTTTGAAAAACTTCATTCTGTCGAGCGAGAGAAAGAGAGAGACAGAGAGAGAGAAAGAGAGAGACAGAGAGAGAGAAAGAGAGAGAGAGAGAGAGAGAGAGAGAGAAATAGGAACGAGAGAAGAAAAGTAATGAAAGAGAAAGCGAACCTGAGTAATGCCAAAAAAACTGTTGTATTTTTGTTGGTTTCGAAAAAGTTGTTTCTTAAAACTTTTATTACTATCGATCTCTCGGAAACGAGAAGTTAAATTGAACCACGTTTTGTTTTTATAGATATATTAACGAATTTATAAATTTACATTATATATATATGTGTGTGTGTGTGTGTGTGTTTGTGTATACATATATATTGTTTATTATAATTATATTCCATTAAATATTGAACATCGAATTGTATTTCGAGTTGAAATACGTACATTACATTATTAATTAGATTACGAGTCTAAAATAATGCATTAATGTAAATAATTACTTCATAGCGGTTTTCACTGTTCGATTGATTCCATTAAAAAGTGTATACTCTATTTATACGTTAATTTTAAGCTAAATTAAGCTTTAAAATATAAGCAATGTATTAAGTAATCAATAGCGATCCCGAATTCGATTAGAGCGCTGTGTATTCCAATAAAACAATATAAAGAAATACTAATATCGATATTGAAATATTCAAGAAATTATAGCTACAAGAACATTGTCACATCTCCGGGGAACGCAATCTTTGCCTAATTTAGCATATGTTTCCTACTCTATATAAAAATATAAAGAAATACCCGGAGTTTTATACTCTAAACACTCTTATTTTACGATAGATATGAAGTCGCTGGTTACAAATCCGTTGTTAATATTTCAAAAATCAAAATGGCGTTTTGTTATTTATAAATGAATTAAAAGACGTCAAAACGTTTACAATTTACTTAATATTATTTGAAATTGAATACTTTTATAGATAACGCCAATTATTTAAGTTGTTTAAAAGTAACAACTGATGGGAAGAGTTTAACAAAGAACGTCCATTTGAGTAAGATTGCAACAAGAAGAAAATTAGAGTTAATAGACAAGGAGAGGCAAACAAAGAAAATAAACATGATGTGTTGTTTTGGAGGCTAATACAAAAATATCTAACACTAAATCAATTTTTGAAAAAGATTCAGACAATTTTACTAATAACACGTCGCCAGAGGATAGTGAGAACCCCGAAAAAACATTTGAATTTTCCAACGATTGATGAGCAAAACAATGATCTTGAGGGGGCTAAAAGGTTAAAGAAAATTGCAGGGCTAGAAAAGGCCCTAAAAGATTTAAAACTAGGGGGGCCGAGCCACCCCGCGCGCTTCACGCTCGCACCGTCGGTGGTTTTTGTTATTATATAAAATAATAATAATAATAATAATAATAATAATAATAATTAGAATTGTAATTATAGTATACAGAATTATTTATAGATGTTAAATTTTAGATATTATTCTAATATTCTGAATATCAATGTATTTTAAAGAAAAGTGTTGTTCCTCAAATATCTCAAAAACTAAAAAAAAAAAATATTTGGTAAGAAAGAAGTAATAGGAAACACTTTTTTGAAAGAAGAGGTAACGTGATTTAAAAAAATACATATATACATAATTTACATATGTTTATGTAAAACCGTATAGTTTATTTTTTTTACATTAATGTTCCTTCTAAAGAATATTTGGTAAAACAATATTAATGGGACGTATATTTTGGACAGTAAAGGTAAGTAAATATGATAAAATATTGTACAATTTAAATTAGTCTATATGAAACAATATAATTAATTTATTTATTCGATATACAGCAGCATTCATGTATATTGTTTAAATTTGTTAATTTTTGAAGAAATTCATTTGTATGAAGCTTTGTTTTTTTATTATGCAGCTGGTGGAATGGTTGCTGGAGCATTATATAAATTTAATTTATGTCCCAAAGATGTGTTATCGGGTGCCTTCTTTGGTAGTATATTTAGAGTAGTGTATGGTACTTATATGTACTTTATGTTTAAATTGATGAATTTGTCAAGTGAAAAACTAAAACTCAGTGAACAAAGTCATAAATTGAAATATGTACATGAAGAGTGAATTATTAACTTCTATTTTAAATTACAATGTTATTAATAACATGTAAACGTTAATCATCTCTTTTTTTTATTAATTAAATAAATTAAGAAGAAATAATTATAATATTTGAAAAGACAAATATATTTAAGTAATATAAAATCAATATATTCTTAGAATTCGCGGACACAATAAATTCGTTATGTTTATTTAACGTTCAAGTCCAAATTTTTCAAGTTTAAGAACAAAGTTTTTTGTTTAATTTTATTTAAAAATTTTAATTAAATTTTAATTTAAAATTTTAGAATAATTTGGACATATTGAAAACATGCTTTACAGGGTTTAGATTATTTTAAAAATTTTATTTTTGTGTGTGGTAAATATTTTTTACTCTTTTATATTTTTTATATCAAATTTTGTTATAAAATATTAGTTTTTTTTAATAAATAAAATTTTTTATTATAATTCTTTTTTTTATTCGATTTTTTGTATTAAAAAATAAATAAAAGAAGAGAATTATTATAAATAAATATTTTTGTAAAAAAATAAAAAAAAATTTGAAATTCAAATTGGGATACGGGACGCGGGTTACATAAAATGCGATATACATTATTCTTATATGATGGCGCTAATGGCACTATTTAAACGGACAATATATATAACGGATAGTTAGTTTATTTATTTTATTGTGTATATAAAATTATGTATATACACTATGTATATATATATATATTACGTATACACATAGTTTTTATATGATTTTTATGAAGTTTTACTGTATGATATTAGTTATTCTAATATAAAGTTAAGTGAGCATTACAAAATAGCAGAAGCTCTTGTCCAGTATTTGTCCAATGTTGGCAGTGTTCGAAAATAATAGAAGAACTATTTTTGGATGGTAAATAATTTTTATTTATTATCTTTAATTTATTTATTGTATAAGATTTATATTTTATTTATTTTTGAATATATTAAGTTGCCGTAAGTTGTCAATAACTAAGTAATATTTATTTTTTTATATTTTATTTATGTTTTAAATTGTAGAATACATTATAATTAAATTTAAAGATAAATTATATAAGATAATTATGAATTAAGGAGTAATTCACCTACTAGTCAATTTTAATACAAGAGTAACAATGGTAGTGAGTCGAACAATAATGGTTTAATTCAACAATAACCACGAGCCTCTTGTTTTGTATTGGGATAGTTTTGGCGATGTTTAATCTTTCTCAAGGTTGATCTATTAACGGTTTGTGACATTTTATTGTTACATTTTTTAATTTATTGTAAATTACATTAAGTTTGCATTTAATGTTGTATTTATTATTTTACTATTAAAGTTCTTATTATGTAATAATAAATACAATAATTTAAAAGAATGGCACTTATAATTATTAAGACCGAGAACATATTCAGGGTAAATATATAAATTACATAGATATTAATTTTGAAATAAGCTTATAAAATTTATAATTTAAGCACAGTATAATTTGTATTTAACATATATAACAATTGTTAAATTATGTAATTATGCAATATTAATTAAAGTGTTTTTCTAACATCATTGAGATTTTCAATCCATTAACTGATATTTAATGTGTTATCTTCTAACAACTTTTATTACTTAATGTGATATTTTTATGGTTTTGAATATTTAGCTTTATTTTCTATTACAATAATAATAGGTTTTTCTTTTTATTTTATATTTACAGAAGTAGTGCTGATACTAGTTCAAACAAAGGTTTCTTAGCTAGCAGTTACGGTATTGCTCCGCAATCATTGTCAACTTTCCAACATCCTATAGTCATTCGTTATTGAAAGTAAACGGTTTCACTCAACAAGTGTATCATAAATAGCATTCACGTTGTTTAAAAGGTAAGATATTAAAAAATCTTGAATTTACTTTTTGTAACTAAGTTATAAATTCTTGATGTGATGATGATTATTATAATATGTTTTCTTTTCTTAGCTAAAGAAATCATGTTGATACTAATCATGTTGTTATATTCATTGTTTATAAAATTTACATAAAGTCATTCACTTTAGAATTCATGGAATCTCTTTTTATTTCAGGGCGTAAACAACTTGGTATAGAGAAGTTACAAGAGGTGAACACACTCTTCCAATTTTGGTCATTTTTCTTAAAGGAGAATTTCAATTGCACTATGTACGAAGAGTTTAGGACAATAGCTTATGAATCTGTTTTGATTTTATAATTACGGTATAGAACAAAAATTCAGACCACAACTTCATAAAGATTTTCAAGTGGAAACAGTGAAAAATTATAAAAGTGGTAAGTGCATTTATCTACAGAAGATATATATTCAGAATTTTTAGATAGAAATTGTAATTTACGGTACAAATAAGATTTATACTTTGAAATTGTTATATTGAAATATATTATTAAAAAATTACAATGTAATTGTCTATTAACAGGTATATTATTTTATACATACATATATTATTTTTTTAGAAAGAAAAGTATGGCTTAAACATTTTTGGAGAAGGAGAAGGAGAGAGTATAAAACATTTGTTTAAATTGTCCTTTGTACATCAAAAGTATTGTAATGTAAGTTTTTATTATAGCATAAAAGAAAATAATTTTTTACTTTTTGTAAAATAATTGTAAAATAATTAATTTATTTTAAAGATGAGTATGAAAGTGTAGTGCATTTAAATGATGAAGTCATACCAGTTGGGTACCTGAATTTCAAAAAAGTACGCCTTCAAAATAAAAATGTTAGATAGGAATCATTTTTAGTAACAATAATAATAATTTCAATATTTTATTTTCATTTTTTACATAAATATAATTAATTTTAGTATGGCGTACAAAATTTGACACTTCAAGAAAGACTGAAAAATTGGCGGTTAAGGCGTCACTTGACTTTATTTCTGAAATAGTTGGACCAAATTTACAAGATGGTAGCAATTTATCAAATGACGAAAATGATGAACCGGAAAGGGGATGTCGGAGCTATAGCCTCGATCAAAAGCCGCTCGATCTCGCGGCTTCGAATGGCGCTGTAGTCAGGTGTCGATTTCTACGATAAACGTACTTAAAACATAAATTATAAATTTTGCAGCTACATAGAGCTGTTCAAAGATACTTTCCCCCCTAGCTATAACTAAGATTAAGGTAATTGTAATATTACTCTTGGCAGCAAATGTTTATTTTTTTAAAGAAATGTGAAATACGTCTCATATTCAATGAATCTATATCTGCCGTAATGCTACACGGAACGTATTTCACATTTCTTTAAAAAAATAAACATTTGCTGCCAAGAGTAATATTACAATTACCTTAATCTTAGTTATAGCTAGGGGGGAAAGTATCTTTGAACAGCTCTATGTAGCTGCAAAATTTATAATTTATGTTTTAAGTACGTTTATCGTAGAAATCGACACCTGACTACAGCGCCATTCGAAGCCGCGAGATCGAGCGGCTTTTGATCGAGGCTATAGCTCCGACATCCCCTTAAGGGGAGGTCGTACAAAACTGATTGATGGGTTAACAGATTTGACAGATTTGACAATTTGAGGTTATAAAAAAATAATTATAGAATCATATAATATGTAATAATATACATAACAATAGGTAAGGCACACCGTATGTGTGTCTAATAGCTGACCGATCGATTCGACAGATCGAGGCCTATAAGAATATTACACAGCGCCACCATTAGACAAAATAAAAAACTTATATGTTTCGCAGATAACCTGCAAAACTGTTTATTATTTGCAAATTAATTTTAGCTGTTTTGCATAATTTTTTGTACAAAATCTTACCATAGCGCCATTCTATACTTTATTACGATTGTTCTGGTAAAATTTTGTATCATGACATAGCGTAGAAGCAAAAATTAGTGAAGAACCGTAATTAAACTGCATCTCATACAATGGTCAGATAAATTACGGTAAATAATAATAATACGAAATTTTTCGACTAAATTAAAACCAGAGCGCTATTCTCCTGACCAAATTAATAATGTGTGCCAAATTTGGAGTAATTTGATCCATTAAAAGAGGAGAATAGTGCAGAATACAAATTTCCATTTACGCACTAAAACAGTGACATATTTGATTGACAGTTTTCTCTGTTACGACATCCCCTTAAAGAGTTACATACAACAAATACTGATAAAAGAAAATGATAATACATCAACAATAATTATACAATAGAAGTCAACTTTTTAACGTTTTTTCATATTTTTTTTATTACTTTAACCGATTTTCTATGTTTATCTTCGAAAATATTGTTTTGAGCGTCAAGTGTATTATAGAAAAAAGGTTTATTATTTTAATACGAACATTTTGTTCATTAAAAGTTTTTCAGTAAAAACAATACATTTCGTTTTATTGCGAAAAAACGTGTTTTTTTGCTTTTTTCATTATTTTGACCGTTTTTCTATGTTTATCTTCGAAAATATTGTTTTGAGTGTTAAGTGTACAATAGGAAAAAGTTTTATTATTTTGAGACGAACATTTCGTCCGTATAAAGTTTTTATGTAGGATTAATACAACTTAAAGTGTTTCAGTGCTATATATCTGAAAATAGGATCATTGTCTAATTACATTATGACGAAGTTACCCTGTGAATCTCAGCTAAATCGGTAAAAAATTCACTGAGTTATCTTTGATACATGATTACATACATACATATATCCATACATACATTTTAGGGAGGGCCTTAAATGAATTCTAATACACGTAAATTTCTCTTACAAACTATTATCTAGTATATTTTGATGCATCACACATTTTGCGATGATGAAAATATAAGGCTCTCCCGTGTAGCGGTCGTGCCTAAACAAATAATATCTTATTTGCTGACAAAAAAACAAAGATTAAAAATTTTACTTGAGGAAGCTTTGTAATAGTAAAATTTTTTGACTCGCTAAAAACATGTTATAAATATGTTTTAACATGTTAAGAGTCAAAATCATGTTCCGAATTCCGGAAAAATTTGGTTATTTATTCCCCAAATAGTTTTTTTGATAACTTTTTATTATTGAAATATTAATTTATATTAATCAGACCAAATATACTTTATAGAGAATAAAAAAGACTATTAGCTCGATTTTGGATTAACTAATTATATGTATTAGTTTTTTTTTATATTTAAAAATTTTTTTTTATTATTTTATATTTTGGAAATTGAGGTCCGCGATAGCTCGGTAGTTAGGGCGTCGGGCTTGATTCCAGGCCCCGACCGAATGATACAAGCACCACCTCCGTCGCTGATTAGCATTGATTGTACAAAAAGAGCAATGTTATATGAGCTGAAAAATTTATGATGAAAAACCATCTAATTGTCATAAAATGTAAAATTTTTAAGTAATTATATCGATTACTTTTGATTAAAAAATTTAGAATGTAAAAAAATTGGGTTTTTTACGTCGAACGTTTTCGGGAACAAAAAACATTTAATCCACTTCAAAAATATTGGGAAACAATAGTATTTTTGGTCATTTCGATCTGTATTGTTTTTCAGCTCAAAATATCTATAATTACCTATGTTATTAAGCATAATATATTTTTGTACAAAATGTTTGATTGTTTATATCTCTGAAAATGATTGATCAAATGTGTTGAGAAAAATCGTGAAAATAGAACATTATAATAGTATTATGCTGACAAAATTTAAAAATCTTCCGTGGATTAGTTTTTGAGAAAAAAATTATTGTAATTTTTATTAAAATTTTATTTACTTTTAAAGTAGACTAATGGGGAACTAACGATATTTATATTTATTTTTACAAAAAAAGATAATTGTTTATATTTTTAATTGATACCAAAAATTGAACAAAAGTTTTTTTAGGTCAGTTGCAAACAATTCAATCTAATAGTACGAATTTTTTTATTATAAACAAAAACCGCTGTTAATTAATTGATATTTATTTGTTCAATATAAACTTTATAGTATTTTTGGAAGAAAATGTTTTTAAAACATTTAAAAGGAAATAAACAATATTATTTTGATTGATTCCATCTAAAACTTTGTATGCCAGTTTTTATTTAATCAATAACTTATACAGTGCGGATTTACATAAGGGCACTATGGGCTCGTGCCCCATGGGCCTCCACCGACCGGGGGCCCCCACAAATATGATATATAAAGTAAAGTTAAATATTATTATTACGTATTTTTAAAGAATAATTTTTAAAGAAAGGTAGACCATACTTAAAACTTTACTTATTGATACCATCAATTATTTACCTCCTTTTATTAAAATTGATAATAAACAATTTTCAATCACGCAAGTAGTCAGATTATGATGAAATTTTGTAAAAATTCATATTTTAATCGAACATTAAAATAAAGAAGAAAAATGCTGCATCTCAGTCGGTAATCTGTTCGTATGTTAAAGTCGATTTTGGCATTACTTTATAAAAATTTTATAGAATTTTAGAGTTTTCATAAGAGTAATTTTTACATTGTTGTGAGATTATAGTATATTAATGCATTGAAAATGCTTCCTGTTTTTTTTTAAGTAAATTTAACAAGAAGCAACTCCAATACTTAGAATAGTAAACATTGCGCTGGCGCGTGTCCGCGTGGTTCTTGTTTACGTTCATGCGAGTTTTATTATGAAGTTTCATTGCCAACGGTTATGGGCGTATACTCGATAGTATGTGTTTTTATTACTGCTAATAGTGTAAGTGTTTTGTTTTCTAAATCTGCTAAAAACTGAACCAAAAGATGAATCAACAAAGTGATAGACATAAAGTAAAACGTTCGTATCTAAGTGGTGCTGCAAAGCGTCGGCTGGCATCGATAAACAAAAAAAAAGAAAACGAAATTCTTAGTAAAACTCGTCGATTGTCCGATTTTTTTTGTTTCTGAGCACCTTCCACAATCCACCTGTACTGAACTGCTAGCTCTTTAGAGAGGAAAATATTTCAGAGAGCATGAAAACTTTTAAGGATTCAAATTTAACAAAAAGTGACGAAAAGAAACACATTGAGGTAAGTATAAAATAATATAAAGTAAGTGTAATTAATTTTGTTTAATTGATTTTTTTCCTTTTCTTATAACTCATTCTTATATTTATACGATGCAATATATAAATAAATAGAAAATTTTAAATTAGAATAGAAATATAGACATTTAATAAATCATATTTATATACGTATGAATCTGCATTATATTCTTATACAGTACTATATAAAATACTTCTTATATAGTTACTAGAAAATAATAGCATTAATATTATACTTAGAAATATTCCAGACATTTTTGTGAAAACATTCCTGTCGAAGGGAGATCAACCGATTTTGCGAAAACACGACGTTACGCTATGGAAAAAAAATAAAATATCATTTCTCCAGGCTAATTATAAGCGAGGCTAATAATTAGTAAAATTATTTATAGGTTGTTTTTCGAGCCTGATGACTAATTTTCTATATTTTTTTAATACAATTGATGCTGTTTGATTGGCTATATCGTGAGAGTTTCCTGCCTTCTATTTTTTGTGGAGCAAATTTTATATTAAACACAAATTTATTTATTTATTAAGTTTATATTTACAAATTTATATTTAATTACCAATTTATATTTAATTTTATTAGCAATTTTGCATAAAAAACATAACTTTTATCGTATAAGAAAAGGTAAAGATCAAAAGATAAATTCGTTTTAGACGTATATAAAGCTTTCAAGTATCAAAATAGCAATTTGCAAAATCAGATTTTTTTATTATCAAATTTTTTACTTGTTAAAAATCCGTTCAGTGTGCACAAAATCGATTCATCAAGATTTCGCAAAACTGACTGGAACATTTAATTTAAAAATATTGCACAGACGTGTTTTATTTACTTAATTTAGAACAATTATGTACTTTAGGTTCAAAGGGAGCAGGATCAAGGTTTATCTTCTGATGTAGGAGCCTGGCCTAAGATAATGAAAGATAATATTAATTATTGGATTAAAAATTATAGCCCAGCTGTACAACAATGTAACGATAATCTCTTATTAAAAGAAAAATCAGTTGAACAGCTAGATGGAAGCAAGTGTAGAAAATGTAGTGTGAATATGTTTCAACGGAAGACCAAAATGGGGGAAATTATACATCGTTCTTGGCTTTGCTTTTCACCAAAAACTGGCCGGTTATATTGTTTTTTCTGCAAATTATTTGATGAACCCAGAGACAGCCAATTTACACACGATGGTTTTAGTGATTGGAAACATATATGCAAATATTAATAATTTCTTCTTATGTAAATCGCATTTCAAAATGGAACAAAATTATAGAATTATCTTTATGTTAGAAGAAGAAGTAATGTTTTTTTTTAAAAAAAACTTGCTTACACAGAGGCTTAACATTTTTGAACATAGGTAATTTTTAAACAATATAAATAATTTTAGATATATCGTAAAATATCATTTATATTCTCGCACCGATATTTATTTGCACGTTGACGATCGAATTGTGGCTGAAAAGAATACTGAGATTAGCAGTCTTTATAATTATATTTTTATCAATCACAATATACATAAATTTTATCTGTAAAATAAACAGTTGTATTATAATTCTTTTTCAATTTGAAAATTATAAATATAAATTTATCTTACTAAATTTTTGTACATTTTTTAAATTTAATTTAGAATTCATAACAAAAATTAATCCTTATATCAAATAGTGTTGTGAAGCCAAGTGAAACGACTATGTGATTGGTTTACGTTTTGCGCATGCGTCTAAAACATTGTAGATTTGGCAGCACGGGAATAACGTAATGTTTGAATTTTCTTGACAAAATCAGAGTATAATAATCATGAATAAATATATTATTAAAAATTCATATTTTAATCGAACATTAAAATAAAGAAGAAAAATGCTGCATCTCAGTCGGTACTGTTCGTATGTTAAAGTCGATTTTGGCATTACTTTATAAAAATTTTATAGAATTTTAGAGTTTTCATAAGAGTAATTTTTACATTGTTGTGAGATTATAGTATATTAATGCATTGAAAATGCTTCCTGTTTTTTTTTAAGTAAATTTAACAAGAAGCAACTCCAATACTTAGAATAGTAAACATTGCGCTGGCGCGTGTCCGCGTGGTTCTTGTTTACGTTCATGCGAGTTTTATTATGAAGTTTCATTGCCAACGGTTATGGGTATACTCGATAGTATGTGTTTTTTATTACTGCTAATAGTGTAATGTTTTGTTTTCTAAATCTGCTAAAAACTGAACCAAAGATGAATCAACAAAGTGATAGACATAAAGTAAAACGTTCGTATCTAAGTTGGTGCTGCAAGCGTCGGCTGGCATCGGATAAACAAAAAAAAGAAAACGAAATTCTTAGTAAAACTCGTCGATTGTCCGATTTTTTTTTTCTGAGCACCTTCCACATCCACCTGTACTGAATCTGCTAGCTCTTTAGAGGAAAATATTTCAGAGAGCATGAAAACTTTTAAGGATTCAAATTTAACAAAAAGTGACGAAAAGAAACAATTGAGGTAAGTATAAAAATAATATAAAGTAAGTGTAATTAATTTTGTTTAATTGATTTTTTTCCTTTCTTATAACTCATTCTTATATTTATACGATGCAAATATATAAATAAATAGAAAATTTTTAAATTAGAATAGAAATATAGACTTTAATAAATCATATTTATATACGTATGAATCTTGCATTATATTCTTATACAGTACTATATAAAATACTTCTTATATAGTTACTAGAAATAATAGCATTAATATTATACTTAGAAATATTCCAGACATTTTTGTGAAAACATTCCTGTCGAAGGGAGATCACCGATTTTGCGAAAACACGTTACGCTATGGAACAAAAAATAAAATCATTTCTCCAGGCTAATTATAGCGAGGCTAATAATTAGTAAAATTATTTATAGGTTGTTTTTTCGAGCCTGATGACTAATTTCTATATTTTTTTAATACAATTGATGCTGGTTTGATTGGCTATATCGTGAGAGTTTCCTGCCTTCTATTTTTTGTGGAGCAAATTTTATATTAACACAAATTTATTTATTTATTAAGTTTATATTTACAATTTATATTTAATTACCAATTTATATTTAATTTTATTAGCAATTTGCATAAAAAACATAACTTTTATCGTATAAAAAAAGGTAAAGATCAAAAGATAAATTCGTTTTAGACGTATATAAAGCTTTCAAGTATCAAAAGCAATTTGCAAAATCAGATTTTTTTTTATTATCAAATTTTTTACTTGTTAAAATCCGTTCAGTGTGCACAAATCGATTCATCAAGATTTCGCAAAACTGACTGGAACATTTAATTTACAAATATTGCACAGGACGTGTTTTATTTACTTAATTTAGAACAATTATGTACTTTAGGTTCAATAGGGAGCAGATCAAGGTTTATCTTCTGAGGTAGGAGCCTGGCCTAAGATAATGGAAAGATAATATTAAATTATTGGATTAAAAATTATAGCCCAGCGGTACAACAATGTAACGATAATCTCTGATTACAAGAAAAATCGTTGAACAGCTAGATGGAAGCAAGTGTAGAAAATGTTAGTGTGAAATATGTTCTCATACGGAAGACCAAATGGGGGAAATTATACAGCGTTCCTTGGCTTGGCTTGTCACAGCAAAAACTGGCCGGTATATGTTTTTTTCTGCAAATTATTTGATGAACCCAGGAGGGGGACCAGCCCCACCCCCCAATTTTACACGATGGTTTTAGTGGATTGGAAACATA
This sequence comes from Theocolax elegans, assembly GCA_026168455.1. Classification (NCBI taxonomy): domain Eukaryota; kingdom Metazoa; phylum Arthropoda; class Insecta; order Hymenoptera; family Cerocephalidae; genus Theocolax; species Theocolax elegans. The sequence continues at coordinate 57,828,765 of CM047430.1, forward strand.
TATGCAAATATTAATAATTTCTTCTTATGTAAATCGCATTTCAAAATGGAACAAAATTATAGAATTATCTTTATGTTAGAAGAAGAAGTAATGTTTTTTTTTAAAAAAAAACTTGCTTACACAGAGGCTTAACATTTTTGAACATAGGTAATTTTTAAACAAATATAAATAATTTTAGATATATCGTAAAATATCATTTATATTCTCGCACCGATATTTATTTGCACGTTGACGATCGAATTGTGGCTGAAAAGAATACTGAGATTAGCAGTCTTTATAATTATATTTTTATCAATCACAATATACATAAATTTTATCTGTAAAATAAACAGTTGTATTATAATTCTTTTTCAATTTGAAAATTATAAATATAAATTTATCTTACTAAATTTTTGTACATTTTTTAAATTTAATTTAGAATTCATAACAAAAATTAATCCTTATATCAAATAGTGTTGTGAAGCCAAGTGAAACGACTATGTGATTGGTTTACGTTTTGCGCATGCGTCTAAAACATTGTAGATTTGGCAGCACGGGAATAACGTAATGTTTGAATTTTCTTGACAAAATCAGAGTATAATAAATCATGAATAAATATATATTATTAAAAATTGTTGTTTTAAATAAATAAAACAGCGTAATATTTCAAATAGTGCCTGTTAAAAAAAGCAATAGCGCGCGGAGTGCGTATGGTTAATTTTAGTATAGATATATAAGTTTCAATAAGAAAAGGAAATATTTTTTAGAATTTTATAAAATTTTTTTATATAATTACATAATACTAGTAACATATACATATCGACATGTTAATTTGAGAAAGCTACGTGCCAATTAGGTGGCAATGGGTTTTTTATCATAATTCGCCATTTTGAACACCTGTTTGTCATCTTTGTGAACAAAATCTGTTTGCACTTATGGAGTACTAAAAACAAAAAATACTCGCCATTTCGAATATGAAATAGATGTTTAGAAAGGAACACTTTTGTAGGAATATTTTTGTATTTTTTTAAGGAGATAGGAAAATTTTGACGCCTGAATCTAAAAAAGCTATCATCCAAAAAATAGTAATAGAATGAAGTTTCGTGAAGAAAATAATATACGTTGAAGATAGTGTAAAAATTTCTTGCATGGGGAAAATAATGGGGCGAAAAATTATTGATTTTTTAGTCTGTAAAGTTTTCAACTATCAAAAAAGTAAATTTCGAAATTTACTAAATATGATGAAAAAGTAAATTTAAATATTTCTATTAAAAACAACGCCTCATAAGAATAATATATTCACTGTCCGATTTTACTATTTTTGTTAAAACATCGTTAAAAATCACCATTACATTATAGCAAATTCCTGGAGGAAGGTTTCGAAGCCTCACATATTGGAGATTAGATGAAAATCACTGGTTGAGGAGATCAAAGGAAGAGAGAAGTACATATCATTATTTAATTTCTATACTGATGAGAGTATTGTATTATATCGTAAGTTCAAGTCCAGGTAAATCTGACAATATTAATAAAGAATTAATCAATACAGTCTGTCTTGTTTTTATTATCAATAAGAAAAGCAGATACAAATTTAGATCCTTTATGCAATAGAAGCTTAAATATTAGTATATAAACCAAAGTTTAATAAAAAGCTGAAATAAAATAGATATTATAATTTAAAAATACCTTCAAATCCGTTAGAATGGAGCAAAGTTACAACGGAATTAAAGAAATTTAGCTTGAAAAATCAATAGATTTTTTATTTTATTATATTTCATCAATATTTGATAGTTTACAAGTTACAAGTGTTTAAAGTGAAACCTCTTTTTTGTCAATTTTGCTTTAATAGCGTATAACTTTTGAAAAAACGATTGTTAGGGTCTGCGGCTCAATATTAACGTTACACATTGAAAAAATAAATAAATTAAAAATTAGTATAATTTATAGTAGCGTAAAAATACATCACGATTATCATTTTTTATGATATTTTGAAACATATACTGACATGCACACAATAATGTTCAACGTAATATATAACTACAATTACATGTACTTTAATATTGTATTTTAATGTAAAATATAAGCTAGAAAATCGACATATACGTCCTAACGTTCCAATGTATATAGTAATTATTGATATTACATGTTTCTCGGTACTCAAACTAAAAAGAAAGCATCTTAAAACTGAAATAAAAAGGTTTTTTTTGACGAAAAACAATTATTTAACAATATTACGTATCACATTTTCATCACAGAATTTAAACTCTACTTATTTATATGAGTATACTTAATTAATTCAAGACCCATCCAATAAATTACTTAGTACGTCTTAATTATAAAGTTTTCATAACGCGAGATCGAATCAACAAGTACACCATTCGTCACTGCATATTCAAATATAATAAAGCGTTCAATGTACAATATGGAAGAAAAAAATAGAACTGCAGCGACGAAAGAAAAAAGAAGTCCAAACGCCTGTTTCACGCGACACGCATATATATATTCTCAAATGCGGCATCGATAAGAATGGGGAATAAATATATATGCTATATACGGTTAAGACGTACGTGCATGCCGACTATCAGATTATCGAGCGTCTTTTTCACTACACAGAATGAATATATACGTATGTATATATATATTAGATGTCGGTGTATATGATAGACGTTCATATAAGAAGGGGTGAGCGTAAGATTCGGGATGTGTCTTCTCCTCAATCCGAAGTGAAATGGGGTGAGCGAAATATTTAGTGTGTTTCGTTAAGCTCTGCTGGGGATAGACCTTTTCTTGGACGTGATATGCTTATTTTTCACGTTATATCATAACTGATATTTTTCTCCCTTCCGCGTCTTTCTTCTTTTCTTCTTTTTTTTTTTGACCCTTGTAATTTATGTATTGTTTTTTTTTCTCCCCTTAATTTCGAAGTTTCTGATATACATTTTATTCGGTTAATAAATTGTTTTGCCTTCTTATATATAGGGTGTGTTAATTCATTATCCTAGAATATGTTACTTACAATACGTCCGGTGCTATTTTTCACAAATTGAATGTATGGAATTGAATGATTAATTTATTTCGTGGTTCCTATATGTATATTTATATATATTAATTATCATCGCCAAAGCGAACAATCGTTTCTACTAGAAGGTAATAGTAAACAATAATACAAATATTTATAATTATTAAAGCGTATACATTATCCATAATTTGGAGTTTGTATATGATTTTATTAAAATTTATTATTATTTCCTTTTTTTTGTAGCTATTCAATTTTTAACATGAATAATAAAAAAATAAAAGGATCTTGTTAGGAATTTTACTCCCAAAAAATGATGCTTTTTTTACCAATCGATTAAAAAATGCATAAAATATCTTTGTAATTACTTTTTTAAGTGGAGAAATAACCAATAACCCAAATAACAATAAATCACTAAACTGGGCAGAACTCGCTTTTGGTTTAAGGGGAGTCCGTAGAGTATAGTTGAATATATCACCACCCGAAAATTTGCGAGCAGAAGTGGCGCTGGCGTCAGATTGACTGAGTTCATATTCGACAACAATTTTGAATAATTAAAAAAAAAAAGAGTTTTTACTACACAAAATCAAAGATAAGCATCATAGCTATTGATGTAATGATACATATTACTTAGCTGATCGAAAAGTCAGTACTTTCGACGAATAGTGCACTGAGAGAAAGAAATATTTGTGAGAAAGTAATCGTGCATTTGTTGCTATAAATTGACATTGACTTGTCATAAAATGATATTTCTTAAGTATTAACGCTCAGTTCTTAACTGTTAAGATTTTACGTTAATAGAAACGAATGAAAGTTTAACTGTTAAGAACTGATTGAAATAATACTTAACTGTAAAGAAATATTCATTTGCCCATATTTAAGTCATCAGATCTTAACAGTTAAGAAACGTCATTTGTCTCAAGTATTCCTTTCTCTCAGTGTGAGAAGTACGAAGTGACTTCGGTATGTGTTCTCGGAATTGATTCGTACTTCTCACTATTCGTCGAAAATACTGACTTTTCGATCAGCTAAGCAATATGTAATTAATCATTACATCAATAGCTATGGCGCTCAACTCTGATTTTGTGTGGTAGAAACTCTATTTTCTTTAAATGTTCATAATTATTGTCGAATATCGACTCAGCTTATCTGACGGCAGCGCCGCTTTTGCTCGCAAAATTCGGATGGTGGATTTGTGAAGCTATGAGTACGGACTGCCGCTTAAGCGATTATTGAAGAATTTCAAATTCCATTGTTTTGAAGGGCTAAAGAGCGTTTAACCCAAAATGTTAGTTGAGAACAACTGTATCACTTTGTATATAATGGTGAACGCACATATACACATAACGTTCACGCATAATTATCTGTTGCACTATATTTGTTTGTATTTTTTGTTGTTGAAAAATAAATTTATTTTTCAAAAAAAGAATTTTGTTAATACATTTCTCCACTTAAAAAATTAGTTAAAAACTTATTTTATGCATTTTCTAATCGATTGGATGAAAAAGACATTATTTTTTTGAGGATAAAATTCCGAAAAATTGCCAAATTTAAACTATATTTAATAGTAACAAATAGGAAAGTGAGAGAAATAAAAGAAAATAATAATCAACAGCAAATTTTAGTAGTAAATGTCAGTATGTAATTAATGTTAACTATATATATATGAATGAATATATATAATGAAATTTCTTCTCGAGCACTAAAACGATTGCGCAATTATATACTCTTCAAGTGTAAATAATAACTTGAATTTTGTTTAATCACCGATTAAAAGGTTAATCAACAATATTAATCCTATTTTTACGTTGTTATTAACGTATGCGATTAGGACTTATTAATATAAGTATAAATTAAACCGTTAACGGGATGTCGGACCCAAGCTACAGAGATCTACACCTTTCAGCATCAGAATTATCTTGGAAATATTGATTTAAAAATCTGAACAAAATTCATATGGGTAGTGTAAAACAAAAGTGAAGGTATGGCGTTTTAATTTTTTAAGAAACAGTAAATTTGTTAATAATAATTGAATAAACAATTTTGGGTTCATAATTATTGGTCTAAAAAGCCATGAATTTTCAACGCAAAAATCAGAATGTAATTATTGATTTAAAAATCTGAAAAAATTCGAATATGCTGTTCAAAACATACCTAAGGGCATGGAGTTCAGGATTTTTTCAAAAATTTATTCTTTCGTTTATAAAAAAATATTAAAAATTGCTATTTTCTGAGTCCGACATTCCCTTAAGATGATCCTTGAATATCTAAAAGAAAAAATAACTCGTTATATGCTTTACCAATTAGAGCTATCGCAAATAAAATAATTAACGTATAGTTATTTATAACGGGTATAGGAAAAAATTCGGAAGAATAAAAAAAAAAGTTGTTTAATAAAATTAATTGGAGAAAGGGAGAAAGATAGAGAGGGAATCCGGCAGTGCCGTTAAGATCAATTACGCGAGCGAAGTAAGTAGAGCAATGTAATAGGACTCGTTGGTCAAGACTCCCAACTAAATGCATCTTCATGACTAAACCCAATTATACCGCGGCTCTTTTGCAATCGAGTTTAATTTACACATAAAGGAAAGTTTTAACGTTATCGCATTAAAGGAGTTATCAAATTTATGTTCCCTAGATTAGATATATACATGTATATATACACACACCTATATATCTTTATCATTTACGATGATTCTTGATTAAAATGGCTGTCAATGGTGAAATTACTGTACCAGATGAATTATATATACATGGTATATACGTGGACATCAATTTGATTGAATACATGCAATTGAATTTACAGTTCGCGACAATCTTCCAGCATATATTATATATCCCGGTGAAATCAAAGATTTTTCAGCGTTTAATATTGAAATATAACTATAATAATCGTTACTAAATAGGCATATAATTTATTTTTAGTGCCGGGATTTGCGCCGCGTGGTTTCTGAGATATTTAGGTGGAAAGTTTAAAAAAAAAACTGGTATAAAATCCGCCATATTTAGCCATTTCAAATTTTCATTTTGATGACAGAATTAAGTTCAAAGACCTATATATAACCCTTAAAGACCCACTTAGGTGTGCTTAATTAGTGAAAAAACATATGGCGCCTACAGATATCATCCCGGCCCTCTATAAAGGTTAAGATTGGGTACAATTTGTATATACAAGCATTTTTATAGTATTTATATATCTATATCTATATCTATATCTATATCTACATTATTTTATAATTTTGAGTAAATTAAATTGAAAGTAAATATGTAAATTTTGAATGCTATAATAACTATAATGTAATAAATATTAATATTATAACAAAGTTCCAAAATTGTACAAAATATATAGTAATAAAAATAGTAAAAATCTAACAAATTCATATACATTAAGGTAACAGTGGCTAGTTTTTAATTATACTGCAGGGAAAAAATAAATATAGTTTAAGATATCTCAATAATTTTCTTATATACGAAATCTATATGTTCCTTATTTAAGTGATTATATAATTATTAAATCTTTTGTTTTTTAGAAAATATTTTTTATAAAATATAGAAAATATGCAAGTTATATACGTAACTAAATAATAAACATAGTAACATATACATATTAAATAATATAATAAATTGCGTTGTATTAGTTCGATGTAACTTATATCCGTAAGACACGATATTGTCGACAATCCTAATTAGTAGACTGAAATGAAATTGTCAAAGAGCACTATCCGCAAATTCGGGATCACCGATTAGGACTTGATGTCTCTGAAAAAATCTTCGCTATAAAAGGAAGCTAGACAAATGAACCGACATCCTGCGTGAGCTCATAAAAATCTGCAACATCTGTTTATTAGTCCGTACAAATTAAACTATATTTTTCATTCCGTATTTAGCAAGCATTATTGAAATTTTTATAAATTTTAATCGTATAGAAGATCATAAAATTGTTTTGCTTCCTACACACAATTTACAATGAATAACCTTCGGGAATAATAAATGGTCATATGATAAATCAAATTAAATATCGAAATTAATGATTTTGTAGACTCGATGGCCCAATCAAAGAATACGTGCCACCCTCCAACTACCCACATCCTCACTCATATACCCACACCCACTTATATTCTAAAATATAATATTTTAAATAATATAGATAATAATAATTTAGAATGACCTCTCTCTAGGTCATCGAAAGATCATCAAATGACAGGTCCAAGTGATATTTTAAATTATATTAATAAGTAGTAGTAATTTCTTGTGGAAGATGTCCAAGTCACCAATGTGATCTTTATAGGTCAATGGACTATTAGCCACTCGGATAATAATTTGCATTAAATAATGAATTTATAGCTTAATTGGTTTAATAATAAAGCGTGTAAATCTACCTGCAAAATAGGTCGTATATTATTGGGTTATCGGGTAACCAACGAATTTTTCAGCTACGATTTTGTCATCTATCTGTTTAATATTCTAGAAGATAAAAATGGATACCTACATTTTTTAAAATATATATTTCGAAAGTAATAAATTATTGTACATTTGGATGAAATTGTAAGCGACATTGTTGAAATGGTGTCTTATAATACTATTCTTCGTGTGATAGATTTACGATACATTATTGTAATGTTCTCCTTCAATAATGTCCGACTGTCGCCAACTTGCAATATATATATATATGTATATGTATATGCATTAATAAATTTTTTACCGGTTTCATTTTTATTCGCGTGTCTTTTATATTCTTGATAATTTGAGTAACCTACTTTTCAAGAAAGAATTTTCATTCGTATTTTTAAAATAGCCGCGTACTACTGCAGTCCCAGCGTACTTACATTGCCCAAGTTTTCAGTTTGACGATGTACCTATCGTAATATCAATCGGAGCATTCAATGAAAACTCGCTACCGTCCAAATGTTATAAATACGAGGAAATATTGAAGAGAACGAAGCTTTTGCGACACTCGGGCACAATGACCTGTGCGATTGGAAAAGTTGGGTGACGACGCGTAGGTGTATCTGTCTGTCTTCGTGTGAGGGATCCGTAGGAATATTGGCATAAGCATTAGTATCGTCGTAATCTTCTCCGGCAAGGGTGAACGGGGGAGGGGCGTGAGGGGGAGGGAGGGGGGAAGGGAGAGAGCCAAGTGCACGACTCGGTCGCCGCAATATGCGGTCTCGCGCGTCGCGCATAAATCACTTGGCGCAATATCATCGGAACCACCCTCGGGCGAGTTTGCGGAGCGCGCGAAACGTCATGTATACACACACACACACACAGACACCCACACACCCATATAGAGAGAGAGAGAGAGAGAGCGAGAGTCGTGTGTAAGGCTTTCTCTTTTCCTCGATTCGACTGTAACGACTTCCGCGTGTCTTCCTGTTTTTGTCTCTACGTTTTGGGGGTATCATCAAGACCGAACCGAACCTTCACGTTTTCTTGATGTTGATGCACGAAAAGACTAAGGGGGAGAAGAAGAAAATAATTTCCGTAGAGACTTAATTTTTTAACGATCACTGGATGTCATTGATATCCAGTTCATTATATATATATATATATTAAGTTAGGGTAAACACATATTTCATTTTTATTACGCATACTGCATGCGAAATATAAATGGTAATGAAATAATTTTTAAACGATAAGCAATTGGATAATGTAAAACGATAGGATCCTTATTTGAACGACACGCGGAGGTGACTCGCGTCCTGTTTTTATATTTTGTGTATACAAACGTCGAATACGTTTTTCGGTGGGATCAACGTGTTTTACAACAATGCGTATAATAATTGATTAATACTACATAGGAGCGTATGTGTACGTGCACGTATACGTATCCTATAAATTTCGGTTAAATCGGTCAAAAATTTACTGAATTATTTAACATTGATAGTCGCGCGGGCAGAGTATCTCATGCTTAAAACCCATAAAAATTGTAATTCTATACACCCACATACACACGTACACACACACACGCGCGAGCGTATATACAAATATACGACGAGCCGATAAATTCTATTTACATCGATTCGACCGAAACGCACATATGCAAAAAAAGAAAAAAAAAAAGAAAAAAAAAAGAAACAAAAAAAGAATTGTCCGATACTGTACAGTGGACAGACGAAACTTTATCGCGAGGCTACACAGGCTATTATACGCGAGTAAACTTTGCCGAGTCGATAAATAAAAGTAATTTAATAAACAAATTGCGCAGGATATTGGATCAGAGATATCCAAAAGAGATAGAGGTTACGAATCAAAGTCGAATATTCCTCGCGTTAGAGAAAGTATGTATAGAAACGATACGATGAGTTTTGGTAACTATCCACCGAGAGAGAGAAAGAGAGGGCGGGGAGGGGGGAAGGGGTGGCGGTGGTTCTGAAAGTGACTGCGGCGTTATTGCCTAACTTTGAAACATCCTTTGCAATGTAGCATTCGCCGTAGCCCTATACATCCGGTACACGCGATATCTTTCTATCCCTTACGTGAGCTTCAAACCTTTACTCTTCTATGTACATGCATCTATAAGGTATGTGTGTGTGTGTATGTGTATTTGTGTGTATAGTTTAGCTATAGTCCGCGTTTGCGCGATGACCAAACTTTTCCTCCTTTATATCGGCGCGTCACGAAGATAAATCTCGATACGCGACCGTTTGCTGTTGAGCATTATAAAGTTAACCATCCAGCCGTGCGCACCTCTTTAGGAGGAAAACGAGGGAGTAATGCGATACGATTTACCAAATCGACGAGGAGGACAATGGCTATGGGTCATGCGCGGTTTTTCATTTCGTATTATGGCATTCTTGGGTTTGTCAACGGGAACACTCGTTAATTATCTTTTTCTTAACGTATCAAAAATATGAGGGTGTAATATACAATTTTTCGTGATTTCATTGATCGACATGCGCAATCGCGGTGCACAACGATATTTAATTAAAAATACTTTTTCCATTATTTATATATATATATATATATATATATATATATATATATATATATATATATATACATATTTAACCGTTGCGTAATAAATTTTCTTGTAATTTTCTATATGTATACGAAGCTTTCAATTAAGTTATGTAACTTTCTTTTGTTGAAATAATCTATATTGTTGTATAGTTCACGTCTTATAATTAAGCGATGCAAAGACTTTGTGTTTGTATATCAAACTGAGCGCTCTTCGTCCGTGTGTACGTGTGGAGGGAAAAGTGTAGACATTGAAACAATGGAAACTTTGCATGCAATTAAAATTACCATAATTATATTTGCGGTTGAACATTGAACAACAAATTTTTATATCTATATGTATCATATATATGTACGTAACGGTAAACATTGCGTTCGAATTTTACATTTCATTTTAACAATACAAACTCGAACGAAGCGCGTATATGCGTCTATATATATTTATAGGAAAATTTCAATTTATTATTCGCGAGAAAACAAAGTGTAGAACTTTTTTCATCGTTTAAACCGAGTTATTTTTAACATTGTTGTTTAAATCCCTCCATTATCAAAAGTGCGAATACATTCTTTGATATGGGTAACTTTTCTTGAATGAGTATCCCTAACTTTGTTGCCGCGCGCGCACGGGGCACTTATACTCGAGCGCGGTGCCGAGCGCGCGCGAACCGCAGAAAATTCAATTTTCTCGCAAAGTTGAGCGGGCGCTGGTATACCCGACCTATTTCTTCCGTGAATTATTTCATTGATTATTTATTTTAACGCTCGAAGAAAGAAATAAAGTGAGAAATAAGAAGAGAAAGTACGAAAGAAAAAAAAATGGAAACGTTGCTATATATCGAGTAAAAAATTGAATGCTAAACCGATTACACGAGCTTTTTTCCCATGCCAAAACGCTGCTCAAACTATACCTCCAAAAGTGAAATAACTTCTATCGCACTTTTTTTTTTTTTTTTTTTTAAAGAACCAATTCTATCGAATTCGTTTTAAAACTCATTACGCGCATATCCGCATGCGCGCCGTTTTTTTTTCCCTACCGGTAAAGCAAATTTTCAGTATAGTACGTGCGTATACGAGGAGATATCTAGTCGGTGGTTCTCTATTTTTTTTTGTTCGTACAATAACGCAGATAATCGGTTCATTGGCTTACTTCCACGTATGCTCAACGTCAGAGTCTAGTTTTACGGCCATTACGCTTAGAGGGTTTGACTGGTCTTCTTGTTATATACTTTTTTTTTTACTCTCTTTTCCTTTTACCCGGGGCAAAACGTCGTGAAATTGCGTTTAGCATTATACGGTATATAGGCTCTCTCTCTCTTTTTCTCTCTCGTGACTGTGGGAACTCTCGTTAAAAGCGTTACCGAAAATTGTATCGATTACATCCGGCAGCATGCAAGGTTATTAAAACGAGTAACTGCGGATCAACGAATAGAAATGTGTCTGTGTGTATACACACATTTTTTTATTGCTTAAACGGTTCTATTGTAACTTTGATACACGGTAATATAAATATATAAACAATTCGTTAATTCTATTAGAAGAAATAAAAAGGAAGGCTAACGCGTATTTAAGCTAATATAACGCTCGTCTATATACTCGGCATCTCCAATTTTATGAATCGCATTACGACATTTTTTTATCATTTTATTTTTATTTTAACAACTACACGCTAGGTGGACTTTAATATACGATTATAAAAATTAAATTATCCACGGTTAGTTAAAAACGGTCGGAGCGTCCAAAATAAAATTAATAATAATTTATATTAGTGCACTAAAGCAAAGAGAATCTTATTAGTCACTCGGTTATCTCGTGAGACTTGGTGGGTGAAAGAAAAAAAAATTTTTGTTTTAAAAAATATTGCATTGCCGTAATTTACGCGAGACTTAAACTGTGAATGGAAAACTTTCTCTCTCTCTCTCTCTCTCTCTCTCTCTCTCTCTCTCTTTTTTTTTATTCAACTCGAGAACAATTTTTAATGATGGTAAATCAGAAGAAAAAGAGTAATTATAACTTTTAAATTCTGGGGCGCATAGATTTGAAACATTATTTATTAAAGGGACGTAAATTTGCAATATTTAAAGGGGATATATATATATATATGTGTGTGTGTTTTTCATACGTTTGTTTCGTAATGCGCGCAACCCCGTTTCTGTTTCGAAACTAATGAAATATCGTTTTAGTAGACTGCTGAGGAACATCGCCATTTTATTTATCGGTGTATACAAGTTCTGATATAGTTTCAAACATTTTGATATAATATTCGAAAGTTATATAATTCAACGTTTAATAGACGAATCGATAATATAGTAATGCTTATAACGAAAAAATAATAATAATAAAATTTATTTATCGCATTGTAGTTTATTTACTTTTATTTATTTATTATATATTGTTTTACTTGATGCTCTTCGTTATGATATTCGCGTATATCTCTGTTTTCATATATATTATACCTTTATGATTGCTCGACGAAATAAAACAAAAAAAAATACGAAATGAAAGTTTAGAATTAAATTTTATGCATTCCTATTCCAAGTGCATGCCAAGTTAAAGAAAAGTAAAAGTACATTACAATAAACATGCGGAATATCAAGGTAAAGTTTCAAATTGAAAATTAATCATGAATAAATTCTCGGTTTAGGTATTCCGAAATTAAAGTTTCTCAACTCGGAATTTCGCATAGTCGTCGAGTGTATATATATATAAGCTTCGTTTACTTCACCAGAAATAAGAATGTGAATAAATAACAAGGAGTAAGTAACGGTAAAAGTTAAAAGGGTATAGGACAAAGGGTAATATCGAGTCATTAAGTTGATTTACTCGTCACTTATTTACCATCAGGCAAATCTCTGTATTTAATTAGCACGGGGGTCATAGGTAAATATACGAATAGACACCAGCAGGGTTTATCGATACATAAACCAATACCTTTCTCTTTTATTTTTTTTTTTTTACCTTTTCTCGAACCCGATTAGGGTCAAGCCATCACTTAAAACTTTCATTTCTTAAGTGAGTCTATCGAATAAATTACAGGTTCGTCGATCCAGCCTATTAAAAAGTAACGGGGATTGACGTTTATTAACTCGACGATTCTCTTATCTTTTTAAATTTCAAACATTTTTATCTTCAATGATCGTTTAGTATCTAATATATGTATATACACTATTTTGTTTGCACGCGTGCGTAGTTGAAATCAAAATCCTAAAAAACGTGAGAAGGTCCTTTTGTCAAATATATACAATATTACCCTGTGCAACAAATTTCAAAGTAAACTGAGCAAGAAAAGATGCACTGGTAGTATTTTGTCGTATATACTTTCTTTATGCACTTTTCTCAGGTTATCATTGCATGTCGAACAATAAAACCTTACTTCGTATTTTCACACATTTTATAGCGATGCAACAGAAATTATTGACTTTTTGAGTATTTACCGTTTCGGTTGATTTATGTAAGGGATATTTAAATAATTATAAGTTAATTTTGACGAAATCATTTGTTTAAAACAGCGTCTTCTTTAATCTAAAATTTTAGCTAATTTTTGGTTAAAAATTATATTTATACTTACTTATTATATGTATAAGGAGAAAAATTTTCAAGTAAAAATAACAATGTTGTACAGTAATGGGGAGATAGACTGGATAAATGATAACAAATTATTATTTTGTTATAGGAAAATTGATTACATATCTATTAATATTTTTGTCATTTGTCAAGTCTGTGTTTCTTTTATTAAACAACATTGTAATTGTTACTAGGACATTTTTTCTCCGTGTATGTAAGTAAATAATTTCACATACAGTACTGTACAAAAATTTTATATGGGTAAATAAATTTTTACCCCAAATTTAAGCACGTGCATCTCTGTGGATTTTGGTTTTATAAAAATGAAAAATAAAACTATTTTACAGTACTCTCCAAGAATTTCCTTTCTATCTCATTATAAATGTGTTTTTACATATTTTTCGTTAACTATAATAATAAAAACAATTTCTTTGAAATTTTAATTTTTTTTATTTTGTTCAATCACTTGTAATTATTACGGAAATATCAACATTTTATAAAAAGCATTTAGAAGCTTTTGAAAGATGCTATTTATACCAAGTTTTTGAGGTTTTTTGATATATTGATATGTTCACTCAATATGCTACATTCGTCATTAATTAATTGTACGTATATATTAACACAATTAATGAAGAAAGATAAAATCAATACATAATTCAATTTTAAAATTTAACAATAACATTTGCTCGAATAAAAATAAATAATTATAATATATTAAATTTTACAGGTTATTTTAATAATGAATAGAAGGGTTCACGACACATAATTATTTACGTTACACAAAAAAGTATAAGTTTTAATAACTTCAATTTTTTAATTTTAATTATTAATAATATTTTATATAACACTTTACGTTTCTATAAATATATCGCACCCATGATTTTTAATCGATCTTATCTGTATACTATTGAAATCAGATAATTTTTAGCTACTTTTAATTTAAATTTAACTAAAAATTATTTTCTTTTTTGTTATCCAAATTATCTAATTTTTAATATCTTAACTAAAAAGAATAGTTAATTTTCTAGTTAGAATAAAGAATTAATGAGATTATTGAATATATTACAGAAGAACAATATACTATATCAACACAGCGCGTAATTCATATCTGAAATATCACCTATATATGGAAACCAATTTATTTAATAAAACAAAGCAATTGAAAAATAAATCGTAATCCGTTTCTCAAATGACTCGTTCGTCCTGACCCTGTTAAATAAGCAATAAGAATAATCAAATTACGGTGGAGTATAAGAGAGCAGGACAACTCAAGCTTGTTAAACCGAATCAGAGCGATCGTAAAAACTTCCAGATGTGTGCGTGGGCGCGCGTATATATATATATATATATAGAATCGTCGTCGGACATTGTCGTTTCTTACATCGGCTATCCTCGATTTCGAGTGATCCTCGCCCCCCGGTCCTTTTAAGGTATTCGCACTTGGCATGCACAGCTGAAATTTGTAGCAGGGTAGAATCGAGGGCCCGCTCCGTTACGAGACATACCCTTTACGAGGACACTCCCCTGTACTCTCTGGCTTCTTGCTTCTCTCTCTCTCTCTCTCTCTCTCTCTCTCTCTCTACATATATATATATATATATATATATATATATACACATGGAGTTGCAGCTGGCGCAGTTGCACCGACAACTCGGACCGCAAAAAAGGATTCCGCGTAAAATGACTGTTCCGAAAAATAAAGCGATATACCGACGTGAGACCTATCGTAAAAAGAAGAAGACGAAAAAGAAGAAGAAAAAAAAAATAATAATATTTTCAAACTGTTGTTACTTATGCAAAATTCATCGGTTTCCTCGTCGCGTCGGGGTTTCCGAGACAATTGCTTTTCTTCACGGAGAGGAATATTCATCTGCGAGAAATATCGCATAATTTTTATGGTTTTATATATACTAATGCACTGCAGTAGTACTATACGCCGTATAAAGTGTAATAAAAACTAATAAATAAATGGTACAGAGCGTATACGTACACGTACACTCGACGTTTCTTTTAAAACATTCGTGTTTTTTTTTTAGTTTTTATTTTTATCTTTTATTCGACAATAGCCCGCGGTGGAAATATCCATCACTCGAACCCAACAACCTATTCATCATCCTAAAACAACATTGGAAAGCATAAGCTTATTAATATTTATTTCTTTAAAAACCTAGTTAAAATATTCATTATTTCTTTTTTGCTTTCTCTATAATGAACCTTCTTAATAAAACAAAAAGTGAGAGAGAGGGAGATGAGCGGTGTACACGTAAAAAAGTGTATCTTAGTTTTCAATACAAAAATATATAAATAATCTTTTCTACTCGGCCAGTCGTTTGATATTTCACGTATAGGTATACAAACACGATAAACAAACCTTCGTTGTTGCCAATCTATGTATACAATTTGTCTACCGGTGTTTCTTTTAATTTAGTGTAACTCGGAGTTAAAAGGCGTATTCACAGCTAGATTGATGTTAATCTATCTCGAGGATAGAAATACTTTCGAAAGTTGGATTTCTTGATTTTTCTATTCTATAATGTTCGAATGCTCTTTTTAATTCCGAGGATAATAAATTTCGAGATTTCTTGTTTACAATTTAGGCGTGTGTATGTGCGTGAATACGCACGCGCGATTTACATGGTCTTGCCAGTTAACGTCCGACATCGTTGAATTTCAAATTGGTCTATCCCTCCCTCTCTTAGACTAGGTTATATAGAGGAGAAGAAGGGGTTACCTCGACACGTCGTCGTTCCACACCACCGGTGGCTAAGAGACTCGGTGTGTTCCTGTGTGGGTATATATAGGTATATATTAGGGCGACGTTGTTCATTTCTGGCCTTACCGTTGAAAATAGTTTTAGATTTAAATGTGGAATTTGTTCTGCATAAATTCTGGATGAAAATTCTGTAATTTCAAAGACTGCGCAGAGAGAGAGAGAGAGAAACCGACGACTGTAAACTCGAGGGTTTGCTTTTAAACCGTGACCTCGGTTGATTAAAGGAACTAGATGACTAGGTTCTTCGTATTTAGGACAAACGTTAACTTACAGGGATATTACAAAGGTTGTTTGTGATTTCTACATCCTTGCGGCTCGCCTCTTTTTCCATGGAATTTTAAACACAAAAAGATTTTGTTGTTCAAACGGTTTCACTGTTGTCTAGCAGTTGGAAAACGTAATCAACGCGACAATCAGCCGAATTTTGAAATAATTTAAATTAAATGCTACTTTCCTGGTAGAAATCAATCTGTTTAAATTGATCTCGGTGCCAGGAAATTATTATGAAAATTAGTCTTTTAATCGGTAGTCGTAAAATGCTTGTTTTTACTGTGATCTCTCATTTTATAGTAATGAGCACAACCTTGAATTTATTTTAATTCAGTCGCCAACGCTTATGGCACACTAAACTCTGAATCTCCTGTTATACTTTTATTAAAAACATTTTTCATGACTTTTTAACAGGTTGCGCTTTTGATTATGACTCACTCACTGGAAGTCACATTTGGAAGGTCAAAAATACCTTCTGTCAAATCCTTAGTAAAAATAAAAAAAAAATAAAAAGAGTTTTATCTGTTATAGCAATTAGATATTAAAAAAGTAGTAAATAAAAGTATCTATAAAAATGTATAGAATTTTTTTTTGGGGGGAAAATATAGGTATGACCGACAGAAATTAAAAAAATCAATTAATAGTTAAAGGAAACCGCTTGTAAAGTAATACGTATAACTCATACAAGTACGACAAAAAGCCAGTTTATAAAATTGATCGCGGCTTATGAAATTTCTAAACTATCACCGCTTCTTAATCATTTCTTTTGCGAGTAGTTCCTAGTTCGTTGGACGGAAAATTTTTTGTAGTTATACTAACTAGAAATATAGTTATCCCAACCATATTATCCCAACCAAAATAATAATTCACAAACTTGTAACAATTTTTATTTAATTATGGTGTTTTAACATAGTATTATACAGTTTTGCATCCGGCAAAAAACAATAGTTTACTATACCTAGTCAAAAGTGTGATGACGCATGTTATGCCGAATCATACATTATGTCAAAATATCTGTATAATATCTAAATATCATCTAACTACAATACTATAAAGATACAATTACAAATCCATTTTTCAGTCGGTAACCTTTATATTGCATAAGTTTTTCTAAATAATTTACAAATTGATGTTTTATAATTGAAATTGTAATTATTTAGAGTAAAATTTCTAATTACATGGTTTTGTTCAATTAAAGACGATTAGTATAACTATAATTATTAGTTATAATAACTATTTTTATTATTTATTGTAACTAAATAGAAAATGCTTATAATAAGAGTTGGGTAATTTTACTAGCGAGTTTATACTGTTAACGAATTTAATATACACAATTAACGGGGTGCCATAGTCAATATTTATCCTCCCTACCTTATCGGCAATCGTGATTATTAGTAATAAATTTGTAAATAAAACAGTTTGTGAAAAAATAAGAGAAGAGGTGCCTTCATTTATTGATAATATAATTGTGTGCCGAAATTTAGATTAAAATTATATTGCGTTTTTGAGAAAAGTTCTACCAAAAATGTGAATCTAAGCTCAACGAGGTGAAAATATTTGATATTTTTGGTAAGACTTTTCTCGAAAACGCAATAATATATTTTAATCTAAAATTTAGCACACAGTTAGATTGTCAATAAACGAAGGCGCCTCTTCTCTTATTTTTTTACATACTGTTCTATTTCTTTATTAATTAATCATCAAAAATTGAGTATGGAACCCCCTTAATGGAGTAACTGATTTCAACCTAATAAATGTGTGAAATTATAAGAAAAAAGAACGTCGCACCGAAAAGGAAAAAACTATCTATTTAAAATGGCTGTTTCATACTGAAAAAGCAAAATCCGTTTCTACCTGGGCTATGCTAAAAAACAAATTAGTTAATAAGCCCGCAAGATTAAAAAAAAGAGTCTTATTAAACTTCCATCACGCCGCCAAATTATACGAATATATAACCTAATGAAGAGAAGCGATGATCGGTCCATAGAAACCATCAATCAATTAAAGCTCAACTTTTTCATCGAACTTGCAGAGGGGAAGCAAAGTCTCGTATATATGTATATATATACGCGGTAGATTATTCAAAGTGACGCGCGATCATTAAAAGCGATCGGGGCGCATCGACCTAGACTGTACGTATGTATGTATATATATATACATATATATGAAGGGAAAGTATATGTATATATAAGGAATAACCCAAGGTGTGCACCGTACGCCGCTACGCGGTTATAAAGGCCCGTCTCCCGACGCGTTAAAAGCCGACCGGGTGGTGGTTTGATACGGGATAAAAGCCCCGTGCTCGCCCAGGAAAAACAAAATTTCCATCGAGCCAGGGGTTGTAATTCCAAGAGGGGGCTTCCTTTCCTTCCGGCCGTCCTTGCCGTAGAAAGACAATGAGGCGGCATTACCGGCGACCCCCATTGTTCTCACCGCGGGCCGCCACCAAGATAAAGCTCAACCTCGAACAACCTAAGCGAATGCCAGCCAGGTGAGACGTTCCTGATGGGCTTGCAATATTGCGTGATTATATTCGTTTACCACTTTTTTTTCTTCACCTTTTCTTCATTATTTACGGTTTTTATAGAAGACGACGCTTCTTTGAGTGTCCTTCGTGGTACTCGAACGTTCTCGAGAATCGCTGGATGGATAAGAGATTCGTTAGGTATACCCAATACGAGGCAAATTAAGATAAGAATGTCGATGGGTTGTAGTGCTGGTGTTTAAGGAGATTAGATCAGCGTATAGTCAGCCCCCTCGTACGTTAATTCAATACACTTTTATTTTTATTTAATTATTATTTATTATTAAGGAATTTACGTTTTTTTTTCATAATATCCGCGAAAGTTAATAAATTTTGTTTCTCATTCAAAATATATTATTTTTTCAAATAAATCATAAGAATATTAATTACGTGTCCTTTAAACAATTAATTTAACCGGAGAATATTATTTGTACATAATTTTGTTTTTTAATTGGAAACGATAGAACCGCGATAAACCAAGGTTTTTGTTTGACGAGAAATAACGGTGTGCTGATATGCTGTGTACCTCAATTAATTTAATACACGGGGGAAAATAATTTAGTAAATTATTTTTTGGCTATTCAAATGAACGCGGGAATTGAGAGTGCACTTTGGCGTTGCTCCAATGCAATATACCCAGACTTTTAATCATAAAATATATATATACACGTATTAAAAAATATATATATCACGAATTATGTTTATACAGTAATTTATAATTAACTTTCCTAATATCAAGGTAATTAGTTTTAAAAGCATTTCGAATACCTATAATATATATTTTTCGGATAAGTACAAATTATATATTTAAGATAAAATATTTGATTGTTTATAATTAATAGCGCGTACGCGTATATGGTGCTCGTTGGCAACAAAACTATATTGTAACTACATGGTATTATAATTTGTATCTCTTATCTTTTCTTCCATTGCCAAGTTATTTTACAGAATGTGAAATAATAAAGAGAATTGTAATATCACGAGATATCTATCTATTAATTCCACTTTTGATCGCCGCACTGTAATCATTATTTTTATTATTTCCCTATTATTTTCATAATATTGCTGAATATTTAAAATTACGATTAGTTTTAAATTTAAAAATTTGAATAACACTATGATTATTTTTAGTGACTACATCTAGTAGAAATTTCACTATAATTTGGCCAAATTATAGTGAAAAGCCATATATTTCGCCAACATTTGGCCAAAAAATAGTAAATTCTTAACACTAGGAATTTTATATGAATAAGAAAAAAGTTAATCATCGCTTGAATTATATTCTTACGGCAGCAATAGAAATGAAAAAAAACCGTTGCCGACTAATTGGCACGTAGTTTCCTCAAATTAACCTGTCGATCCTATATATGTAATATATTACTCAAACATAGAATTATTCAATTATTTAAAACAAAATGTTATAATATTTCGAAAAATATTATTCTTTTCTGATTGAAACTTATATAAAGCTAGTTACAGTTAGCTAAAAAAATTAAAATATTTGTGTGATAAAAAAAGTATACATCTATATGAAAAATATAATAAAAAAAATTATTAAAATACAAAAATAAAGGTCATTACGTTAATTCTCAATTAATATTATTCATAATCTTCTATTGCCATTATTCCAAGAATTTTTCTTCATTATAAAAAAATTGTGTACAATGATAATTACTTGAAATTGTTACAGTTTCTAACAATTAGATGGTTCTTTCGTCACAAATTTTTTCAGCACATTTAACTGATTAATTTCCAAAATATAAAATATTAAAAAAAAATCTTTTTTTAATAACAAAAACCTATTAGAGATAATTTGTCAATCGACAATCGAGTAGATAGATTTTTATATTCTCTATAAAGTACATTTCGTTAATTTAAAAAAAATTAATAATATTATCAAAATTTTTGAAAAAATAATTTTTTAAAAATCAAAAATTAGTTTTAAAAAACCAAAAATGAAAAGCAAACTACACATGCAAGGTGAGCGATATATTGATCGAGTAGTTTCGAAAATATGGCAGTATACGCGCGCGCGCACACACACACGCACTCACATCCATACAGACATTTTCAAAACATAAGGTAAAAGACCCAGTAATTGGACATGTCCTAGTTGTTGGACAGAATCATTAATATCTATTATATAAAAATATGTAGGAAACAAATTCGACTATGAATACTGATTTAATTAAGTAACTTTTTGTTTTGCATAGTTTTTTTTCGGCTAGAAACAATTTTCTTAAAATAAATACTAAATTTTGGTGTTCAATTACTACATCATTTCAGTAAGGTTAAGTGTCCAATCACTGGGTCTTTTACCTTACGTGATTTCGACTCGTGACATATTAAAATATACTTATAACATATCTTTAGCAAATCGAAAAATTTTACTGTTACAATGCTTCCTCTATGAGGGAGCAATTAATATAGTTTGAACTAAAACATTATTCCATTTGTGATTAATCCTTGAAACCTACACTGACGCTCAGAATTTTTTGACTCCTTGTGAAAAAAATTATATAAACTTTAAAGTTTTATATCTCTGCGAAAATTTAACGTACAGAATGTGGTGACAGGGTTTTGGAAAGGTATTAGTAAGCCCTTTGAAACTACGTTGATTTCGAAAAGAATTTTTTTATATAATGATCTAAACTTTGTAGACGTATTCTACATCAAACTACGCACACCTATTTCTGTTTACCATTTTTTTCTAAATAAAAAATGACGAAGATATTTTAGATAAAAAAGTGGTCAATTTTTTACAAATTTGTTTATAATTAAAAAAAATCGTAGGTAGATAAACCCAACGGCATTCGAAAGAGATATAAAGTACCTTGTTTCTATACAGGATTACATTTAAAAAAAAAATTTTTCTTTAAAACTGACATATCATTAAATATAAGTAAATATTTTTTATATTTTAGACACGATCGTTATACGGGAGAGCCTTATATTTGGCTTACTAATACCTTTTTTCAAAACCCTGTCGCCAATAATTTCTGTAGGTCAATTTTTCGCGGAGACATCAAACTTTAAAGTTTATTCAATATTTGTCACAAGGAGTCAAAAAATTATGAGCGGCAGTGTATATATATTCAAGTATTGTATCAAAAATTTACGTAATAAATCGTCAATCCGAAAAAAGAATATAAAATAAATCATTAATGGGAATAACGATCTCTTACAATATGAATGCTAATAACCTATATTTGATGAATATAAAATTCATTGATTTACGTAGATACATAGATATATACATACATAGGTATATACCGTACCGTACCGTACTCAATGTGTGCATACAACGTTATTAAATTACAGTAATGAAAGTACAATGAAAACACATCACGTAGTTCGAGTAAATCAGTAGACCGGTAGGAACGGTCGATTATGTAGCTTGTAGGCTAAATAAGTCTTCTAAATCCGTATCTCGTGGCACATAATAAGTGTAACCGGGACAAGCTTGAACGGTACTAAATACCAATTACAACTCTAACGTTTCCCTATATATATATACATATATATTATATACGTATATCTACCAGGAGGCTCGCGGCAGTTATTTCCGGCCGAGCGTCCCTCGGATGAGGAACTTTCTCGTGTCTCAATGAGGAGAGTCCTCGAGTTTTGCGAAAGTTCTCGGAGAGTCAGAGAGAGAGAGAGGAAGAGGAAGAGAAAGAGAAAGAGAACGATATATCCGACAACTCGGATTCGATGAGACGCGGTACATAAGCGCCTAAAATTAATCGCATTATAACACTCCTCGAAACTAATAATAATAATCATAATAATAATAATAGTAATAAACGGTAATAATTTTACCGATAGTTGCAGTGAGATGCGTTTGTGCGGTAATCCAACGGCAATAGTTGCGTTCTTCGATAAAAAAATATTTAATTGCTCATTTGGGAAATGGTATGGATGCATATTCTACGTTACTTGGAAAGTTATTAACGGGGATTGTTTGATTCTGCTGTATTCATATTTTAAGAGTGATATTAATTTTATGTTGTTCGTTATATATATACCTATACACAAGGAGATTACACTCAAACTTCGGGAAATGAATTTGTTCAAAACTGTGGAATATGAATATTTGTCCCAAAAGCATTAGCCCAAGTCTTATATTCAATGAATGTTTTAGACATTTCTTTTGTTTTAAACATTTTTGAAAAATCGAAAAAATTGATGCAAACTAAAAAGCAACTATACTACACTTTTCAAGTATTGTTTAAATGAAAAAAACTTAAAGTAAGAGCTTGTAAGTGAACTCTGGTTTGTTTAAATATCTTCAATCACCTGCGGTAGCATACTGAAACAAACATCCGGTTGATTTACTTTAACTAATTTTTGATGTCGAATTCTTTGAACTGACTTTTTTGCTATTTTAACTATACGTACTTACTATTATTTTGACAATCCGAATCAACCAAAGTAACAAATGTGATTTATAAGTTTAACCGAACAACAAGAACAACAAGATCATCCATGAAGACACATTCTTTCCACTACAAATTCCAAATTTTGATTTCATTGAAACACATATTTTTAAATTCTATGCTCCTTTTTAATCTGGGAGAAATAAAAACAATGTTGGAAAATTTTATAGATCTTAATAGCAACACAAAATTATTTAAAAAAAGTCTTTAAATGTATATCACATGGGATTAGTATAGAATTTCAACAAAAACATGTTAGTCTTGATGAATTCAATAAATGGGAAGCAACACAATTTCGGTTGGTTTCATTGCACTCTTTGCCTTTCATTTTTGAAAAATCGAAAAAATTGATGCAAACTAAAAAGCAACTATACTACACTTTTCAAGTATTGTTTAAATGAAAAAAACTTAAAGTAAGAGCTTGTAAGTGAACTCTGGTTTGTTTAAATATCTTCAATCACCTGCGGTAGCATACTGAAACAAACATCCGGTTGATTTACTTTAACTAATTTTTGATGTCGAATTCTTTGAACTGACTTTTTTGCTATTTTAACTATACGTAGGGGAGACCGGGGCTAAAATTAACATTTTTTGAAAAAATGTTCTCTATTAATTAAAGAATTAGTTTGCTATATAAGTATTGTTACTTTTTCTTTGCCATTCAGCGAAGTCATGTCACAGGAATTTTTTGGAAATTATAAATATCTTTTTTACGAGAGGATTTACTAAAAATCGTTGTCTGTTAATTTTTGCCCCGCATGCGGGGTAAATATTAATCTCAGTTTTTTATTGTAAAGACTTAGTTTCATAATAATGTACACATTAACAAATGTAAACAAAAAATATATTTTTTACTGAATATACGAATAACAAGTGATATACAAATAAAAAAATTGTTAACAAATATTTCTTTAACACAAAAAACGCAGGTCTTCGTCTTACAAATTAATTAAAGCTAATAAACATTTGCACTATTAAACAATGCATGATAACACAAAAATTATAGCAAAGTTCAAATTAATAAAATTAAATATAATAATTAGTATTAACAGTGTTAATACTTGCCCCGAAAATTTGTTAATATTTACCCCGACAAATTTTTTTTTTAAATCGTTAAAAAAATAAAAAAAAAAAATAAAAAAAATGTGATTATTTTGACAATCCGAATCAACCAAAGTAACAAATGTGATTTATAAGTTTAACCGAACAACAAGAACAACAAGATCATCCATGAAGACACATTCTTTCCACTACAAATTCCAAATTTTGATTTCATTGAAACACATATTTTTAAATTCTATGCTCCTTTTTAATCTGGGAGAAATAAAAACAATGTTGGAAAATTTTATAGATCTTAATAGCAAGACAAAATTATTTAAAAAAAAGTCTTTAAATGTATATCACATGGGATTAGTATAGAATTTCAACAAAAACATGTTAGTCTTGATGAATTCAATAAATGGGAAGCAACACAATTTCGGTTGGTTTCATTGCACTCTTTGCCTTTCATTTTTAAAAAATATTTAACAACAAACAAATATAAACACATGATGGTTTTATATGTTGCCAGTCGAATACTTTTTAGTGATGAGTTGTTTACAGTATATGCAGATTATGCGAATTTATTATTGGAACAGTTTGTAAAATTTATCCCTGCTATGTACGGAAAAGTTTCTGTAATAATAAATTTTCATAATTTAATTCATGTTGCTGATGATGTACGATTTAAAAGTGCTCCTCTTTTTGCCTTTTCAACATTCCCTTTCGAGAATTGTTTAGGACAAAAAAAGCTGATTCGAACTCCAATAGACCCTTAATTCATGTAGCCCGACGGATGCATGAAATGCAATCCGGTTTTGATATGCGAATTTAAAAAAAATACACATTTAGCGATTGCCTACAAAAATTTAATTTTTGATGTTTTTCATACAAGAATAACGAAGGTAGATTATTGCAAATGAAGTACAAAGAGACAACCATTCGGACCATACAACCAGATAATATTATTCGTTTATATGATGGAAAAATGTTAGAAATTTGCAGTTTATTTAACGAAAATAAAAAATTAGTAATTAAAGGATATTACTTGGAAGTTCAAAGTGCATTTGCATAATATTAGGATTTTTTACTTAATATTACAAAATATATAATATACATCATAAGAGATAGTAAAAAAACACGACTTCAAATTATATGTTTATCATTTTCGCATTCGGATCGTGTAACAATTCACACGCACTGCGATATATTTAATTTTATTTGTGAAAAAACGTGATTTTTTGTCATTTTTCGTTATCTTGACCGTTTTTCTGTTTATTTTTGAAAATATCGTTCTAAGCGTAAAGTGTAAAATAGGAAAAAGTTTTGTTATTTTGAGACAAACACTTTGTACATATAAAATTTTTATGTAAGATTAATACAATTCAAGATAATGCTACATTACCGTTTCTAAGCAATTAAAAATAATGCCATCACTTAAACTGTTTCTGTGCTATATATCTGGAAATAGGACTATTATCTAATTATATTATGACGAAGTTACCCTGTAAATCTCAACAAAATCGATCAAAAATTGACTGAGTTATCTTAGATACATGATTACATACATACATACATCCATACATACATTTTAGGGAGGATCTCAAATCAGTTCCAATACGCATAAATTTCTCTTACAACCCAATATCTAGTAAATTTTTATGCATCACACATTTTGCGATGATGAAAATATAAGGCTCTCCCCTGCATCGGTCGTGCCTAAAAACTAATTATAATTATTCCCCAGTGTTTGATTACAGATATGTTGATGATACAATCATGTGCGTCAATAAATGTCATATTAATTTGATTTTAAACATTTAATTCTTATAGGGATTTAATATAGCTGATTACGAATATTAAGTTACATTATGAAATTTTAAAATGACGATCTAGTCTATCCAATTGGACAATTTTCGGTTAGCAATTCAGTACGGATAGAGCAAATAGAGAGTAAAATTTATAATTATTTATAAAATTATAAACTAAAAAAAAATGAATTCTAGAAGAAAGTCGTAATAACTTCCGTTTCCTATTCAGGGTAATCTCCAGGTCATCGAAATGTCATCTACTAGCAAGCACATACGATATTCTAAAATAGATTTTAAAAGAAAGTGGTAACTTCATGCAGGGGATGGGGTTACCTCCATTTCATCGGGATACTAATTTGCATCAAATGACTAATTTATAACTAAACTGGTTTACTAATGAAGCATGTAAATCTACCTGGAAATTGGGTCGTAGGTTATTGGGTTATCGGGTTGACAACGAAAATTTCACGATAATCGAATGTACAACGATAATAGAAGACTTGTATAACAACTTTTCTATTAATCATAATTTTTAAACCGAGCAAACAAATCAAAGTTAGAATTAAGTGCAGATCTTGATCCAAGTTTTTTTGATATTTGAGATACGATTACAAGTTTGTTAGAACTGTAGTCGATTCAACAATATTAAAATATTCATTTCCCGAAATTTGCAATCGGTCTCTTTATTAAGATAAAAGTATAAATATATACATTTGTTCAAATAACTGATTGTTTATGCGAAATAAAAATGACGATCTCCCAAAAAAAAAAATATGAATTAACTTGTATTTTATATTTGTCATATAAATTAAGAACCTGAACTGAAATAAAGTATTTCCTTTCACCGAGGATAGGTGAATCGGTTATCTCGGATAGAAAAGTTGTTCGAAGCACGTGAATTAGGTACAAAATATGTGTCCTCCAATACAGATTCTCCTACTACCGAGTTTTTAAGGTAAAGATCTATCGTAGCTCTACTGACCACTTTTCACCTTCGGTTTGAATCGAAGCATCCCGTATAGAAATCCCCCTCGGAATTTCCTCGGGGTTTTACACTGGATTCGGGTCACGGAATGTATATAGACGGCGAGTTAGTCGCGTGCACACTGACGAACGAATCCTTATCTCCTCTTCTTACGAAAAATAAAATAAATAAACGTATACTACCAAACCGGTCCTTTTGACGCACTTGTGACTTGCGAGATTTACCGGTGAATTTCCCTTTAAAAATGTGTAGTTTCCTTTTATTCTTTCGTTTTCCCGGCCGATCAACGACATACTTTATACCTCGTGCATTTGCAATATCAATTATCGATTCGAAATTCTTGTTTGATTAACAATGTTTACTATCATCACGAGACGAGGTTTATTACATTTTCGTTGCGGTTATGTCAAATGAACTATTAGAGAATATCAAGTTATACGGTTTAGTAGAACAGGTTGTTTACTCACTTATACCTTAAAAACAACTTTTACGACGTGTAGAACTCGATTTTCCGACTGTCAAATTTACATCGTCCATTTCAAATTTCATTCGGCTCGATAATCATTCCGACGAAATTAAACAGTCACTCATGAAATATTGATCTTCTTAAAATAATTCGAATAAACAAATAATTGAATAACTAAATAAATAAATATATAAATAAATAAGTAAATAAATAAATAATAATATACAAATAAATAAGTAACGATAATTAAAAAAAGAACAGAGGACAAAGATGATTGGATATTATCGATCAATCCGAGTAACGTATGATGGAATTTTGACCGAATTTAAATGGTATGACTGATCGATTGGGTATTACACGGTATTATTACGATATTCGATTGTGCACGGAGACTCTATGCACGATACTCTATACCCATAAATAGTCAAAGTCAAAGCATATTTATTAGCACCAGACGAAAAGCCATAATTTTCAATAATTTCGCGATGGATCAAAGGTAACTTTCGGGTCAAAGCGGTCATATGCGACCTCGACCACGTGCACTAAAATAGTCCAATTCGACTTTCATAATTTTCTCAGGAAGAATCTCGTATATGCTTGTGAATATCCTCGAATCTTGATACAAAGTGAGGAAGAGAAAGAGAGAGAGGTTGCCAGCGACGTTGGATCTCAAGACTGTCGGCTGCAAAATGCACTTACACATGTAAATATGTATACACGCCGAGACGAGGAAAATGCTTTTCCTTATAACTCGCGACAGATGCCGAGTGCAAAGACACGCTCGCCTCTCGCGCCTTCTTTTACCTTTCTCTCTCTCTCTCTTTCTCTTAGTCTACAGCGAATTTCCCTTATTTATTATACGAGTGCGTATTATGGCGCCCATTATTCTTGTTTAAATTCCTTCTCGTGTTGTTACAACGTGAATCGCGTGTATACTTATATACGTACTGTATTTAGTAGGGAATTTCTACCTATCGTTTTTCCCACTGAAGTTTGTTATATAGGCGCGTATATACGATAAGGTCACTCAATCTAATTCCGCTTACGTTCCGACACTGGATTGCACCAAAATTTTGCGTGAGTATTAATTGAATCAATCAGACTTTTAATTATGATATATCTCTCTATCTATATATCTATCTACATATCTTTCTATCTATCTATATATCTATCTATATATGTATATATATCGAATGCTGGCCGCAATTCATCAGTAAATCAAATAATTTCGGTCAAGATTCATTCGTACCGAGCGAATTTAGTCGAATTGAGGATATATATACCATCGCTATTTTGTCAGAGTTAATTAGACAATCGAAAAAATTATATGGGAATCAGTTTATTAACGCGATATTGCACTGTAGTCGTCTTTAAAAATATTGAGGCTTATATAACGTATATTTTATTTTTACTTGTATATATAAATATTTAAACATACGTTAAAGTATAAACACACATTTCGTTGAGAAAAGTATAAATTTTCCTAAATAAATGATAAATTTTTTAAATGAACGTATATACATATATATATACGTGGAACAAAATGTTTTAAAAGCTTCTGGAAATCAACTGTAGTAGCATAGTAAATACAAGCGAACGCATATTTCTTCATCTTTATGCCGAGATTTCACGTCAACTGAATAATTTGGAATTTTCGCTATGTAAAAGGAATCCTTTTTGCAATATGAAAAATATAATAATTTCAAATGTTGTTTTTATTCTCTTAAGAAGATAAGTAATATATAAAATGAACGAAGAAAAAAATATAATAATATTTTAACATAATATACACACTTGTAAATAATTATTTTACTCATTTTTGATGTACAAGACGTATATATATGAACCTATATATAAAATATAAATTTTCCGAGACACTTATGACATATTTTTACCTTATTATATTTCACGTTTACATTCTAATACGAAGATGAATGATATGGTTATGAAAATACTTTATGTGTTTTTCATCTCTTTTCCACTAAAGTTTCAAGTTATTTCAAAGTTGAAATATTTTTCTCTCTTTTTCTCGCTCCGCATGACTGACTTTATTTCGATATTCTTTGGATTTTATCATGTACATATAATACTGCTCACATTCTATCGATGAAAAATTAAAAGTCATTGAAATTTTGTTTGATTAAAGAATTACATAAACAAAATATGAAAGGAAGGAAGTACATGTGTGGGATTAAAAGATATTTCATTTTGATATATGATATGTTTTTTTAATTTAATAATACATGTTATTAACAAATCTTTACTTGATATTAATCTGGTGATTTTACTAAATTCTTCGAAAAAAACTTTTTTAATCTTTTTTATGATGCCGCTTTATTGTAAATAAGGATACATATTCATGTATATTTTCGGAAATGTAAGAAAACATTATTGAATTAGTTCAGGGGATCAGCCAGAGTTAAAATTGAAAAAATTCTATTCAATATTAACAATTAATAATTTTATTCACAATAATTGAAAATATTTCTTAATTTTCTAAACAAATTGTATTAGTATTAACTTTTACAATGTTTTGGCTGATTTATTTGTATCATAACTATTTTAATTAATTATGAGACTTTGTACTCTGATTTTTTTTTCATAATGGACTTACCGCAGGATATCTCAGGAACCATTTCATCGAATAGACTGAAATTTTAACAGTAATTTTTAGTTATGATTGAAATCCACTTAAACGTAACAGAATTCTAATAAAAATCTGAATGTTTATGTAAAAAAATGATTTAGTAGGTGTTTATATAATTTTTCATTTTTTTAAATTAATTTGGTAATAATAATTTTATTATTACAATGTTAACAAAGTCTGTTCCTCTTAAGTGGATTTAAATTATATTTAAGTGTTACTGATAAAATTTTAGTCTATTCGACGGAATGGTTCCTGAGATACCCTGCCGTAAGTCTATTATGGAAAAAATCCGAGTACGGAGTCTCATAATTAATTAAAATAGTTATGTGACATAAATTGGCTAAAAAATTTTAAACAAGAGTTAATAATAATATAATTTGTTTAAAAAATTAAGAAATGTTTTCAATTGTTATGAAGAAAATTATTAATTGTTAATATATTGAATGGATTTTTTTTCAATTTTAACACTGGCTGGTCCCCTTAAAGTACACCTCTCTTCCTGCTTACCCTTCGATAGTCTATACGCATTTTAGTAAAATAAATTATTGTTTGTTTATAATATTGTTGAAATAATTTCGTAGCTGCCCAGGCTGCTGCCACTATTTTAGAACTTTATGAATTTGTATTATTATTTACAAAATTTTATCGCCGCCGGTGCTGCCGCCGCAGTGTTTCAGGAATTTCTGAATTTGTATTATTATTTAAAAAATTTTGTCACCGCCGTTACTGATTCGGAAATTTCAGAATTTTAGTGTACAGGGTAGTATTTTTTAATCATCTAGGTGTTATAGATAAGACTGTTTAAAAGAGTATATGTTTTGGGACTTACACATTAGGTGTTAATTTTGAAATAATTATTCGTATGCTAATGCGAACGCGGAGGTTGGCGAGCGAAGTGAGCAAGGAATACTCCCATGGTTTATATAAAAGAAAATTTTACAAATATCTCTATCGAACAATAATATTTTACTTTAATCCAGATTTTATAATGATACGAAAAATTTCATGAGAAAATCATTGGAGAATATTGTCTTGCAAAATCTTGGCAAAATCGTGGCTAATGTGCAGAATCCACGATATTATTAGGTTTCTGTTATAAACATTATTTAAATTGTAATAAAAAATTGTTAATTTATTATAACTTGAAAAAAACTTATCTCGCGTAGATCCGAACATTCAATCTGTAACTCCGAAATCTTCATGTTTACGTCAATATGCTAAATTCAGGTTAATTATATGAAAAACATGCAGCAAATTTCAATTCATTTTATAACCTGCATTAACATATTATAAACATTAAAAATGGCTCAGATGCAGGTAGAGCGAAAGGCTTGGGCGGAGTAAAAGATCGGAGGTTCGAATCAAGATAAATTTTTTTCTAATTCAAAATAGAATAAAATAAAATTTTGGAATGAAAATTAACAGATTTTTTTCACGAATATTTAAATAATTTTTATCTCAGGAATCTAGCAAACTCGTGGATCCTGCTCATTATGGCGACGATTTTGCCAAGATTTTGCGAGGAAATATTTTCCAATGATTTTTCCATGAAAATTTTTCCACCCGGGGTAACAAGGGGATAAGCATAAATGTATAATTAATTTTAACGTTGTACGGAAAAGTGGATACCCGTGTAGTATTTTATATGCGATATTACACCCCGTGTTTTCATTAACATACCTAGACTTGGCTAGCACGACAAAGAAATTCACTTACACACATATATATATATATATCGGCAACTCTGCGCAAATTTATCCGTGAAATCATTCACGTGTAATCTATTTTAAACTTATATACCTGTACTTTTAGCGTTTTCAAATAATAATACTAAAAAGAAAACGTAAAAATATCGTGCAGTCCGACCATCGAAGGTAGCCATCGCGTAAATTACGTTTCTTCTAACCCTTAGTGTTCAAAACGAACGAGGCGACGCGAGGTGTCGATCTAGGAAAAGGAGCGCGATTTTGAAGATACACAGGTTCGCTTGCGTATAAGCGGGTACGCGCGTGCACGCGACTCGGATAATGCGTGTTAACAGTTAAACTTTATTTCACGACTCGGCCTGTAATTAAGTTTTATTACAGGCGAGTTTCCCTCTGGGCAACCCGCGCATTTGTTAATTGAAATATACCATTAGAGACCGTGTCATCGCCAAGTTGATGGAAGAAACGCATGCGGATTTTAGATAAACGTACATATACATATATATGTGTGTGTGTGTGTGTGTGTGTGTACGCGTGCAAAGAGATTGAGAGAGAATGAAAATGGGCTAGAATTCGCATAAAGTTGTGGTTGTTATTTTCTCTTTACTTTTTTTTTCTATCTTGATCTTTCATAAAGGGATTGCTACTTACACTCGTTCGTCTATACGGTATATAATGAGTTTTCTTCGCGTGTCAGCATTCTTTTTTTTTCACTGGATGCATATAATATACATATACACGAGTATTATAGATGTTGTAACACTGTTAAAGAATTTTCTCCTTCTTTTTATAGTTTAAGTGATATTATGATGGTAAATATTATATTTTAATATTTTATGGTGTATTTGATTATTTGATCAATCTACGTGTTACGTACTATTTAAACGAGGAAACACATTTTTTATTACTATTATTATTACTATCATTTTCCCCTCAGGCGAACAATAAATTTGGTATTGCGTACGTAAGTGCATATATAATTTATTTTAATCTGTAGAAATCAACACGCCAAAGGACCCCGTGCACGATGTAACGGTAAACTGTTATGTACATAGCAATATGTGTGTATGTACATGTAATCGCAAAATGATTTATATTTACCTGGTTAAATTTAACTAGCTTCTGATAAAATACCGTGTTGTTGTTGTTGTTGTTATTGTTTTTTTTCATCCGAAAACGAAGAGAAGCATGTAACGTGTAACGTATACGCGAACCCTCATTAAGAAACACGAGGATATAGAGGTGACTCCTATATATAGCGTGGTTGTAATATAGAAAAATAAACTACGAACGGCGAACCGTATTGGCTAGGAAAGCGAGGGGCTCTTGTCCTTCGTAATTGCCATCGGCGGGTCGCATGTTATTTTGGCCAATGACGAGACCAAGAGGGTACAGGACGAGGAGGGGTAGGAAGAGGAGGTAAAGGGTGTCGTCGAAGCAGCTCGTTGTCGTCGGCATGGTACATACACACACACCCACACACACTATATACGACCGGCTAATGGTAATCGATGGGGTTGAGCTAGTGATTAGCGTGTAATCGAATAAGGTGAACGATCGTCGATTAGCAATAACCGATAGACATACCCCCCCCCCCCCCCCTCCCTACTCTCCCTCAGTCGGTTATACCGATAAATTGGTACACGCGCTTCGTTTCGCGATAACACAAACTCGCGGGTAATCTTCTCTTTCGATCTCAAGCCCCCTTATGTCTTTTGGTACTACATCGACTTCTCGGAAATACTTGACGATTTTATTTATTTTTTTTTATTCCCCCGTTTTTTACCGCAATATATATATATATAAAGATTCATCGATATTCTATCTTCTCTCCTTTCTCTCTCTATCTCTCTCTCTCTAGTCTTGTTTTGGCTGCATTATTTATACTTGTCCGGACATTTTCCGATATCGATGAGGCAATAAATATTTAAACTCTGATATGTACTATTTGTGTCTATATATATATATATATATATATATATAAAGTTGGGACTGGGAGAATTAGCGAGAAAAGAAAATGTCTTTTTGCGATTTATATATATAGTAACGGTTACTATTTGGAAATGTCTATACAGTAATATAGATTGTATATACGTTCATAAGCCACGATTTCTTAATTTGAGCATTGTCAGTGTGTACATCGATTTTGTTACCGAACGATTGGAAAAATATTCGGAACTTTTATCCCATACAATCGATTGCTGCACTGCAGTACAGTTGATTGGTAATAACTACGGAATCTATAATAACCCAATATAAATCGATCGCTTCCTTTTGCAGTTGTTAGTAAACGAGTATTCTATACGCATGCGCAGAATTGTTACCAATCAATTGAATTTTCAACAACGACGCATTTTTACGTTGAAGGTAGTTAGGTTGAAAATATATAAAAAATATTATTATTTTTGTCTTTCAACTTAATGATTTAAAAATGTTGTGGTATATTTGTAGGAAAAATATATACGGTTTTGGAACATATTAATAAGATGATAGTCGTTTTAACCAAATATATTTGCAGAAAAATATGTAATAAACAGTATTTGGTGCCAAACGCTCTTTCCGCGGGTTCATCAATTTTTTAACTAGTTTGAAAATTGTAGAAACCATTCCTGAAAATAATTGCTACAATTTTACATTAACTTTCTTTTATTTTGAATATTGTATATCACAAAAAAATATACTGTTAAAATATAAAAATTATTTAAATCAATTTTTGCATCAAAAATTACTTTTTATTAATTTTGGAGACCGGCTATAGGGTGGTTGGCGGAGAAGCGCTGTCCCTGACTGTATATATTTACGTGGATTTAGTGCGAATAGATACTTCGTTTTATTAATATATTTTTTTTCGACAAACAAAAACTGTTAGATTGGAACAAATGTATGTAATGTTTAAACAATCGCTTGAAAGAATACGGACAACAATTATCTAACAAAACCAAAAATTGATGCGACCCAAGAATCTTTTTGGCACCTTTCTTAACTTTGTTTAAAATGATTATGTCATGTTGGAATATTCGAGAGAAGTTTATTTTTTAGTAGAAATATGTCACGAAAGTTTTAGATCATTAAGATGAAAAATAAAAAAAAATTATTTCGACCATACTGTTTCCTAGAAGTTTTGTCGTTAACGTGTGGTTGCGCATGACAAGGTATACCAACATCGCTGACGTAAATCTGATATTTTTCCTATCGAATTACAATATTTACGTGCCGATAATTTTGCAATCGACATGTCCATTGTAAATATCGCAGTTTATATTCAGAAATAATAAATATAAAAGTAATAGGCATTTACACGTACATTTACACAAATTCGTTAAGTATATACTCCGTCGTATCAAAAATATATAAATATTCGGGAGGAAAAAAAAAAGAAAAATTACGCATAAATCGTATATCTATATACAAACAATTCTCTTTTATAAAATATATAACTGGTCCCGTATATATTTCCTCTTTTATTTTTTTTCCCCGCGTTAAATACCGGCTGAGCCTCTCTCAAAACATTGAATTTATCAAGATCCACGTCAATCCGGCATTATGATCTCTCGTAGCGCAAGAGTAGTAGCATCAGCAGCATCAGCAGCACATCATTTTTACTCGACTGACAAAGCGACATTCGCGTCGCGATAATGCATGCATAAAGCACGCGTAACCTTAACTGTACGTGTCACCGTACGTGCGTCACTTGGTGATACACACACACGCGCGCGCGCATGCAAGCGAATCCCGGCGCAAAAGGGCTCTCTCTCTCTCTCGTTTTGAGCGCAGTTACCCTTTACACCCCACCTGGTTTATTGAAGTAAAGTGATACACGCTCTAGCATGTTTTACTTGGACAAATACGCGTCCAAACAACTCAAAGTAAAATACCATATACACTCTGTGATCGTATTCATTTTATTTATGTTTTACATTTGTAAGTGTCTAGCTTTTTTCCCCGTTTCTATTTACTTTTCTCCTTTTTTTTTTTTACAAAACACGATCGACGAATGTAACTCGATGATAAAATTTCTGGTGCAACACACACGCACACGTATACACTGTATGGATATTTGTAAACTAGACGATAAGAATAATTGTACCTCGAAAATATTATAAACAATTAGAGAAATAAACTGGGCATAATATAGGTATACAAATACGTATAAAAGTTCCGTAACTTCTATATAAATTTTTATTCGTATTAATAAAGATTTACTAAATTTATTACACGTTTTAATAGACTCTTTTAAAGAGAGGAAAGCTCGACTATAAAGGATAAAAGTGTGTGTGTGTATATATATATATGTATATATACACCTTTCGTTCTTAATAAAACATCAAATACAGCAAAATATTGTTATAAAATTTAAGATTTAATAAGTTTAATTCGCGAAATCCCGTGGGCTCGTAATGTTTTACAACGCTATATTTTAATGCGTAAATTAAATTCGGTCTATACTTTATTAAGGTAATAAACACCTCCTTCTCAACACATCCGAAAATGACCGCATGAGAAAACCATAAATCCATACTGGGATTTAAGAATTTTATAACCCGACTCACCGACTCGAAGTTGAAAAGTTACCCAGGAGACTATACGGTTTTCTCTTTTCTCTCTTTACGGTGAACCTGATCATTCGTATATATAAGAAAAAGAAAGTTCGTCTCCTTTTGTATATGTGTACAGGGTATTCCGAAATACGAGATGTACAATATTATGTGGTATTACGTTTGCACGATTAATAAATCGTCGATTCGTAAAAAGTACTGCATTGATAACTTGAAAATATTTGTTACCGCAAAGAGTAATGAAAGAACTTGCGCATATACATAGATTATTTACATTAAAAATATTGAATACTTATATTATTAGAAGGTATCGGATTAACTTCCGAACACCGGTCAACGTATTTACATTACCGATGGCAAGTGATGAAGATTTATATTTAATCAGCCGTCTCAACTAAGCTGTACAAAAATCCCGCAGTTGAGAAATCGATGGGTCACCGAACTCTCGCGATATCTGAAACGTCGAGCGAAAGCGCGCTAAGATCACCTAGTACCTATATATATATATATGTATAATCTCGATCCTCCCTTACCCTGCACGGCAGAAAATCGTTGATCGAAACCTCAGAGCGTAAACAACCATAAAAACCGCGGGATTCTTTACGATGCTCCTAGAGAGAGAGAGAGAAAGAGAAAGAGAAAGACGAATGTCAGTGATCGCAAGGTAAGAGAAGGAGAGAGGCGTCGTCGGTAACAAGGAAAACTGTACCTCCGGGCCTCGTAAATGCGGCCGCGCACATTTCTCAGATGGTTTTTTGTGCTGGTGGTCCCGGGTGTGCGCGCGTTACGGCCATTACGCCGGCGTCTTTTGCCGCCACCGCTGCCACGTATCTTACTGCGCCCTCTGCGTATATAAACTTGCTCCTCTCCTCTCCTCCCCTCCCCCCCCCCCACCCGCTCTCTTTCGCTGGGTATAAGCAGCGTACACGGGAAAAGTAAAACAAACGACAGGTAGACCAAAGGACAGCCTAATGTTCCGTTATAAGGGATCTTAGGCTCTTACTGATATTTTTATCTCTCTTCTTGCGCTGGTTCTTCATTTTTTTTTGTTTCAGGGATATATCTATTTGTCTGCTATAAGAAAACCAAGAAATTTTAAAAAATCTAATGATAATGTATTACTTACTGGATATTTAACCATATCGACAATTTTTCAATATTTTTTACGTATATGAATTTTTTTTTAAATTGTCATATTTCAATGGACATTTCATTAAAATAATTGATTTGATTTCATTCTTTCTGCTCGTATCATTCGGGTATTAGTCTATTTAATGAATAATTATCTTCATAAATATTATACTTTCGCGACTTATCTCGTTTTAATATTTGTGTTATTTTATTATGTCTCGGGTTAATTTATTTATTTATAATGAATTCTTTTAATTACAAATTTTATTTAATAGATTTAGGCAGTTGTACACTTTTATAAGGAGAAAGTAATTTTTACACTGAAACTCAACTTTGTGATAGTAGCCTTATACCCGATATAGGTCACCTACTGAACAAAAAAACATAATTATTAGATTTATTTTAAAAAATACGCATTTTTATGCAAATTCCGAATACAGAGCTGCACTAGATAATTAAATAATAAGTCCTTCTACAATGTTTCTACAAAGCCATACAACAAGGACAACTAAAAAAATTTTTACACCGAAGAGTCATGGAATATCGTCTATTTTCGGTCCAGAAATTTTTTAATGTACTTTGTATAGTTAGTTATGATTTAATTATCTAGTGCACTATTCGGATATAGCATATAATTCCATATTTTTTAAAATAAATGTAATAATTATGTTTTTTGCTCGGTCAGTAAACCATCGAGTTTACCACTATACCTTAAGGAGGTGGCATACCCGGTGGGTTACCGACCGAGCAAAAAAAGACAATTATTGCATTTAAAAAAATATGTAATTTAATGCAAAACCCAAATACAGAAGCACTAGGTAATAAAATAATAAGTAATTCTACGAAGTTCCAGGTCAATACGATAAAGACACCCTAAAAAATTTCTGCACCGAAAATTACGATTATCTCTGATTTTTTGGTAACCCACCGGGTATGCCACCCCCTAAGTCAATATTTACCGACCATGTCAATAGAAACAAACAAAATATTTTAGTTGAATAAATATGGTAATATATAGAGAAACTAAGATCTCATCGTATTAAAGTCTACTTTTATTCATACCTACATTATCGACAGAGTTAAACAAATAATTTTAAACATAAATTAAAAAATCTGATAGTATTTAAAAAAGTACGAGAAGACTCTTATGCCTTTGTTTATAAACAACCTCGGTGCAAAATTTCCAAGAAATCTCTTGGTAAAAATATGAAAAAATCAATAATCTACAATTCTTGGTAAGGGGTGGTTCTCGAAAAACCAATTATTTTTTTATTTAAAATTTTGCAGAGATGATATATATTCTTTGTAAACAAAGACACGCCGTGTCCTATACATATTTCAAATATTATCGTATATTTAGTAATTTATTGTTAAATTTTTGTTTATTTCGGCTGGTAGGGTAAGGAGGATAAAAGAGCCTCCTCAACGAAACAACTTACTAGGAGAAGCCACGGCCTTCGGATTACACATCTTAACCAAACTCTAGGATATGTCTTATAATATAAAAATATGAGGAAAGCCAAATTTTTAGACTCTAACGCGTTAAGTTACCCAAGTTATGGCTAACTAAAACCCATTTTGAAAAAAAATGACTTCTACTTTGATCGCTTATAACTCGGAAACAAATAAAAAGATAGATACCGAGATAGATACTCAATCCAAAATCTAAAAGAAAGCTGAGACTAAATAGATTTAAAAAAAAGAAGTTCAAATCGGTTAATTTTAAGGTATAGAGAAAATAAGAAATTCATGAAATTTCGGCTAAAAATGTCAATAATTTTTAGTACTAAATTTTAGTTAAAATTTCAGCAATTTCTCGTTTTCTCTATAACTTTGCTCCAAATTGATCAATTTGAGCTTGTTTTTTTTTAAATCATATCTACTTGATCTCAACCTTTCTTCTAAAATATAGATTAAATACCTATAGCTTTATTTGTCTCCAAGTTATTAACGATCATAATAGAAGTAATTTTTTTACAAAATAGGTTTTAGTTAGCCATAACTTGGGTAAATTAACGCATTGACGTCTAAAATCTGGCTGTTCTCATACTTTTATATTACAAAAGATTTCCTAGTGTATGGTTAAGATACGTGATCCAGAAGCCGTGGCCTCTCCTATAGTTAGTTGTATTACGAGAAAAAATAAATTTCAATTTTTCCACTATTTACGTCTAGTAATAAGTAACCACATTAATTATAAGACTTACATATATATTATTATTCTAGCAATCAAATAAATTTACATTTATAAAGATACAGCCTAATCTGTCAAACAGACATTGAAACGTCGCTATAGAAATAATATGCTTATAAACTCATTAAAACGGACAAGTGTAAAAGTCTTTAGTAAATATAACTGCGACAAAGAAAAATTATACCCATGTATAGAAGTCAAACTTTATTTTATTTATTATATTACAAACTACGCTAATAGAGAGTTTATATTATTACAACTTTTCAAATTAATATTATGAATATACATTATTCGATGGAATTTTAATTATAGACCAAACCTAAAGTGAATAAATCTTGTTTTTCAAAAGGTACTTAAAAAGTTATTTTTAATTACACTTAGTGCGCACGTTTAAAGCGTTTTTAATTTTATCATTAACATACTCTACACTATTTTTTTATATACAACTTTATTTATTTAGTTTTGTGTGCGTGTAAAAAAATGATAATTACTCTTTATGTGTCTTAATTTGCTTTTGCTTCACAACTGTACGTAATAATTAACTTTTAACGTTTTGAAGTAATATTTATTTGTAGTTATTGTACAGTAATCAAGAAAAATAAAAATTTGAATTTACTAATTTGAAGTGTAACAGGTCACCGTTCCACATGTCGTTTGTGCACAGTAACAATTATTAATAACAGTTATTTTCACTTCTATTACTTGTAAGTAAAGAAACATTTCACTCGAGTATATGCAATTCGACCCGAAGGAATATTAAACGCGATGTACGATAATACGTTTGTACCGCGCGATTTCGTTAATTAAATTTTTTCAGAAAGAACTTGCAGTACATTTGAATCGGTGCACTTTTAATTTCGTTCAATGTTGCATAATTTAAAACTCAAACTTTTCCAAATTCTCCTTTTTTTTTTGTTGCCCTTTGGCCAAGTTAGTCTGGTTATAAAGAATTTTCCCTCACTTCGTGGCTTTCTCGACAATTTCTTATATTTTCAGTTGGCTACAAAGAGTTTGGCACGTTTTGACTCTTGAGGCTACTCCGAGGGTTGTTACATATGCATGTAAATTTTCGGTGAAATTTGCGGAAGAAAATAAACGAGTAACCATGAGCGTTCAAGAGTAATTGTGACTCAAAGTTATTTAAAGTTGAAAATTTTTATTTTTATTTTTTTCGAACATTCGTTGCAGGAGTATAGTTGTATTTTAAATTATTGCGAGGTAAGTGTTCTTCGAAAAATTTTAAGATGCATGATGTAGAAAAATACATTTTAATACAGCAAAAATGTGAAAAAAAAAGAAAATGTAATAGTTGAGGAACTATACGCGCGGTGTATTATTGAAACACATGGCTCATTAAACCATCAAGCTGTAAGCAAGTCATTTCTGTCTCTGCGTAGGTAATAACTAACACGCACTTTGAAAAATAACTCGGTTAACTGTCAGCGATGTAGTGTCGTTTAAAAAAAATTGTTGTGTAGACACTGTCGAAATTGTACAACGTTTAACAAGTTATACGTAGAACGATATTACTCTAAAAATTAACCTGGTATATAGAAAACATTTAATATTCTTTTAGCATATTTTTTTATACGTATATACCCATCCGGTATAATATGATACATATAATTTTGAAGAAATCGTTTGTTTCAAAATATATATTTTTTCAATTATTTTAAAATGTGACACTCACGAATTTAATATCCTTATTTTCCGAAAGATGTAGAAACAAAAGAAAATTTTAAAAATAATTGTCTATATAAATCTAAAAATTAATTTGAAAATACTTTCTTTACTGTTTACCCGGCTTCGATAAATTGTAAAGAGGGCTCTATATATATCTATATATAAGGGAAGAATCCGCCGTCTTTGTAATTCGTATAGACAGTGTTATACCTCCCTGGAGAATGGTCGAAAAAAAGTGTACCAAAAATAGAAATAAACCCCTCATTCGTAGTATAAATTCACGTCGACGCTTTTAGATCTCCGCGACAAAATATATATGTATACACGAAGAGCAGTCGGTGTCTTCGTTAAATTTCTCAAAGGTATCCGAAGTATAATATTTAAGAGTCGGATTCGTACTATTAGTTCGAGTTGCGTTTTAAATATCGTTGAAAACTTTCCGGAGAATAATTTTCCATCTTTCTCGTATAGGAAAGAAAGAAAGAGAAAGAGAGATAAAGAGAGAGTGAGATTTTCTCGATCGCGTCTGTTCGTTTGAGACGCGTCGAATCCTTTCGTTCGAATTACGGTTTCGCTTGGAAATTCATGACCGGCAAGTTGGACGGAAGAATGGAGCAATTAATAGGCGTCATGAGTCTTCCTGCTGGTAGAAAACGTGCTGGACAATCTCCATCTCCCTTCATCTCTCTCTCTCTCTCTCTCTCTCTCTCTATTTGAAGGTATATATATATATATATATAGGCTAGTTTAGCCAAGGGAGTCTCGAAGTGAGTTTCAATGGAATTCCCGTTTTCGAAGACGTGACTAGACTCTTGATATCAATGACCTTTTTCCATCTTGGGATATCCTGACTTTTCCTATATACGTCCGATCTGTGAATTCTCGCGCGCGCGTATGTGTGCAGTGTATATGTGTATACACGTATGTAACAAATTGCATCGCGCAATCGCGATTGAAACGTTTAATTTGTTAAATATCACGTGTATGTGTGCCTGTGCGCGCGCGCGTATACACGTACATACGATAATCACATTGGAATACACAGGTATGATCTCGTTTGGTCTATCCATTGATTTTATAGTGGATATCGAAATCTAGGGTGCTTTTCCGAATCTCCGGGGACTTTACATGCTGATCCTCGAGCTTGGGAGATTAAATCGTGAAAATGGAATACGCGGTATTGGTGTATATATCGTTTCCGATTATATACATTCGCCCCTCCTTTTTTTTATTATCGTGCTAATGGAAATGTCGATTGTTTTTTTCGTATATATACGATACATCGCTTCACGCAGATTTACGATAAATTAGCATAGTATTTACTTCGACCGATACGGATTAAATTCAGCAAACTTTATATTATTCTTTATTTATATGCACATTTCGTGAACACGCGTTTGAATTATATTATTCATTATTTTATTATACAACTCTCTTTTCTTCCTTTCGAACAACGTAATTTCGATTTCACAAAAATATCCTAGAAAATATATTCGCATTCGAGAGAAAAAAAAGGGAAGAGAGAGAGATAGAGAACGTTGAAGATTCCATCCGTAAAATAGCTCATCCACATTCGCCCGAGTGCGCGGGAGCAAATGTCGTTTCTTAACTGAGCTAACCCAGCGTCGTTGGTACAGCGCGAAAGAAAACTAAACGTTAGCAAGTTTGCACATGTGCGCGAAGAGACTTAGCGTCAGACCGTACCAAGGATCCTTTAAGCTCGGACGATCATGTACCGGATAAAGGAGTACGCGAAACAGAGACAGAGAACGTGACGCGAGAAACACCTGGTGGTTAACAAACTCCTTCTCGGA
Organism: Theocolax elegans; assembly: GCA_026168455.1. Taxonomy (NCBI): domain Eukaryota; kingdom Metazoa; phylum Arthropoda; class Insecta; order Hymenoptera; family Cerocephalidae; genus Theocolax; species Theocolax elegans. Next base: position 57,872,318 of record CM047430.1, read on the forward strand.
GAGTACCTTAAAAACCTTTTCTTCGATAAACTTTCTATTCTCAGTTTAACTCCACCCAAAATCTATCCTTTTTACATATAATGCGTCTTTCGCAGTTTATATTTTTTATTAATAATTAAAAAAGATTTTGGACACTTTTTGCGCTGGAGTTCAATTCCGTATGGTGTTACTCAAGTAATACGTGTAAATCCGTTGAGTAATAACGAAGGATAGTGTGGAATTCGTGATTCTTATGGAATGCACCAAAGTTGAAAAAGTCTTATTAGATAATGTGTCAATCACGGTGCCATGTTATTCTTTGTTAATGCTTAATGGATCTACATTAAAATTTCATAGATTTCATGCACGGAGAAAAATTTAGTAAAAATTACAATGTTCTTTTGTAATGGGGAGCAGACTTACACTGAGAAAAATCGTAGTAGTACGTTTTACCATATTGCATAGTAAAATTGTATATGTTATACCATTCTATATTATAAAGAAAAATATACTATAATTTAGTAATTTAAACTTTATTTGTTTATTTTAGTTTGCTATTAAATATAGTTGAAATTATGTTTAAAATTTTCAATTATTTTATTGTAAATGTAAAGATCATTAAATATTCTATACTTATAGTCTACTTGAAGAACACTTTTAATTTATAAAAGAAATCCTATTTTTTATATATACAATCTTAAAATAAACTTAAAGAACTCTATAAGTATTCTATAAGAACGGACATAAAAGAGAATTTTAATAATTCTTTATTCGAAAAAGTGTGCTGATTGAGGTGCCAGATAGCCTGTCAGGATTTGCCCCGCGCTCTCCCATAAAGTTATTTTAACAATTACACTGAAAAATAATGAAGTTGAGAAACAGGTGTTAGAGAACCTGCATCGTCCTGCACTTGAGGTGACTGCCGCGACGAATATCCTTGTAATTCGTGCAATAGGACAAAACACGGCGAAAAAAATTCTCGCTACAAAGTATAAACATAATTAAATATACACGCATGCTGAAACCCTTCCGTTTCTTATGTAAATAAATATCTGGAACACCTGTAAAAATCGTCATCCCATATTTTTAGATGAGTACAAACTCAACCGATTGTGACGATCACCAAATGAATAACGTATATAATAATTGATTGCACATTATATTTTATTTAACGATAAAAATAAATTGTTATTCATTATTGTAAAATAAATATATTTATAATTGCCACGAAAGGTATTATGAATGGATAATGTTTCGATTACATCACATATCTTCTCGTATATTTTTGTCCGATAAACCTTTCAACTTTTATATAGGCTCTCCGAAGGTTCTTTACCCGAGTTATTTCGAGAATTGTACGATGTTAATTAATTCGTGCAGCTGTTTTTCTTTCCAACAGGTATACTCTTTAATGTAAAATTTCTTTTTAAATAAACTGTGCTATTTTATTCTTGTTTTATTAAACATATTTTTTATTAATATTTTCCTATTTTTACTATTTTTCTACATTAAAATATAATCAAGGGGGTACCAAAGTCAAGTTTTATCTCCCATACCTTACCAACCTCAAAAGTCATAGAAAATGAGTTATAATTAAAAAAAGGACGATAATTTTCGCAAATTGAGGAGAACAGTCCCTTTCCTTTAATAATTTACCTTAGTTTAAAATTTGAAGCAAAAATATCTACTGGTTTTTGAGTTATCTCTTACCACAATTATGATAATTTCGTGCTATTTGAGGTTATACGCTCGACTAATTAAAAGGCATGTCAAGATTATTGGTAAGGTTTTTCTGAAAAACTAGTCAATATTTTTCACTCAAATTTTAAAGACAGATATATTATAAATAAAAGAAGGGGGCTATTCTCCTATATTTATCTAAATTAACTTTTTTTTAAATTATAACTAATTTTATGTGATTTTCGAGGTTGGTGAGGTAGGAAGGATAAAACGTGGCTTTGAGATCCCGTTAAAGTTTAAGTATGGAAAAGTTAGTTGTGACGAAATCTTAACGTTTTCTTACTAGGTTCAAGTAAATTAAGTTATTTTTTTCCCTAAATACTTCAAAGAAAGTGTTAAACGTGATATTGTAGATATAGAGATGTAATATACATTTTAAGTTCGTGCAAAAAAAAAATAAATAAAAATATTAGTGCACAGAATACGCTTAAGTAAATATAGTTATTTAAAGACTTACTTATACAACAGTTTCTCAAATTTCCACGTCATTGATGTCATTGATCAAAATGTTTATAAATAAAACAATAATTTAAAAGTGTTTGATAGAAATTATTTTTTCCACTTTAAGGTTCACCCAGTGTTCAATCGACCTGGGATGAAAGACACAGAAGGGTAAAAAATACCCAATTTTCAAATAAATTTTAACCGATTAGCAGGGTAAAAATTATTTGAAAACTGGGTATTTTTTACCCTGCTGTGTCCTTCGTCCCACCTTCATTAGACCAGCAGGGTAAAATTTATCAGAAATTTTTCTCCGTGTACCATCGACGCATGTAAGAATTCCTTTAAATTCCCACGCGCGAATTTACGTCAGAAACGTTGACTTTGATAGCAGAAGCAGTTGGCGCGAAAAAAAGATACGTGTATTCACACGGAGAAAAAGGTTGTAGTAAAAATTAGTATGTTGAGTAATCGAAAAACAACGTTAACAAAAATTAGAAAAATGACTATGTTATATAAGAGACTTCTCTAAAAATTTTTAGATAATACGTGCAACATAGTAAATATTAAAAAATATAAAATAAATTTTTTGTAATTATTAATAGGACCTTTTTCCCATTTATACAATAAAATTATGATGATATACCTATATATGTAAAAAATGATAAATATAAATTTAAAATTAATACGAATCACACAAAATTAATAATACATCGAAATAATAATTGTTGTTTTTTGTGGATAATAAATGTGTTTAATTCACTTGATACTAAATATAAAAATGTCTAGATTAAAACTTCGGTCTCATATAATAGAAAAAAGCAGGACTTGAATTTGCACTTATTTCGGAAATCACCCATATATATTTATATAGATTAAAAGACACTTGTACGTGTATGAAAATAAAATCGTGACACGAATGGGGGATCGTCGCGAAAAATAAAAGAGGAACGAGAGATAATAACAGTCGAGAGTTTTTCTTCTTCTCGGAGGGTATATGTAAAGCGTATTAAAGAGATGGATAAAGAGAGAGAGAGAGAGAGAGAGAGAGAGAGAGAGAGAGAGAGGGTGGTGTGGGAAGAGTGTAGATGGAGTCGAAGGTTTCTCTTTGGTTTTCCTTCGTTAGCTCGCACTCGGTGCGGTACCACTGATTCACTTGCAAACAAGATCGATTATATCGGACGCGAGTTGAATCTCAAGCGGCCGGATTAAAACGTTCGTTCCGCTTGTCGCTCCCGTGTATATCTATGTATGTGTATACGTGTATATGTATATGTATACACGTAAAACCTTTCTTTGTCAATTTCGTTCTCGCTTTTTATTCGGTGATCTTGTTTACCCGACTGTTTATCTAGACTTAAAGGTTCCGACGTTCCGTCACGAAGGATCGTTAGTTAGACACTTTTCACGGGAGAAAAAGGGGTCGAGAAAAATGCGAAAAAAAGTAGGCGAGTTTAAAAAGAAAAGGAAAAGGTTGCATTTAAATGGTAAAAACCACAAAGTGATCGAGGTAACACTCGAAGAACAAGGGTCACGCGATGTACCGGGAAATATGCGTTCACCTATATACATATGAGCGCGCCCCGGTACGATTTTCTCGCAAGAGCGAATTATATATACGCGTGTGGCGTTAATTGTGTTTGTCGCGCTCCGTAGGTAACCGATAGAACCGGGTATACCGGCCTCCTCGACACCCTGGGGCTATTTGTGCCAAGAGAGAGAGAGAGAGGGAGGGAGGTACCAGCGTCGTATAACTATGCGAGCGCGAGCGTTACATCCATTACTGTGCATTAGTAACCGTATACTTAAATGCAGTCGGAGGTCGAACCCCGGGGGTGGACGACGTAGGGGAGGAATCAACCGTCGGCGGAGCAACACGTACACGAATCAACCTTACACAGAGGTTCTCACGCCTCTCTCGTTATTTCAGGCCTTCGATGCTCTCTCTGTGATATATACACACGTGTTTTGACACGGTCAGGAGAGCCCACTCACTCGAATGACAGTCGTCTTCCAGCGAACACCCAATCCCCTATGCTTCTGCTTTCGTACTCGCATTTAATGCCTCCTCGGGTTCGCGACTCGTTGAAATCAAAGTTTTCGAACAGGAGAACCTCGGTGAGGATTCACCTTTTTTCTTTTGTTACAGATTTTCATCCTCGTTATTCGATAGATTTTTAAATACGGCAAAATCTCCACGTGGATATTTTGAATTCAGGTGTAGTATGTCGCGACTCTTTCGGGGTAGCGTATGCTCGATGAATGGAAGTGATACTCAAAAATTAATAAATCACGGTTAGAATGAATTTTTCCGAGATTTTTAAATTATTTAAATCGTAATAAAGAATTATTGAAACATTCGTTGCAAACGCACGGTACTTAATTTATTTTTAATTAAAAACAAAATTACCCTTCGGAGACTCCAACACTGAGAAAAATTTGCTAGTATAAATTACTGTTTTAATGGTAAAGTGAGGACAGACTTACACAATAGAAAAAAATGTTATTAAGAATGGTGAAAATTGCCATCTTTGAGGAAAAATTACTATAGATCATGGCAATTTTTGCCATTACTATGGCAATTTTTACCATTACTAATAGCAGCTTACAGAAGATTAGATTGATAGTGAAAAAAGTGGAGATACTTTACTGCCACTCCAAGGTAAGCGCATACATTTTTTTGCAATGATCATGCTAATAGATTCATCGTTATAAGGCAACAAATATACATTTCTGTTAATATTATGCTAATAGATTCATCGTTATAAGGCAACAAATATACATTTCTGTTAATATTTCGGATACTTTTTTATTTTGACCATGTGATCTTAATGATTTAGACCCACTCTGGAAATTTTTAGGCAGTTTCTGACTATAAAAAGACATCTTTTAGACAGTATTAGGTTACCAGAGTCCGGAGCAGAATTGCTGATTTTCACTATTTAAGGTTTAAATGGCTTACAAGAGTGTGACAGCATACATTTATGTCTTTAAAGGTATTTTTAATAAAAAATTCAGAAAATTTTACAAAAAAAGTCATATTTATGTTTTTAGTGAAAAATGCAACCCCTGGGAGCTACAAATTAATGAAAATGGGCATATAATGAAAGAAAGTGCTAAAATGTCAACTTTGACTCGCTGTAACTTAAAATAATGGACCCGAAAAAATTTGAAAAAATTCAGGAGAACTACTGGATACCTCTAAAACATATTCCCATAGTTATAGCAATATTAATTTTCTTTATCTTCGATTTCACAGAGAACCACCCATATATATATAATTATCAAAAGTATGATTGGATATAGAGAGTGACAGTCGAAGTTGTCGTTACGCAAAGTGCATTAACCCCATAGTCTTTCTTTTTCTTCGAAATAAGAGTTCCAACTTGATTTGCCGATTGTTACAACTTTTGCACTTACTGCATCTGCGACCCGCTAAGCTACATTTTACCGCAGTTTCTAGTTTGAATTGGTCTCGCTACCGTAACATTTACATTTCACCGTTCTATATTCCGCAACGATGTATCCGATCTACCCCCCTCTTTTTATACTATTTTTATATTGTTCATTAAATATTTCTCGATAGTCATTTCAAATAATTTTCTTAATATTCGACAACTGTGCTCCTCGACGTTTCGTTTTCAATTGATACAACTTATTAAAGTTTAACGTTGTAATTAACTAATTTTTAATTATCTAATTTTGTAATAAGTACTTAATTAATCGCGACAGATCGTCGATTTACTGCGGATTGCTTAATTTACCGGTGTAAGTGGACGTTATCGGGTAATGCAATTTCGCCCGATGTACCAGTATAGCTTTTAACGTAACGTCGTTTAATCAATTTCAACATGAGAAATCTATGTCGATGTATGAATGATAAACACCGATCGACATTACCGTATGTAAATTGCAATTAACAAAAAAAAAAAAAAAAAATCTTCGTTTTAAAAACAACTTCGTCACTCGTCGATTTCTTGCTCGGATTGCGAAATCGGCGTATATCAACCAGAGGTAATATATAATTGGCATATGTCTCGGGATGACGAGAAAAGAAAAAACCGCATGGAACACATGGAGAATCGAGAGTAGGTATTCGAATGCGGTCGTCCGTGTAATCTGCGTCGTGGACGGGACAAACGCCCGTAGGGGTTGAGATGCAGTCGAGAGTACGGTGTCATCAAAGGCTGCACGCATGCCATATGTATATATATATATATATGTACGCACAGACAGGGGCAGGTATAGGTGTGCATAGATATATATATATATATGGGGTGCAGTGCAAATCGAAAGCCTGGTGCGTTCACGCTGCTAATTAGAAATTAATCGTACACGGGGAAACTGAATTCTCTGGGTGATATCGTGGGAGAGGGGAACCCGAGAGCCAACCGAATGAGTGAAAGGAGCCTAGGGGTTCGATGGAACGTTAGGACGCTTTGGAGATTGCGTCCTGCGTATATGCTAATGTAGACCTGGCGTTTCCTCCGTGTTTGCCCGTAATGTACGTCAGGCTTCCCCTCTCTCTTCCTCTCTCTTCCTCTCCCTATTGTGAATATATACATATACTTCTGATGTTTGGTCTACTCGTACGAAAATGTACCTTGTGGTGTACAAAGTGCTTTCGATGAAATTTAATGCGTTTATTCCTTGATAACGGTTGATAGTAATGTCAATATACATTGTTTTACGTCTTGAAATACGGGTATGCGACATGTATTTTTAATTCGGCTTATCGAATCGAGAATACTGTTTGGTAAAGTTAGAGCTAAATCTTTACTAGAATGTTTAATTGTGTAACGTGACGGCGCGTTAACTAACATATGGGTGTTCTCATAAATTGCTTGTAGCAAATGTTTTACTGAGTGAGGGTGTATATATAACGAAATGCATTAAGCGAAAGGAAGTTACGTTTACTGTAAATATTAGTGAATGTTTTCGTAAATTATCTTCATTCCATTAAAATTCATTTGGTCTCCCGTAGCCTATGTATACGCGATGGCCCCTGATGTAGTGTGTACAAATATTATATGTATAGCCATATAGGTCTATGTATCTATGTGTGCGTGTGTGTTTGTACGTCTACGTGTAAGTGCGTGCGTGCGTACGTGCGTACGTGTGTGCTTTCGAAGTAGCGCTAGAATAGTAATGTACCTTTAAGTAAATGATGCCCTGATGACCTGGAGGTTAACCTGGCTGCATGGATATTATCTATACAAGAAGTAACTATTTTTAGTTTAAGTTTAATTTAGAATATTATATACGTCGAATATACCAATAAACGATGACCCGACGACTTAAACACTCTGGCTATCTAAGTATCCTTTACAAGGAACGACTATACTTATTTTTTAAATTCATGTAGGAAAATATATAATGTGGACTTATTTGCAGAAAATGGTATTCCGATGATTTGAAGGTCACCCTGATTACTTGAAAATTACTACAGAAAGGCACTATTATTTACTTCATTTTATTTAAAATCGGTCGAATTTTCAGCGAATGATATCTTCAGTAGCGATGATAAAAGTGGTCACTATATATTTTATTAGGTATTTTTGCGGCAAAAAAGAAAAATATGATTTAAATAAAAACGACTTGCATTTAAAAAATGTACATTGTACCGCATTGTATTTTATTAGAAGATATGTTAATATTTAAATTTTAAGAGTACCAATTATTTAAGTTTTTTTTCCTTTTTCCTTTTTCTCGGGAACTACTTTTTTAAATGTATCTAAACATATAGGTATCAATTTGCTCGAAATTGTTTCACTAGTATTATTTTTATAAATATTAGGTTATTATTAATTATAATAAACATTTTCTTAAAAAGAAGTTTTTTAAATACTAGTTGTGCAAAAATATAAAACGACTAAATATTATAATAGCGGGAGTGAGAGAATCTCTCTTGACCATTTCGTTATGCTAACTGAATAATAAACGGTCTCTTTCTGAACAGGTACCGCACTGCAAGCGCTCTCTTCTCAATGCTACCAAAATTCATGACAACGAAGAGAAACAATTCAGAATAAACTTACATGGGTGGTCACAAATTGTTTAAATATTTTCATATAATAACACAAAAATATGAATGTGTATACCTTTTCTTATCAGTTTGTGTATATATTTTTGACTTTATTTGAGTAATTAAAAATATAGAGCAAAGATAATATTAAAATTGTACTGCTATTTTAGAAATTTTTGTATTTATATTAAAAGGTCAGTTTCACTCAAAGTTATACATAGAAATATATTGACATTCAGATGATTTTATTTGACACTGAAATTTTAGTTTGTGATACATGAAGGTGACATTATATTGTGAATCTGAATTTTGTATTGGGATTGTAAACCTTGAATTAACAATTGTTTTTATAGAATCTAAAATAGTTAATAATATCAAATAAATTTATTTAAGTGTAAAATAGTTTGAAAATCACGAGAGAGGAATGGCCACTGAATGATCTTAGCTCAGAAAAAATAGTCAATATCTTCCGGCCACTTAAATCATTTTCCACTTAAATAGTGGTATTTTATTTAAAGCTGAATTATACATAACATGGAAGGATATGTCCTAAAGAATTTTAAAAACAAAAGGAAGAAGATATCTTTATTTTTCGATTAATATTATTCAGAATTTTCTGTATAAATGCTAGAAATGGTTGCAGTAGGTAGAACCAAACTTTTAACTTTCCGGCCAAAAATTGACATTCGTTTAAATCTAAATCTTTGCCGACAACTTAAAAGTTTGGTTCCACCTTCCGCAACTATTTCTACCATTTATACAGAAAATTCTGAATAATATTCATCGAAAAATAAAGATATTTTCTTTGTTTTGATTTTTAAAATTCTTTTAGGACATAATCTTCCATAGTTATAGATACTTTAACTTTAACTATTAAAACGAAAAAATAAGCAAATTTTAGTTACGCTATCACAATTTAATTTTTGTAACTATATAAACAAAAAAATTTGAGGTTGAAGTATTTAATGAGACCTTAAATTTCCAGGCCGTTGGACCTCAAAATGTTGCTTTTAGGTCTTGTAATTAATTTCTATGCTTGATACTTCAATTTCCTGAATTTTATCGCATGGGACACTTTTGCTCAACCACTTTTGGACCAAATCGAACGTAATCAGGCTCAAAAGGAAGCTGTTAACATACTAAAACTTTTAAGAATTACATTTTTTAATAAAATCTTCATTTTTAATTTGTATATTAAAATGTCTAATAATTTATTTAAAAATTCTTAATAGCAACATATTTTGGTACAGAAATTAGAAATGAAGACCTTATTAAAAAATGTAATTCTTAAAAGTTTTAGTATGTGTTAACAGCTTCCTTTTGAGCCTGATTACGTTCGATTTGGTCCAAAAGTGGTTGAGCAAAAGTGTCCCATGCGATAAAATTCAGGAAATTGAAGTATCAAGCATAGAAATTAATTACGAGACCTAAAGGCAACATTTTGAGGTCCAACGGCCTGGAAATTTAAGGTCTCATTAAATGCTTCAACCTCAAATTTTTTTGTTTATATAGTTACAAAAATTAAATTGTGATAGCGTAACTAAAATTTGCTTATTTTTTTCCTTTTAACTCATACCTACCCCTTAAATGTCCAGAAAATTATGCACGCAACTGTAGGCATTTTATAGCGTATTGAAATACCGTCACGTATACAGTAGAGAGAAGCTGCAGAAAATAGTGCAATTTTTTTTTATTATTTATTTGAATTTAATATATCATATCAATTGTTCCCTCACTAATGTAAAATAAGGTAAGTTCTTAAATTAATTAATTTTTTTTAATTCGAGCTTATTTTATCTAATTAATAATTTTTTGTATTAAAAATTTGAAAAGTATTATAAAATATTTTAAAATAATTGACATACATTAATGAGAAAATGAATAATTACAAATATAGTAATTGAATTTCTATCTAATTAATATCTGCAGGTGAGGTAGATATAACTTAATCTATTTATATCACCACGTATTGATTTTTAAAATAATTAATATATTGTATGTATGATTTTTATTAATTTATTAATGATGTCAACCAAGACCAATAGCATGAAAATTAAATCAAACAGCATAAATAATAAAGCATCGGATGAATTGTGGATTAGTTAAAAAAATAACCTATTCAAATTTTATTAATTATTTTGTAACAAAATCTTTCAAAGAAATTGATTTATTTTGAGACGGTAATGATAAAAACAAAACGTAAGTAAAAGTTCTCAATTCATTACTTGAAATGTAATAAAAATTTCATTTCAAATAAACATTTCCGATGCAATATCGTACCGTAATAATAATTTCTAATATAAATATACTTGGAGCTATAACCTTTTACATTTCAAGCACGATCGTTATATTTAGAAGTTATTATAAAAATAAATTTTAGCCAAATAGGTGGAAATTAATTGAATTTTTCGATTGGCTTGTTTACATTGTTACGTACGTAACATCGACGCGCGGATCGGCACGTGTGTGAGAATAGTGTAGGATGACCGAAACGCGAAATATCAAGACGAATGCAACCATAACAAGAAATCGCGGACGGTGGCCTAGTGGTTAGGTTTCGTGACTGGAAACTCGCGGATCCTCGGTTCGAGTCCCGGCATCCGAACAATTTTTCATTCGGTCCTCTCCTATCACCTTCTCCATACGCAACAACATACATAGTAGATACATACAAGCATACATACAGTTTCAAAAACGGTTAAAATTACTAATTTTACTAATTATTTATAGTATCTCATTTTTCGCAATGGTGATATATTTACGTGTTAGGAATATATGATTCCTAGAAGAGTAAATATATAATGTACACGTATTTTACTTTGGACCTATATGAAACTGAAAAGAGATAGGTCGTTTCTTGATAGCTTCCTTTCCAAACCCCTTTGAAAAATATTTATTTAATGTAGTTATAATTAATAATGTTCAAATTTGAGTTAATTATTTTTTAAAATGATTCTTCTGTTATTAAAAATGAATTTCCTTTTACATTAATTAGCTTTGGGATTATTTCGTGAAACAAGAAGCATAATCCTTTAAATTGTAGAAGAATCATGTAACTTCGCTTGCAGTAGCAAATCATTTTTGTGCGTACGATTTGCACGTGAATCGGTACCCAATTATTTTTTATTCGCCTTTTTTTTGCCTATTCGATTCAAACAAACTATTTAATACTGATTTAATGGAATACGATTTTTATCAAGCTCGATACAATTGAATCGTGATTCACTCTTTCGATCTAATTGTATTGGATATCTTGAATCGCGATTCCAAGTTTCGATTAATTAGAGTCACAAAATTAAATCGCGATTCAAAATTTCGATTCACGTGAGACCAAATAATTATTCAAAATTCTGTAAAGCACAAAATTAAAGGTTTCAACGCGAGCCTACTTATATTTTAGATTTTATGTATCGTGCGTACATATACACATACACAGATATATATTTGTAGAAGCGATACGCGTATTTGGCGGTCCTCCATCTTTGTCATTGGTGGGTTTGCTCAACACGCCGCGAATAACCGATCACTTGAGGCGGGAGTCTAGACTGGAGCCTCCAGAATTCCAAAGAATTAAGTGAAATAGTTTCCTCCGGCTGTTTGTCACGAACCCGCACAGGATACGATCCTAGCAATACTGATACACGTTCGCTCACGATGACGTTCAAACTATACCATAGAACCTCGAAAGCTATTTCTCTTTTTGTCTCCCTGGGTCTATATACTGTGATCGTGAAAATAACCATAAAATCCAGTATGCGCGTATCGAATTCACGGTACGGCATTTCAATTTATATACACATGCATTATTGTCAGTATCGTTTATTATAAATTAAGCGTATTTATCAATTTAAGATTAATTTTACATAGAATTCATTGATAAATTTTTCCATCGTTATAGATTTCCATCGTCAACGCGATAACTCAATAACTTACAACCCACTTTATAGGTATACGTTTATATATCATTAATAATTGAATATTCTTATAATCGTATTTCAATGCGTAAATTTATAATAGATAAAATAAAAAATTTTTGCTTTATATATTTACAGGTAAAGAAATATATTTTATTCGCATTACAGATGTGCGAGAGTAAACACATTATAAATTTTTATTGATTTTGTTAGAGACAGATTAGTTTTCGTGTATGTCTCGATCGAGCGAGTTCGTCCCGAATTAATATACTATATGTAATCTTATTTTTTGACAGATACTTTTTAGGATCTAATAAATCAAGGGGTTTTCTCACGAAACAAAACTAATGAATAAAGTACAAGCAAACACTTGAAAGTTCAATGGAATATGTAAGAGTACGCGGAGTTCGCAAGAGTACAGGAGTATATGTTTCGGAGTACGCGGGAGTACGCTGTGGTACGGGGGATGCGCTCGAAAGTACGGAAGGGTTTTTTAAAGTTTTTAAATTTTTAAAAGTTCTCTTTAAGCCTCTTTTAACTTGAATATTTTTGAAAAAGATAACTGCAGGTTTTTCTTTTATTTTAATGATAATTCTTAAAAGAGATTTTTCTCCCAAGGTAATCATAAACTTTTCTGTACAATTATAATATTTATATTATAATAACAGCTGAAGTATGAATTCAAAAGTATGCAAGTTTTATAAATGTAATCTCTAATATAGCTGTCACAAGGTCTATATTCTCTTTCTTCAATATATTTGAGAGTTACATGCAATTGTCCAAATCTTTAGCTTTTGAAATATTTTTTATGTTGAGGAATTGAATATGTTAACTTGTTTTCTATTATATACCAAAAATCCTGTTTAACACTAAATGCTTATAAATAAATACAAAAATATTCAAATTTTCTCACTTATTCCGTTTCACACCTTATTATTTTTTCTACTCCTTCCAAATTATGATTACTCCGTCGAGTTTCCCCTTTTTTTACATATTTCCGCGGACTCCTACGAATTTCTGAGTATATACTCCCGTACTCCCGCGTACTCCCACGTACTCCATCGAATTTCCTGCCTTTTTAAAATAATCATTCTAACAGAGAGAGTAGCACGGAGTTGCAGGGAGTACAGAAAAAAACTTATGATTAGCACGGGAATGTTTTCGTGAGAAGCCCCTGCAATCAATGATATCTTTTGGATGATAGAGCATTTACAGAAAATTAATACTATCTTATCAGTGTTTTTTAGAATATCACCTGAACCTTCCATAAAGTGATGTCCTGGTGACGTAGAAATCATTGTGACGACCTGATCATCAGTTTTTTAGATTTTATTTTAATAAATAATTTTAAAACGTGTTACGTACGTAACATCGACGCGCGGATCAGCGCGTGTGTGAGAACGGTGTAGGATGACCGAAACGCGAAATATCATGACGAATGCAACTACAACAAGAAATCGCGGACGGTGGCCTAGTGGTTATAGGTCTCGTGACTGGAAACTCGCGGATCCTCGGTTCGAGTCCCGGCGTCCGATCGATTTTTTATTCGGTCCTCTCCTATCACCTTCTCCATACGCAACATACGTTAAAAAACCTTTACTTTATTGTATTCGTTTTCTATATAGAATGTATTTTAATGGAATTCTTTTGTTGGCTCTTCGAGTTAATTTAATATAGATTTATTATTTTGTTATAAATTTACATTAGTAGAGTTTATTGATTTTCTGACTCTTTTATTTAAAATATTGACTAAAATTTCTGATTTACCATTAACATGTATATTTAATCATCTATCACCTTGATAGAAATGTTAACGGATTATTAACTATTTATTAGCTGATTTCCATACTTCAAATGTCATTTTATTATTAATAATTTTTTACACAAGCACATTGTAATATTGATAATTGAATATATTATCGTAATATTAAAGTTATTTTTAATAAGTTTTTATTATTGATATTATTTAAAAAGATTTGATCCCAATTTATTAATACGTTAACTATTAACAATTATTAAATTTCTATAGAAGAGCATTAATTAATTTGTTTTATTTTATTAGATTTATTATTTTTTTGTTATTTAATTATAATAATATCCAAAAATCTTAATATTGACTAAAAAAAAGTTTTTCTACAAAAAATTTACGTGTTTACATTCAACTTTTTTCATTTTAATATATTGTAACGGTTTTGCTATTTTAATAACAATTAAATAAGATTAATAATAATTCAGAACCGTTAAAATAATAGTCTCATTTACGCGATCAGCCGCTCAGTAATAATACGACTATAATAAGCCGTATAGGCGGAGGCGGCGGTAATCTTTATTTAGCGAAACGCGAGAAAAAGAGGGTAAACAATTAAATAAACAACAATGCAGTATTTAATTAATAACAGAAATAAATGTATTCGGGAAAAACAATAATACAGGCGCGTCGCAGCGCGCGAAACGCAGGTCAGTATTCACGCGAGATAAATAAAGAGAGAAAGAGAGAGAGAGAGACTACAAGACTGGCACTTACAGTGCTTGAGACGCGATCGATGGTCAAACAACCAGGTGAAGTCTGCGTAGTCGCTACTCTTTAGCTTCCTGGGCTGCGTCGTCGCCAAACAAACTATTGCAACTTCACTGGATCACCAGCACAGCACCAGGATCACAAGCACAGGGCGATCAAAATATGGAGAAAACAAATCGCAAGGTTTCTCACGTCAGTGGCAATTAATCACACGGTTGACTTTTAATCTCTCGGCGGTTGAGATTAGTCGCTCCACGGTTGAGTTTAATCTCCCGACGGTTGAGCTTAGTCTAAGTGCTCTCGCACTTACGAACCGAAAACTCTCTCTCTCTTTCCCTACTTTTACCTTTACGAAGGTCCGCGAAATCGCCGAAAATCGTCGAACGTCGACCTGTAACATCTGTAAATATTAATACACAGGCTAGACAGAGAGAGAGAATGTAACGAGCAATGTAATATAATCAAATATTACATTGATTCGTTACACTCCCCCCTTCCAGACGCTGGGTAGCCGAAGACGTACCAGCTCTGCATTTCTACTCTCTCTCTAGGCCAGAAGACAAAATGAAAATGGTAATTAACATAAATAATATTTATAAATAAATAAAATAAATTTATTTGTAAGCAAAACATCAGACAAAAGAAAATGGTAATTAACATAAATAATATTTATAAATAAATAAAATAAATTTATTTGTAAGCAAAACATCAGACAAAAGAAAATGGTAAGCAGGCCAACATATAAAAGATTTCTCTCTTTATTATAACAACAATTAAGAGCGATACGCCTTACGAAGATTACAAGATCGGAGAAAAGGTACGCGTAGATACATCAATCGCTCAAAGGAACATTTACGGTTTCTGCGACCGAGTGCGCTGTTCGATCGTTTCCACGGGGATACGGGCTTGTTCTTTGAACCCTTCGGCCTTCCGCGCCTAATTTCCGTCATCGGAGGATTCGCGCATACAACGGTATTCGCGTTTAATCGCTCTTTAGAAGGGGCACGATCTACCGCAGTCATACGATTAACAATTACCCGAGTTTTGCGCGGCCTACCTCGCTTACGCTGTGCGTTCGCGCTCACAGGATCATTATCGTTGGACTCGTCGCTAGCTCTTCGCTCTGCGTTTAATCCCCTCGCTGTCCCTCGTCGCATCCTCTCGATTTAATCTACTCTCCACAGATACGTCCGTTTGGTCTCCGTAGAATGGCTTAATATCACTTATGTGGCATTTACCTGCTTCTTTTCCATCATTGTCGATGAGCTCTACCACGTTTGAGCCGAGTAACGCCGAAACGATAAAAGGGCCGATGTACTTTGGAGCTAGCTTAGCAGCTATGCCTTGGGCAGCGGACGAAAGTATACGATTCCGCTTAGAAACTTTTGTCCCACGGCAAATTGTACATCGCGGCGTTTTGAATTATAATATTCGGCCTGACGGGCTTGTGCGCATGTCGCTCGTTCAGCAGCTTGAGCTTGCAGCTCTGGCAACATTTGCATACGCTGTTGCCAATTTTGAACAGCTGCTGCGGCTTCGCTATCAGCGACAGCTTGATCTTTTGAGAGACTAGATAATAGCGCTGCATGATGGGACGCGAACCGCCCACATCAATTTCATGCTCAGCTAAGTTAGTTCAACCTAGCTTTGCATTCGGAGCAGTCAAACGCTTTTCCAACAACTCATTGAGTTGTTTGCGTTGCGCTTCGTCAATATCTGCTAAGCCAACGGCAGCTAGTGAGCAGGCCTCACCAATGCCGATAGCAGATACTTCGAGCTGAATTGCGTCAGCTACGTTTTCAATCAGCAACTGATTTTCACGCGGCAACAAAAACAGCGTTAAACGCACGAATAAAATCGGCACCGAGTATACAATCGGCGTCGAGATCGCTCATTACTAAACATCTAAGTAATGGCGTTCATTCGCTAAATCAAACGGCAGCTCTAAACGTCCAAGTATTGGAGCGCGTTGGCCGTTAGCGAGTCGTGCACCTGGTCCAATGTAAGGAGTTAACGGTTTTCCTATGGCTGATGCTATTTGCAAGCCTAAGGAATTAATAACCGTGCGAGCCGCCCCTGAATCGTACAAAGCGCGTACGCGGAATCCACCGATTCCAATCTGCAGCCACCAGCGAGTAAACTGCGGAGTTTCCTCCTCCACTGGCGTTTCAGCGCGGGAATCGCAAACACCTTTTTCCGCTGATTGTCTGTCCACTCCGACAGGCAAAAGCGAGGGCACTTTTTCCGTTTGCGCAGGTACTGATTGTGACTTATCACCATCAGAGGTCTCACTAATAATTGGGGCGATAGGGACCTTATCTATTCGCCCCTTTTCTCGTTTCCCGAGCACTCAGGACAATCCGTCTTGATATAACCCGGGCCAACCGCAGCGATAGCAGTACACACGCTCTTTGGGACCTGCTTTCTTATCGCGGTTGCGACTACGCGCGGATTTTCCATTAGTAATGGATGATTTATTTTGACCATCATCCTTCCTCTCGGTACTAGTCACGCCAGATGGCTTATCAGAAACATTCTTTGCTCCTTTCGGCGCACCTGGTTTACTAAAATTACGCGCGGTTTGACCTTTCTTATTGGCGGAATTCGCAAACGAATTCGCATATTTGCTAAATCTTTCATCTAGCATCTTCTCTAAGAGTTTGGCCAAATTTTCCATTGTCGGTTCTGCGATACTCGCTACTTTTACCGTAGCATCATCGCTAGCAGCTTTTCCCGCCCTTCTTACCTCTGGCATCTGGCTGCTTATAAGCCACAGAAGGCAGAACGCTCTTTTCTGGCGGCGGAGGCGCGGGAAAATTCCGCTCTTCCTCGATAAGCTCTTCCGCCTGACGAGCTAGCTGCACAAGCCTATCGACGCTTGTGACTTTTTCTTTCGGAACTAACTTCCGAACAGACGGCAACATGTTAGCATACAACATGTCTAGCTGAAACTGCGTACTTGGAGGCGCATTCATTCTGCTAAATATAGTTAGCAAGCAGAAAATGTAATCGCGAGCAGGTTCTTCTCTACCCTGCTTGCGTGCTTGCGCTTCCGCCATTAAGCGCTGCTGAAAGTTCTGCTCAACGCCATAACATCGACGAGCAGCATTGCAAAAATCAGCCCAAGTATTCCAATCTTTCCGCGATTGGCGATACCAATGTAGCGCTACGCCAGTTAATAATTCCGAAAAAGCATTCAGCAAATCCGTGTCAGAAATATGCGCTAACTTGCGACATTCTTCCACGCGCTGAATAAATTCTTCGATGCTTTCGCGTTTTTTCGCCGGAAAACTTAATATTCCACTGGCGAACTGTGCGACCTACGTCATGTGACTGTATAGGCGCTCTAGTCGACATATTCGACAAGATTTGGCGTAAGTTGATCGCTTGTAACTACAGGCACATTTTCCCCCCTTCCAGACTCTTGCCAATCCCGCAGGAGCTGGCAGAGACGAGAAATTTGACGTAGGAGTCGGAAAAATTTAACGCGTTTGCGTTTAAACGCGATCCAAGCGACTTTTCCGTTTGCGTGTGTAATACCGCTTGAGGTGCTTCAGGATGCTTATTCGTTTCAAAATAATTTAAATTAAAAGTATCTTGAAAATTAACACTTTTGCGATTTTTTCCGCTGCTTTTCCGCCGCAATTGACGTTTGCGTCGGAAGCTGCGTACTCGTCGCAAAATCCGCTAATTGCTGCCTAGATAATTCAACTCCTTTCTCTTGTTGAAAGGCAAGCGATTGCGTTCTACTCAACTCCAGGGCTAAACCCCTTGGAGCGTTGTAGACTACGCCATTAGCTAATTCACATAAAACGATATCATTATCAATTTTATTATTTTCTTTTGAAGAAAATACCGTTTTTGGTATCGCACCTCTTGATTGTAAATGCGTACTCGCTGCTTGCGTCGTCGAGTACGTAGTTGTAGTAGCGGTGGTTTATCATCGCGGTCGAAATGGTAGGAATTGGCCTTACCGGTATGGTTGTGTTAAGCGTTTTATCGAAGTCAATTCAAAATTTGATTTACAATTATTTTCGGCGGTGTTTTCCGCCGCGTTTTCCGCAAGGTTCCCCGCGATATTTCCCGCGTTAACCTCGCTATGCTGCGATTCCGCATCGGAATCGGCAAGTTGATCGTCATTTGACTTCGAGCTATTGGCAAGCGGAGAGAATCCGCTCTCATCCGCTCGATTGAGATTTTCAAATTGTCTGTGCGCAATCTGTACTTGCGCTTCTTCGCTAAATTTCGCATGTTTCAAAACGGTGCAGAGTCTTTGTTCACGACGAGTCCGCGAAACTAAATCATCGTCACTAGTTGACTGGACGAAATCCGCGGCTGTATAATCGCCGCGTAAACGCCTATATACCTGTCTACACGTACAAAGGGCGTACCGTCGCGCGTCAATTCTAGCTGATCGAGGACGGAATCGAATTGATCAGCTGTTAAATTCAAAATCCATCCTTGGATCTCAACTCCGTACGTTTGATCGAAATCACACTCGTCATACACGCCATTTTGAATTATAAAATTAAATAAAATTTAAATTTTAGGCCGTATTGGCAAAATCAATTCTCACAATTAAAAAAAAATTTATTAAACAAATTACAAAATAATTGCGAATCGCTATCAAATTATGCGCAAATTCGCTTAACCAAATTAAATTTACTAAGATCAACCACTTTGTAAAAAAAACAAAATATTACAAATCTGTAATTTGTTAAAAATAAATTTTCAATTGTTTACAAAAAAAAATAGAATTAAATTGAATTAGCGAATTTAATATACAAGAAATTTGAAGAATTAAAATAAATTGTTTAATATAATAATTATTTAAAAAAAACAGACAAAATTTTAAATTGCGAAGAAACGCTATAAAAATTATTTTAATAATTTATAATAACAACAAAAAAAATTAAATTTGAATTCAAATTAAAAAAAAAATTAATTTACTTTATTGCGCACACGCTTACATACACCTACATACATGTACCGCGATACGCTACAATACTTATATTTACCGCGTAAATCACACACACACTTACACACACGCACGCGAAATAGACTAACTCAACTTAAATTGCGATTATACAGTTTACGACAAATTATTAAAAAAACAATAATTTTATTTTCCGCGGTGTCGCTAATAATTATTTAAATAAACAATTAAATAATAAAAGAAGCACGAAATAATTAAATTCGCAATACGCTAAAATTAAACGAAAAGAAAATTCGATTTAAGATTCAAATAATATAAGATACGAAAGAATATTTTCGAAAAGGATAAGTTACACACTTCGAATATTATTTGAAGCGTAAACACCGCGAATCACCGCGAAACGTAAACAATGCGCTCGCTCGCTCTCGAAATGCTCAAAATAAAATCTCTTAATTTAAACACGCCTATTGACTGAATTGAAAATTTTTAAATATTAGAAATTAATTTTGAGACTATTAATTGTCAATAATATGCGTATCGCTAATTACCATGCACGTTGGGCCCATGTAACGGTTTTGCTATTTTTAATAACAATAAATAAGATAATAATAATTCAGAACCGTTAAAATAATAGTCTCATTTACGCGATCAGCCGCTCAGTATAATACGACTATAATAAGCCGTATAGGCGGAGGCGGCGGTAATCTTTATTTAGCGAAACGCGAGAAAAAGAGGGTAAACAATTAAATAAACAACAATGCAGTATTTAATTAATAACAGAAATAATTATTCGGGAAAAACAATAATACAGGCGCGTCGCAGCGCGCGAAACGCAGGTCAGTATTCACGCGAGATAAATAAAGAGGAGAAAGAGAGAGAGAGAGACTACAAGACTGGCACTACAGTGCTTGAGACGCGATCGATGGTCAAACAACCAGGTGAAGTCTGCGTAGTCGCTACTCTTTAGCTTCCTGGGCTGCGTCGTCGCCAAACAAACTATTGCAACTTCACTGGATCACCAGCACAGCACCAGGATCACAAGCACAGGGCGATCAAAATATGGAGAAAACAAATCGCAAGGTTTCTCACGTCAGTGGCAATTAATCACACTGGTTGACTTTTAATCTCTCGGCGGTTGAGATTAGTCGCTCCACGGTTGAGTTTAATCTCCGACGGTTGAGCTTAGTCTAAGTGCTCTCGCACTTACGAACCGAAAACTCTCTCTCTCTTTCCCTACTTTTACCTTACGAAGGTCCGCGAAAATCGCCGAAAATCGTCGAACGTCGACTGTAACATCTGTAAATATTAATACACAGGCTAGACAGAGAGAGAGAATGTAACGAGCAATGTACTATAATCAAATCATTACATTGATTCGTTTACAATATTAAGCCAAAATTTGAATTAAATTTTAAATTAAATTTAATAAAAATTTGAATCACAAAGTTATACTTATTTCATAAACTTATACTACTTATTTATTAAACAAGAATAAAATAGAAAAGAAAATGAAAGTCTCACAATACGTTGACTCGCATCATACAGTAGGTGTGCATCATGAGAAATAAGTTTTCGTTAGAATTTATATTAAATTGTATGTTAATTACCAATATGTTACATGCACATTAATTAACGATGTAACTGCTAAAGCTTTTTAACGTTACTAATTCAATTATTGCAATAACAGATAATTATTCATCAATTCTAGTTTGGACTGATAATTAAACTTCAAGATATAACGATATGTAATGACACGATCAACCAAATTTCAATAGTTGTATTTAAATCTGTAATAATAGATTAGTTTCGATTAACGATAATTAATTGGAAATTATATAATAACATTATACAGTGACAGATAAGATAAATATAAAATGTGAAATTGTAATTGATGTGTAGAATATATTTATAAAGAGTAAAATGAGCCTTTTTTATTTTAAATTCAACTTTTGGTTCGGATGGACAAATATATTCTACATATATATACAAATCATAAAACATTATATTAAATTTTGTTTTAAAAATGTAATTGTTCTACCTTTCACACCAATTATTATAATTTTTATTAAAAATTATGCAATTTTAAAGACAAAATGAATGAATTAATATTAATCGCAAAGAATGAAAATTTACAATTATTTCCTAGTCGACAAACATAAATATTTTATAATTACAAATACATTCTTTGTGTTTGAATAATTCATTAAGAATGTCGGGTATGACCGCTCTATCTTATTATTTTACACTGTAAAAAGAATAAAATTGTAAATAAATATAATTCTTTTATTATACATTACATTTAACTTCTAGCATTATTATTAGTTTGTATTGAAGTTTTTAATTCATGAAATTACTCTACATTGACAACAATAAAGAAATGTAATTATTTTTTAAATCAAAAAATAAATATAGTTTATTGTACTTCTTATAGTAAAACTTTAGAACTAAATTTTGAAAATTAGTATTCAAGTAATGTTATATATAAAAAGTAAGATCAAAATTTAATCAAACCGAAGATAGTATATTATGAAAGAACTTAAAAAAATATGTACACTCATTACAAGAATAATAATCTGCCAAAATGTAAACTTATTGACATTCTTGATTCATATAATTAAAAATAAATTTAAATAGTTTGGTATAAAATATATTGTTTAATACCTTCTGCCAGTATGGTTTAATAGCATGGGTGCACTTTTCGATAACCTTTATATACATCATCATTCGAAGCGTAAGCAGCAGCTTACCAGGCAATACCGATCTTTGCAAGCTCTCTATCAGACATACCTTCAGTCATATATGCCACAAAGAGCGATATAGTCAAATTGTGCGAGTTTAAACCTATGTTTCGCTTCATTTCAAAAACTGAATGTAATATGAATTTGTAAAAGTAATGCGTATAAGTCGTTTACGTTCCTGGCGTCCCAGCAACGAAAAATTGACCATTTCGTCGAGTCGATCGTTCACTGCTCAATTAAATCATTCGGGCGCATTGGAAGCTGCCACCTATGTGAATTTATTGCTTTGTTCTCCGGTACGGTAAAGAAATCCGTTTAACATGCAACACAAATATTCGTTTATGTGTTCACTCGATCGTTTTCGTAAGAATGCGGCAGCCTCATAGATCAATAATCTTAAACGTCGTCGTGACGTTAAGGCCCAGAAGAAAACTTTATGTATGTCAGTTTTACAAACGCGATCGAGAGGTGCCACCACCTCTTAGGATTTCGTAATCTATTCAAAAAGTTCGTCAAATTTCTTTCTGAAAAAATTCAGAACTACTGGATTCCTCTCAAACATAATTAAATTCATATTGCTATAACTGTGGGAATTTATATATATATTAATTTGGTTTAGTTTTTCCTTTAACTAATTTTAGTATTCACTTTTAATTCCTTATTTTTAAAAATCATTTTAAAAATTGTTATATTAAAATACATATTAAATATTACAAAATACAAAAATATGCTGTTAATTTTTTTTTCATTTTTTTTAAATATACATATCTGCTTTTATGTTGATTTATATTAAAAATATAATTGAATTATTATAATGGAATAATTGATAAATATATTTTTTCCATTTTAATAAGTATTAATATTCAATATTTTATTTTTCATAAACTTGATACTACAAATTTTTAGTAAATATCAAAAAACAAACGTCCAATATAAACAATACAAAAACAAATATTATTATAATAAATACAATTTAATAATAAAATATACATATAATATTAATAGTAATATAATATAATATGATATAACAGTAACAAGTACACTTACCTATTATTCATCCAATATTGCGGCCCATCATTCAAATTAAAAATGCACAGAAGAAATAAATTTTGATGTGTAACCTTCAAGTTTGAGCAGTAACAATACTATGATAATAGTTTATTGCAGCCTTTGGATATAAGCCTTCTGGCTGCGGAGACTTACAAAATAGTACAAAAGTAAAATAAATGGGTAGCAATTCAGTGCAATACAAATAACTAAATTAAATGTAAAGTACAAATAGTAGATGTTATATGAAAATAAGTAAATATGAATGAATAATTTTATTTAAAGCTCGGATCGATTTGCAGAGGTTTGAGTAGTTATACCCTCGCGTATAACTCTGCTATTCCAGTCATTTTTGTCGCGCTTCAAGAGTTCACTAAAAAGTTAAGTTTTGAAGCTATTTAAATTTTCATTATGTACATCTGGTGTCGAAGCTAGAAGATTTTTTCAGTGTATTGAAAAATAGTAAAAGATAATTTTGAATTTGTTTACGCATGTGCTGCTGCAAGTTTGAGTGAAAGTGAAAACTATTGAGAGAAAAATCTCTGAGTATGACCGATATCGTGACCGTTTCGTTACCAGAACACTGAGTATAAATATTTTATTAATTTATTAATTAATTTCCTTTGATCGCCTATCTTAATCGTGAAGTTAAAATAAGTGCGATCAAAAAACAAAATTTAATTTTATTATTCTCGTTTATGTAGATTGTATAAATACTTCATTGCGAGCATTTTATTGTAAACAATAGCAGATAAAAATATTGATATAGAGAAGAAAAAACAGGTTACCTATAAAAGTTATATATATATTTGATTATAATTGATATTTACTTAATTTAAAAGTATTTATTATTATAATAGTAATTGTGTTATTTTACTTAAATTAAAAAGGATATGAAAAATCTACCTCTTGGAAAATAATAAAATATATTAATTGTAAAAATTATAGCGAAGGATATCATTGACAGCACAAAGCGCGAGTAATATTCGTTCATGTCTTATAAGTTTTCATTCTCAGGCGCAGCCTGTGAATAGAAACTTGCGCGCATCAGTGCGCAGGAGGCCTCCGTCCTCCCAGTTAAACATGTATAAATATGCATAAATATCCCAATAATTAATAATACGAAAATTATATAAAAAACTCAATACGAAAAGAACGCGTTTTCTAAATTAAATCCTAAATAATTCTTTAGATAAACTTTAACGATTCTAGTATTAGGAAATTTATCGAGTATCTTATACTTACTTAACGAAGCATCAAAACAAAATGAATGGGATTCAAAACAATAAAACGTCTAACGTCCACCCTCTTAGTTATCGTTTATATATACCGTTGCATTATACATGCATCCCGTTCCCTATAAACAGTAGCGTTATATCATTCGAAAAAAATTTTAGGGCGACTAAATCTTATGGAACGAAATCGCTTTAAACGAGCGAGATTACAAGAGGGTCGTATATAGAGGAGGGGGTCAGGTAAAATCAGCGATATTTCAATAAGGCTTGCCGGTATGCCTTACTTAGGTTAACTGGCTAACCCAAGGGGAACAACTGGAGCTCCGGAGGTAATCCGTGCGCCCTATCCTTTCAATCTCATCTCTGTGACCATTAAGGATTTGACTTTTGCGATATTCCTGTTATAAATAAACACGCGCGCATAATCATCCGAGACGATAATATATACACTAAATCAATTCCGCGGTCTTCGGTATATTGGATTAATCTCGTTTCACGAATGCATCGACGATTCAGTGACTGTGGATTGCTGGCGTGTATATCGCAGTCATTTACAATTATATATAATCAATTATATATGTATATATATATATCAATTATATACAAAAATATGAACTATACATATACAATTGTGCAAGATGGTTAAAAAAATATTTTCGTATATATACTCGATCCGAGGGAACCGTAGTTTTAGCGGACTAAAAAATTTTTTCAAAAATATCACTGAAGCAGTTACGTACATATTTATTCCATTAGCTCAATGATACTCTATGTTAATAAAGTTACTCGTTTAATTTCAACATCGTCAGGAATTCCACGGTTTTAATGCTAAAGTATATACTTCGCGTTTCATCTCGTTAATATCGTTAGAAAGAAACACGCATATTTAAGCTTTACGGGTTCAAAAAAAAAAGGAAAGAAGACAAGACGGAAGAAGCGAAAACTGAGCCAATAGGCAAGAATATAACGCGAGGTTTATGCGGTACATAATTTCATTACTCTGCCCCCTACCCCCCCCCCCCTTCTTCCTCTTTACCAGCAGCACCATTAGCTCCTTCTTTGTGTTATATTTCCTTGATATTTCCAGCCACTTTATTATAACAAGGTGCGCTGCAGGTGTAAGCTAAAGTACCAAAGGGGGGGGGGGGGTCGAAACACACGCACCTCGACTAACTCGCTAGCGAGGAGAGAATATGGGAAAACATTTAATATGCCTTGGGGTAATCTCATTTAATTGAAAATGCCTGCGCGCCAACCGTTACTCTCTCTCTCTCTCTATCTCTCTCTATTTATATATATTTATATGTACATTGTGAATCCCCATTAAACGATCGAATATCAAGATTTTTTCAAACCTTTTGTATTTGTCTGCGTGTTTTATTTTAATTTTGTCAGTCGGTGTTCTAATCTCTATTTTCTCTCTCTACATTATCGACCTGAAATATCACATAAAATTGGAAATGCTATTGAAATGGAACATTAATTTATAAAAATCTATGAGTTCGATGCTTTTTCAGTATAAATAAATTATCCACGTGCAGTACAAAAATATTCATTATTCTTAGAGAAAATGCTCACCAAAATTTACGGTATTTCTGCAGAATTTGTAGTTATATATTTAAAATTGTTTAAAATTATTAATAAGGAATTTTTCTTATTTATAAACGCGAGGGCAATGTCTTGGAAAAGAATTCTTTTGTTTAATTATATCCAACTTTATACTATATTTAGGTTGGTAAATTATAGAGAGGTTGAACTCTTCGAGTGTAATTATTTGGTGTTGACATATAAGCTCATTATGTACAATGAGTTACAATTTTTACATAATGAATTTAATGTGGCACGTATCAATAAATTAACATACGGAGATAAAAACGAAATGAAAATTATTGAAATTTTACTGGGTAAATTGCTAACGCCGTTTGTTTGTATAATTTTTGTTTAGAATTTTACATCAAGATGCGCAAACTCGCAACCGACGTAAGTATAATGCACACTATTATCTATAATTGCACGTCCAGATTTTTTGATATTGCTGAATATCGACAAAATGTATTTTTTCTTATAACTTATTTCTTGTTAATAATATATCTTTATATTTACTAAGTTTCAATTAAATTCATTCAGATATAATTAATAACACTTCATGTAGATAGACATTGACAATCGGATAGAAATTTTCGCACAAATATTTAAATATTTATCCCGAACAGGTAGATACGTTTAATAAAAAAAAATTTCTCTGCGTATTTATGTATAGTATAAAACTGATTATTATCGTTACGCTTAATGAAATTGGTGAACGATAGATTATTTTTTCAAATGATTGTTGAATTAATAAATAATATATTACTTTGAGATAAATGTATGTAAACGTAATGCTGACTAAACAAATTTTTAACTAAGATTTTAAGTGCATGTAAATGCACAAAAATATCAAAATTGATAAATTGAGTGGGCGCGCGTGCAATGAAAAATCAATTAATAAATTTTGCGCAGTTAAATATTAAGCGTAATGTAGTATTTAGTATAAGGATTTAAAATCATAAATATGGATTAATGCCGGTAGTGCATATAAAAGCGAGCGTAAAATTTTTATCGAACCGATATAAATCGCCGGAATTAATCTTGATTTCTTTACTAAACAACACGCAAAACAAATTTTTTGTTATTTTTTTTTTGATAACAGATGACTAAATTCTCAATATTTGTATATTTTTCCCGTACGGCCAACTGATAAAAAATTTCGATTTTTTTTATACTGACAAAGTAAATATTTCAGATACAACGACATGACGTAACATCTATTGAATATTCAATAAAAAAAAATTGTACAATAGGGTTAATGAATTTATTGCTGCGAAAAATCGCAATAAATTGGCAATAGAGGATGAGGAGGGTGATTAATTATTAACTGTACTCTCACTACGGTGGTTAGTCAACAAGTATATCATATAAATATGTGAAAAATCAATAAATATCAATAATGTAGCCACGGTGACAGTATTTTATATTATTTGAAAATTTCAAATAAAAGTTTATCGACTATTCGGGGTATTATTTTCAAAGGCTGCTGTTTATACAAAATTTAAACAATTTTGATAAATCTCCACATTTAACTGTGTGTCCTACGCTGCAAGTGTAATATTGTTAAAATAAAACAATTTTTATCCGAACGTTAATAAACGAATCTTTCCGAAATACGCACGAAATTCATGCTCTAAACGAGAGTATAAGTTTTACCATTGATTGCCAGTTCGAAAAAAAAAACGAGAAGAGAGAGAGAGCACCTTGCGCGAATTTTATCAATATCCGTGACCTGAAAGTGTCGCAGTCTTTTAGTTAAAGTGAAAATTGACGTTTTACGTCAATGAGGAAAATTTTAATGACATCGAAAAGTTTTCAATTTATTTTTACACATCAATTTTCGCGTCTCGCGTGCACACACGTACACACGCACACGCACACGCACACACTGTACGTACGTACGAACATACATACATACATACATACATACATATACATATATGCACGAAAAGTTCATCGATGAACTTTTACCGTTCATCCTTCTACTTTGGTTGTACGTGGACAAATGGAGCGTTTAAAGGTAGACGTCGTCGTGTCAAAGACACGGAAAATAATTTGTCAACGCGCAAATATTTGGGTTATGGTACAGTACTTGTTTTAACGATCAATTGCACCTGTTCACGCGCATTTCCTACGCCAAGGTACACAGCTTACAAATATTCATCACATGGACACACGCATCAGTAGTGTCTACCTCACGAGAGAGAGAGAGAGAGAGAGAGAGAGAGAGAGAGAGAGAGAGACCGTCCGAGAGACCTTGCGGACTACAGTTGTATTTGCTCTAGGTTGGGCAAGGACGACGGTATCAAATCATAAACAAATAACTACGTAACGAGATGCAAACAACTCGCTTCTCTCTCTCTTTCTCTCTCTCTCTATCCCGTAATTTCGATATATAAATATAAATAATGCTAATGCATATACAAATGGAAAAGTATTGTAAATAATTATCTGCTGAAGAGTACCTTGATCTCGCTTACCATTACGTGTTTTTTTTTGTATTTTAAATCCGAGGTGTAACGAGTTTCGGAGTTTGTGATTATATATTACCAAAATAACATTATAATCATCGTTAATTATAATTTGCAGAGTAAACGTATATATACTTTGACGCACCTAATTGAGTAAACTTCAAATATATACAAACGCATTAAACGTTAATTGATAATTGTCGTGTTACTTACTTCATCTGTACATGTCAATATATTACTGTTCTGTCTAATAAAGAACGATCATCTTATTTTTTTTTTCTACAATATCATCAGAGTATAAAATCGCAAAATTAAATTATATCCTAACGTTCAAATCTTATTTCCATTAAATTGCTGAGAAGAATAATGTTATAACGAGAGACACAGACGTGTGCGTCCGTGTAATTACCATTTGAATTTGGCAATATAAATCAATTTATTTACGTTCCCGTTTTTTTTCTCGATCAGCTGTATAGGAACGATTTTCCCCGTATGCAGGCGCCATGGAGAATACCATTATAACGAGGATGTACCACTCGAGTGTTAAAAAAGCCGTGGAGATCACCTCGTTACTTTTGAGCACACTTGTTTACCTACCTGAAATCGTAGTGCACGTAGTACACGCGCACCGTTACGTCTATACTTGCACCAGTATGCTCGTATATATAGTGTTCCTAGTCCTAGCTCTTCGATTGCCAAGAGCTAATGCGTTGCGTAAACATCGAAACATTTACGTGAAAAGACCAGCCGTTACGAGACCATATATGTGTGTATATATTGATTTGATCATGATTTTCGGATACTCCTATACGTTGATTCGTTCGCTCCTCGTATCGATATTTGACACTATTCGGTTTAGTTAGTTTTATAACATAATTCTAAATGATCCCAAGCGTTTATTTTAAATAGCGCTTTTTTTACGATATTTTAAATAGCATTGATATTATGAATTATGTTTAAGGATCGACGGTGCTGAAATCAACTTGTAATTGGATTATTTGTTGATAATAACTATAATAACGAATATTCCAAATTATTTTAACGTGATATAAATAAATTATTTAATTTAAATCGATAATGTGCAATAGACGTGCGATATATAATATCTTTTAAGATTAAATCGTTCCACATACTGGAAATTGCTAAAATTTCTGAATATTAATTAAATATTCATACGGATATATCAAGTATACATACGGTTTTGAATCTTATTGATGAAATATCCTATCCATCATTTAATATTATTTGCTTTTTTGTTTAAGTTGGTAATAGGAGAAAAAGCGATACTATACCAGTCTACTGTCAACACTTATTGTGATCGAACATGTTTACACGATAGTGAGCACCCTTGTCCACGAGTCCCTGGAAATTCAAATACAACAGTGATTCCTTCAAATCACTATACATAACTTCTGCCGGTGTCGTAAAAAATTCCACCACAACGGATCCGCAAGCAGATAAATTCCTATGTAATTCATGAACGCGAACGTAAAATTATTCTAATACAGTAGAGTCAACCGAATATTTTCCAAAGAACGATTAAGTCGTATATCGTTCTCGACGCGATAGAAATATGTTTAATCTTTAGACTGCCGGAAAATCAATATTTTGACGCACCCCCTGATCGACACTTTGTGCATGATCAATCGTTGATATAAGATACCTTATATACCAGTTTTTTGAGGACGATATGCACTTTCAAATCCCGGCAGTCTAAAGGTTAATATGATAACTACGTACAAGTCAATTATTATGATTAGTAATCCGTGAAAATATAAAAATAATATTTATAATTTTATACAAACGAATTTATGTGTATTTAATCTCAAAAGAAACATTGGATGATCTTGTAGATGGATATGTAAACCTATTTCGCTAAAAAACAAAACCCTATTTTCTCGTCTCTTAATTTCTCGTGCCAAGCATATTGTTTTTTCGCGTACATTAGACTTTTTATGTTCCTGAGAAATATTAGAGAAATTATTAATTCTTTTCGATTCAAGTGGACACTTATTTTAATATATTTAGAAAACTAATTGATTAAATTAATCAAGACAGATTTCCGGTGTATTTTTTTTCTCCTCTTTCGAATGACGTTGACAGAATTAGTGCAAAATCTTTTTTTAAAATGTTACTTATACTTAAACAATTTTTTCTTTTTTCAAAAACCTCTATACATCATAAAACCCTATATACACTGATTTCATTAAAAAACTACTGTCAATTGTAGAACTATAAAAAGAGAATTACTGTCAATATGTACAATATAAAATAATGCTATCTCTATGAAAAAATAAAACGAAATATCAATTATTTCACCTGAAAAATCCTGTTTAATTAGTCAACAAGTTCCTTCGATCAATATAACATGAACCTTACACCATTTTAAAAGCAATTAATACTGCAGAAACACTAAGTGATACTACTATTACAAAATTCGAAACTCTCATACTAAAAATAAAATTATCGAACTGTAAATTAATTTCTCTTGATAAAAATAAAATAGTGTGAATTATTCAATACTACATTTCACTAATAGAACAACAAAAATAATTTTATCTTCGATCGAAAATGTAAATATATAGATATAGCCAATAAAGCGAAATAATAGCAATGGACATGATTTGCACAGAAAACGATACGTCTATATATAAATAGTGCACATAATATACTCTTAAATTTCATAAAAAATAAATAAAATGATACTTGGAAAAATAAAAAAAATTACTTACACAATTTCAGAGGTAATATATTATCAAAAACGAACACAACAGACATGTCATGAATGAAAGGATTCATGATCACTCGTATTAAAAACGTTCAAACTAAACTTGTAAACTTCGTCCTTTAAAGTTGTAACAGCTGTAATACCCAAGTTACAATTTAAACATCTTATCAACAAAACTGTAAAAAATATGAGGAAGAATTAAGTATCAGTACAAAATCCAAGAAGATATTGAATCTCCAAAAGCAATCGCATCAACTCAACAATGAAAAGATGGAACATCATTATTAAATTACCTACAGAAAATAGAACTCATACATGGAAACGAAATCTTATTGTAATTAACTCCATGTCACTATTCATATTGTTTATGTATTGTTAATTTTACAAATCTGATACTCTACGTATTTTTTTTGTAGTCGCTCATAATCTTGTAGTTAATGCATACGAGAAATAAATAAAGGAGATATACCATACTTTACAAATTGTAGTTATTTTTCAGACGAGTTCACCACAGAGTACCGGAGCGTAACACATATAGTTTCAGTATATTGTTCCTTAGTTTTCAAACTTTAGATATTAATCATTTTTTATACCTTTCATTTTATATTTTTACATTTCCTAATTACAAGCTTCTTTAAACTTTAAAGCTTATTGTAATATTTTCCGAGAATAAGTTTGAGTTAATTTATAATAGGACCACTTTTCGGGATTGAGAATCGAAGTCTTATCAGTTTTGGAAATGATTTTATTCGTAGAGATCAATATATTAATTTTTATCTATACCATTATTTCGAAATCTAACATTCAATTTTACATCGTTTTAAATCAGTCTAAAAAAAGATGCACTTTGTAAATTGACAAATTTAAAAAAGTGCCCATCTGCATCTAATCATTGAATCTGCTAGTTTAAATTTCGACTTTAAGTTTATAATGAATGAGGACTGTTTGATATTATTAGCGGGATAAATGTACCAATTAAAAGATTCAGTCGTATGTTTATTAATGTGTAAAAATTTTTGTCAATCGTTAAAGACGCTCTTGCAAGGTCGGTGCTATATGCAGGACCAGTATTGCTCCAGTATTAACTTTGAATAAGAGATTAGATAATTGTTTACGAAGGCATGGTACTCTTCTTCTTAATCGAGACTCTCCGTGTCCATTAATAAATAACAACGATTTAAAAAATTTTGTTAAAATCATGATCGATTTTTTCTGCAGACATCATTAATGTTGTTATCAACTGGAAGAATAGAAATATATATATATATATATAGCCTAATTTATTGGTTAGAAAATTTTTGAGAAATCTAAGTAATGGTAACGAAATTAGGGAAGATTTAACGAACAACTTACGAATGGTGCTATCCAGGGTTTACAAGAACGCGTACTCGAAAAAACAAAAGTCACAGGTATACATAAATCACGGTTAAAAACGTGGTTTTCGCGGGATAAACAGAATGAAGGTTCCCACCGTAATTGAATACACCGCCGAGGTAAAGTGACTTTTTGCGAACGAGCTATGCTCACGTTTCTTTTTTTCTCATCGTCGAATCCCCGAGAGAGGTTTGATTATCTTTCGCGGAAGATTGATCGGTGAAATAGGAATCACCGGGTGTTCTCTACTTCTCTCTCTCTCTCTCGGAGCACCTAGTATATATAGACGTATTAAACGGTGAGGGTATAGTGTAAGCCAAAACGCCGGTGTTAAACTTGCGGTGCGCTCCGAGTAAGGCCAGCAGAAGTGATAAGTCCTGATTAGTTTGCCGAGATTTTCTTCAGTGTTTGATGATGTTATTGTCGCAACTTGACGGCGATGGATTGAGTAAACTGTTGGTTCCTCTGTGTTATTGACTTTAAGATATCTTTTACATTATTCTCTTTTTTAATCCTGAAACGTCAATTAATTTATTACATGCGATACACCCTGATTGATTAAACGGATTATTATGATGAATTTAAAGATCGTTTTGTTGCTTTGCAATTAACGATTGATTGATTGCATTAGGTTTTTAATTTTATTTTCTTTTTATTTAGAAAACGAGTGAGAGTATGATTATAGCAGATGATGTAGCTTTTTTTTAACCCATTCAGTAAATTAAAAGAATTATAATGTAAACTATTAAAAGTATAGTAAAAAGATGTTTCATTCGTATTTTTAGATTAATAAGATGGTATTAAACCAATTCTATATTTAACGGGGTGCCAAAGTCAAGTTTTATCCTCCCTACAATACCAACCTCGAAAATTACATAAAATCAATTATAATTGAAAAAGAAAGTTAATTTACGTAAATCTAGGAGAACAGTCTCCTTCCTGTATTAATAATCTATCTGTCTTTAAAATTTAAAGTAAAAATATTGACTAATTTTCGAGAAAACCCTTACCAAAAATCTTGACATACCTTTTAATTAAGGGATTACTCGAAAACTAGAAAATTTTAAATGAATTCACGTCTGAAAGGATTAATAAATTTTATTCTCGTGTATTTATTTATAGCTTTATAGTAGGTCAGTTCTAAAGTAACATACTATCGAAGCATCTTTAATTTGTAACGTAAGTATGAAAAAAAAGTGTAGAAATAGAATGGTGATTTAATCAAAAGTTTTTTATATTCATACGAAAAGTGTCAATCTTTTTTTTCTCCACGTTTATAAATATCTGAGTAGACATATATTATTATATTATTTTAAGATTTAAAGTCGTACTTTATCGAGCGAAATACGTCGCTGCCTACAGTGTTTTAAATGATTGTCTATAGAAAGTTTTAATTCAAGACATTATAGACCGTCAATATAACAACGTTTCTCAGAAAATGGTACAGTTTTCAATAATGTATATATATAGATTCAAACGTATCCTACATATGGGTGCACCGGAAACATTAAGAAACATTATAATTAGAGTATATCAATACCTTTGAATAATCCAATTCTTTCTAAGAAGTAATTTTCACCCACTCGTATATAGTTCGCACGTAATATCATTATTTACCTCGAATACAATCTGTGTTTATTAAATTCCGAAAGATTAATTTCTACCGAGTGCTCGAGTAAAACTCATATTGAAAACCGTCGACAAGGCGTTTTAGAGAAAACACATCTATACCCTACCTATTGTGGGAGAATATCGAACGGACAGAGAAGAGGAGGGCTAAGAGACGTCGATCGCTATTCAACACCTGTCGCGATCGGTATCCCTTATATACATACATCTATACGTACATAAACGGGGCGAGAGGATCGAAAAGAAAAATGATGCTGCGGCGGTCCTCATGTTTATCTTATGCGGGAAAAACGCGCGTGGCTATCCCCCTGTACCTCAACGTGTGTGTATATATATATACGCGCCATGAAAATTAAAAGCATAAATAAAAAGGCGAGGCCAGACTCTTTGAAAAATTGATTCTTATATATACGCGCTCGGCAATTTTCACGGTTGGAATATTTACCCCTACGTGTGTCCGTTAACCTTGTTTATTCACCGAATCTCTTTCTGCACATGATGTATCCTCATCTTGGTCTAAGGTATTATTATTTTACACTGTTCTACGACTACGTCTTTCTGGATTATCGATTTTTCGATTTAACGGGATTGATTCGTTTTCATTGATCACGGTATTAGGGATCGTAATTATCGTACGTTATCGGATGTTGAATTTTCGGAGATTTGTGTATCGTGGGTATGAATAGAATTGATTTTTTTGTTTATTTTTTTATATAGATTTTTATATTGTTATGCCATTATTTACAAAAAGTTCCTTCCTGTGTGTTTTTGGATTTTGGTTGAATTATTTCAAAAATATTGTACACAAACTCTAGCGTGCGTCATCAGTAGAAATAAAATGTAAACATTGGTAATAAGTTAACGTAGTGTAAGAGAGTAATAATATGTATCACTGTTTCATGCCAGCTTGATTCTCATCGTGTTAAGCATCTGTTACTGATATATCCTTTTAGTAATATAATAAGGGGATACATGTGAAAATTTGTTTGACTTTGCATCGAGATTAATTGTTAACAGTGGTTAAATTGCAAATTATTGTATTGTTAATTAATTTTAAATAATATTCATACACGGAGAAAAAATGTTTAGTAAAAATTAGATTGTTGTTAAGTACTAGAGAGGCATACTTGACAAATGGTTAAAATTACTGTATTGGATAGGAAAAATGTGACATACTCACAAAGAGAACATCTCAAGTTTGGGAAACGGATCGTGCCCAGCTTGTAGGATATGTTTTCTGATATAAAAACATGTAGAAAGCCAGAGCCGCAGACCCTAACAATCGTTTTTTTCAAAAGTTATACGCTACTAGAGCAAAATTTCCTAAAAATAAATACGTCACTTCAAACGCTCGTAACTTCTAAACTATCACATATTAATCCTCAAACCAAAGTTTAATAAAAAGCTGAAATAAAATAGATATAATTTTAAAAAAAAGACGCTCAATTCCGTTGAAATGGAGCAAAAAATTTAAAAAAATTTAGCTTAAAAAATCAATAAAATTTGTACTGCCCAATTTTTGTTTAAAATTTCTTTAAATTCTTAATTTCGCTATAACTTTGCTCCATTTCAACGGATTTAAGCGTCTTTTTTTAAATTATATCTATTTTATCTCAGATTTTCATAAAACTTTGGTTTAAAATTCAATATTTGATAAGTTAGAAGTTACAAGCGTTTGAAGTGAAGTCTTTATTTTTAGGAA
Organism: Theocolax elegans; assembly: GCA_026168455.1. NCBI lineage: Eukaryota > Metazoa > Arthropoda > Insecta > Hymenoptera > Cerocephalidae > Theocolax > Theocolax elegans. The sequence goes on from CM047430.1 coordinate 57,908,382, forward strand.
ATTTTGCTTTAATAGCGTAAAACTTTTGAAAAAACGATTAGGGTCTGCGGCTCTGACTTTCTACATGTTTTTATATCAGAAAACATATCCTACAAGCTGGGCACGATCCGTTTCCCAAACTTCAGATGCTCTCCTTGTAAGAAATAAAAAATCTGTAAATATAAAACGATTAAAAATACTTTTTTTAATGCATAAATATACGTGTATACAAGACCTGACAGGTTGGTTGTACAATTTGTTTTATTTTTTTTTTTTTTGGAAATCTGTATTAAAACTATGAAAATCTTCAACTGCATCCATCGGAAATGTATGTACACACTCATTTTTAAAATCACTAAAAGAAATAATCTTAAATCCTTCAGCTGATTGATGAATGTACCTACAAAATATTCACATTAGGTTCCGAAAAGGCGAGAGTAAGGCGAGCCTTACTATGGGCTAGCCATGTATTGCCCCGGTTGACGTTCCGTTACGCGCCGTACGTTACTATGGACCATATTGCTATGCTAACCATACGTCGGCCTTATGATCAGACTCGGCTAGCCATGACTATTTTCGGATCAGGAGTTCAAAATAAAATATAATTCATTTTTATTTCCTTAATTACGCATTTAAAAGATGCCGGATTGAATATTGGCTGACTTGTTTAATTAAAATTACAATACAATATCTAAATTTTAATGTATTACATAGCAAAAATTATTATATTGCTGAGATGTCACACTTCTTGTACACAATATAGTAAGTTTTAATGAAGATTATGTTAATATTAATTACACAATTTTCTCAGTGTAAGAAAATTTCCGAAACATAGTAAATATTAATATAGATATGTAGTAAATTGTCCTATAAAAAAATAGTAATTTTTACCATTTGTCAAGTTTGTCTCCATTACTAAACAACATTCTAATTTTTACTAAACACTTTTTCTCCGTGTATATTCTGAAATGTCTAATCGAATTAATAAAACAATATATCTGTTTAGTACGAAGAGGTGTGTCATTGACTACCAAAGCGTACCAAAAACAAAAATATTTATTTTGTTTCTTTTATTTTTCCATACCTTGACTCAGAAAGATGGATAATATATCATTAATCTCACACATGTAACTGTACCAAGTGATTTAATCAATATACAACGCAAATTATTATTAATTTCTTTACTTCCGCGAACAATTCAATACGTTCATCATATAATTATTCACGCAAGTGACCATTATTAAAATTAAAGTTAGAATGTTGAGTACAGGAAAAAGCGCATATAAGAATAATAAAGAAAAATAAAGAAAGTAGAAGAGGTTTTTAGTATATATATTTCGGGGTATATTAATCACAGGTAGGAACATATTCCGTATAATTACTATTTTAAAGTAATCGGCTTGAACGAGGAATAAAATTATAGCACCTTAAAAGCTCTTTACGAGTAAAGGAAAATTAATTACAGTTAAATCTAGGCCTTAATGAAATTAAAAACGCATCGTTACAGATCCGCGTAAGGTAGGGATTAAAAAAAATAAAGAAAAAGGAAAAAGTTCTCAATAGTGTTAGTAAACGCAAGAACCTCCCAGGATTACGGGGTAAACATTAAAAAAAGAAAGAAGGGAAGGAAGGAAGGAAGGAAGGAAGGAAGGAAGGAAGGGGCGCGCTCGCGTTAAAGCCCAATTAATTTTTTACATCGCAGTTTTCCCTATAATTAAACTCTCTCTCGCTCTCTCTCTCTCTCTCTCTTTCAGTCATTCGTTAAACAAACTACTTACGTCGCGACGATCATTATCAACTCGAAAGTATAAGAGTCGATAAAGTGCGGGAATATGTGGATATATGCATGTATAGGTCGAAGTATAGGAGAAAACGATCGTACACTGCATAGACGTTATTCTATTGTCGGGGGTGTGGAAAAAGCCGTTTTATCAGTGGGCTCGCAGGTAAAAAGTATAAATATAAAAAATGGCGTTTGCCGAGCTCGTCAGCCGTATAATAGGATATTAAGAAGATTAAGGCTTCGCGCGAATTACTCAACGACAATTTACATAGATACATAATCCCTCTCCGTCTTCTAGCTCGCGGGCGAAAGACGAGGAGTTGAAATATATACGAGGGAGCGAAAGGATCCCGAACGACCAATTACGCGCGTCGCTTTCTTTCGTTGGACCTAGCAAGACGGATCGAGGAGTCCTTTACCTCTTTTTACACCGACGACTGGAGGAGGCGTCCTCCTCCTTCTTCTCCTTCTCTCCCTCCCTCTCACCCTCTTAGTCTCCCGAGGGACTTGACTAATCGACCTGCTTAAGGAAATGGACGTCGTCCTTCCGTATGTATGGGCCACCCCCAAGCTAAAAGGGAAGGAAACTTAAACAATTATCGCAGAGAAACCTCGAGTTACGTGCTACGGCTCCCGGAGAATTGCTTTAAAACGGGAAAAAAATTGCGACAAGGATGGAGGACAACGCGATCCTTACCTTTTTTCCATTCTTTTTCACAATATAACATATACACACATACTTCTTCCTTCCGAAGTTGTGGTTTTTTTTTTTTCGAGTTCCTCGTCTTTCTTTTATTTCTACCATAGCCGGGGTCACCTCGCTCTCACCCTGGACTTTCCATCTTCTTTTTACCTTTCCATTTTTTTTGTCCTCAACTCGAAAGTATAAGATGTCGATAAAGTGGCGGAATATGTGGATATATGCAGGTATAGTCGAAGTATAGGAGAAAACGATTCGTACACTGCATAGACGTTATTTCTATTGTCGGGGGTGTGGAAAAAGCCGTTTATCAGTGGGCTCGCAGGTAAAAAGTATAAATATAAAAATGGCGTTTGCGAAGCTCGTCAGCCGTATAATAGGATATTAAGAAGATTAAGGCTTCGCGCGATTACTCAACGACAATTTACATAGATACATAATCCCTCTCCGTCTTCTAGCTCGCGGGCGAAAGACGAGGAGTTGAAATATTACGAGGGAGCGAAAGGATCCCGAAACGACCAATTACGCGCGTCGCTTTCTTTCGTTGGACCTAGCAAGACGGATCGAGGAGTCCTTTACCTCTTTTTACACCGACGACTGGAGGAGGCGTCCTCCTCCTTCTTCTCCTTCTCTCCCTCCCTCTCACCCTCTTAGTCTCCCGAGGGACTTGACTAATCGACCTGCTTAAGGAAATGGACGTCGTCCTTCCGTATGTATGGGCCACCCCCAAGCTAAAAGGGAAGGAAACTTAAACAATTATCGCAGAGAAACCTCGAGTACGTGCTACGGCTCCCGGAGAAATTGCTTTAAACGGGAAAAAATGCGACAAGGATGGAGGACAACGCGATCCTTACCTTTTTCCATTCTTTTTCACAATATACATATACACACATACTTCTTCCTTCCGAAGTTGTGCTTTTTTTTTTTCGAGTTCCTCGTCTTTCTTTTATTTCTACCATAGCCGGGGTCACCTCGCTCTCAACCCAGGACTTTCCATCTTCTTTTTACCTTTCCATTTTTTTGTCCTGTTTTTTTTCTTCTTCACCTTTGTCCCTTCGTGTATAATTTTTCATTTTTCCTACGTAGCCCTCATACTTTTTGTCGTTTAATATGTAATTTCATTTCTGGACGAAAACGCTTAGCGCACTTTGTTAATGTGATGAACTTTTAATTTGTCCCGGCAAATTGAGAGCTAACGAACGTATTTGCTTTGGCTTTCTAGGTTAGAGTGAACATTTTATGTCTCCCACTCTTCTCTATCTCTCTCTCTCTCTCTCTCTCTCTCTTTCTCCCTCCTCCCTTTCGCTCGCTCGCTCTGTCGACGTTTTGTTGAAATTTTCAAATTTTGATGAATTACGCTTTTACGCTCGATGAATCTGAATTTTGAAAAAAAATATTTACATACACGCGTGCGCTGTACGCGCCAAACCGTATTTTCCGTCCATTATGATTTCGAGCGTTCTATAAATTTCCACGAATTTGGCGTACGGTCAATTTTGCAATAGCGACTGATGAAAATTTGTTTATTCTTCTTTGGTGGGTAGACGAATAATGCGTTTCAGTATCATACGCGTTCTATACACCGATACAGGTATATACATTTTCAACAAAATTTTCATTTATTTTGCATTAGTATAGTAACAGTTTTTAATCGTAATATTTTAACGGTATATATAATGGATTGGTTTTAATTTTTTGTACACTCGCACCTTTGTACATATATTTATGTTTCTTCGAATCAACAATTACGTATATAACGACTCGTCAATCTATCATGTGTTGCGTTCGTACACATTTTGCGATGCCGTTGTGTCTCAAGAAAATTCATACTAACCGCTGATCAACGAGCAAGTTTCAAGCCATTTTGTTCGTGTGTAATTATTAGTATAGTATTTGAAAAATGAAAATGATAAAAACATTTGGACAATGTTAAATTTTTGGTGAAACTTTGATCGTTTCACACAACGAGATGCATTGAGCACTTGCGAAAATATCATTAACAATTCGTATATGTAGATGCACACCATCATGATGCGTATGCAAGTGAACCCTTCAACTGGCACATTTTTCTTTGTAACAATGTTGAATGATTTTCTTTATATCTACACATAGTTTTCAGGGTCGCTCGATTCAAACCTGAGCTCGAAATTCCGGGTCAAATATTGTCGGGCACATTTTTTAAAATACTTCAATTTTCAACAATAGTAATTTAAAATACTAATTTCAGTTACAATTATTAAATTAAATATTTTCTACAATTGTCATGTATATGTATAATAGAGGAATATATCAATTTTTAATCTGTAAATTATTATTATTGTATATTATTATTACTTTATAATACTATTATTTACACTACATTTTGTTATAGAAATACAATAGCGATATATGATTATACACGGTTTTGTTAATCATATTTTAAGTATGAAATGTTTTACTTACAATTAGATCCTTTTACATCCCAAGAGAAAAAACGCTATTTTAATCATTGATTACTAAAAAAATGGCATAATGCATAATTGGTGTAAAAAATGAATATCACCGTATAAAAACATAAATATATAATAATGTATAAAACATTAATAAGTATGGACAACGTTATTTCGCATTTATGTACGTCGCCATAGACCAAGGTTTTAAGTATAAAACTAAAAAAATTCCAATTGCCAGTTAAAGGGTTGAACGTGATTTGAAACCTATTTAAATATCACAAAACACGTGTATGCATCCTCGTTACGTATTTTGTCGAGGAATTCAAAGCGAATATATCAAAATTGATCAAAATATGCCTAAGAATTAATCAACTAATCAGTCGTCTCGGTAGATTTATATAGATAAAAGATTTGTTTATCACGATAATGATAATAAATCCTATATACTTTTAGTACTTCTTCGTCTCATAATTAAATTTTCATTGAGAATACGAAAGGTTCACTTTCCTGAGTATTAAATCAATGAGCGCGTTCTATTCTTTATGAATTTTGGCTGATTTAATGAATAGTCAATAATGGAATAATACAAAAGGTAAGGAAGAATTATCAACAGATACAGAGAGAAAGAAAGGGTGAGAGAGAGAGAGAGAGAGAGAGAGAGAGGGAGAGTAAATAAAATTCAAATATATAATATAATTTAAATAAATTGAATATTAAAAATTCCTTTATTTCTGGCAATAGATCGAGTCATCCTTCGTGCTCATCCGACTGCGAAGCGTTGCGTTCTCAGTGGCCGTGTAAAGCCGTTGGCGCTTGGACGCCGGCGCTTCTCTATTACCGTGCAAGAATTTATGACTCTAACCGAGCGAGAGAGAGAGAGACCGTAGGATAGATAGCGAGAGGGTGAGAGGGTGAGAGGGTGAGAGGGTGAGAGAGCGAGAGAGAGAGAGAGAGAGAGAAAGGGAAGAAGAGAGCCACGACCGTCGTGGCCCGGTGATTGAGATGGGCGTATCTAATGGCCTGGCTGTCAGCACGCGCTCAGGATCTATGCGCCAGGATGAAACAAAAGCCGTGGGCCGAGCTTGGAAACAAGAAGGGAGGATGGCAAAAAATATAAAGAGCGCAAAAAAACAGGATATAGGAAAGGCACTTGCAGGATATGAAAAGAGAGCTGCTAGTCGATTAAAAAAGGCGGCAAGACCTGTATGTGCCTATGTGTATATGGGTGTGTGTATCTATATATATATATATATATCTACACACGCGTAGGTTGATTTAGTTCGAGATTCGAACTATAGGTGTACTTGGAAAACAAAGTTCTTTCAGCTGTTGCGACAAAGGGATTCTCTATAGGTGGCGATTCGGTTTTTCCCCTTGTTTCAGGATATATTCTTTTGCCGTACACCTTTTTCTTTTTGTTTTCGAGGGTGGCGATCGCGTCATCAAGAACGCCGCGAAAAGGTACGCGCGGGCGTGGATTACATCGACACGTCCGCTGCAATTCCCAGCGATAAATTTTCGGATGCACGAGCTATGTGTTTCGCTCCCTTTTTTTTGTTGTCGATGGCCAGATCGGTGTCCACGCTCGCTTTACTCCACTACATAGATATACCCGTATGTATATGTATATATATATTGATCTGCGCTGAATAGAACCTCCTTGGACCCCGTGTAGACGTTGGGTGGAAATCTAGTACATTCCTGAGGGCAGGTCAATTAAATTATGTTAATATTAACATCAACGGGGAATAAAGGTTAATTCTAAGCTCCGCGATATTCATAGTACAACTTGGTAATTATAGAGGGTTTAGAGAAATTAGCTTAACGAAGAGTCAAAGTTTTACCGAGAGTTGGGGTGTAGTTGAGAGACGCGTCATTTAAATGCTCCCGTTTTGTACGAACCGTATCGCGCTTATCCTTCAAACGATCGGTGAACCCCGGCAATACTTAATGCACGACGTTGAAATTTGCTCCGACTTTGAAAATGAAATCGATAGTCAAACCTAGCTTGCACTACTGACGGCATCCGTGATTCTAAGCGTACTTACCCTCGGGGCAAACTCCTTTCCGCCGATCTCCGGTGACACGGCATCTACCGACGCGATCGGCTAAATTGGCTTCTCCCTCTATCCCCCCCCCCTCTCTCTTCCTCGTTGGGATCGCCTCATCCGGTAGGTGCATCGAGATTCAGACTATATAGAAGGACATCAATTTACCTCTCCCGATCCTCCTTCGACTCCTTCTGGATTTCGAGTGTGTTCGACGAACGGGCAGAACCTAACCAGGATTTGGTCTTGAGAATCACCCTCGTACCCACGACGCTTTCTGTCTTTTCCTTCCTCGAACCACGGGACTTTGATTTTCTTACTTCGTATATTGGCCTGACCGATTTCGGATAAGCTATCTCTCCACCTTTTCCAACTCGTCAAAATTATGTGCATTACCGACGCATTTTTAATATTGGCTTATCGTTAACGAAATCCCGTACGCGCGTTCATTATTTTACAACGAGATGCAGCCGTCAATGCGTACGTCTTTATATATCATTCCGTCCGTTTGTTTTCGTCAACGTCAAATTTATATTCTTCATCGTTGAATTGTAAAAATACATACTTTAGGATTGACACCGGTAAAATGCAGTAAAATGTAATTTATATATCCGAAGTGCTTTCGCGTTATCGGTATTTCATTTTAGTTTCTAGTATATATACATTTTTAGCTCTTCCCGCTTATTTATTTACACGCACGCGCAAAGAAATCCTTGCCAGATGTTCCGTTTATTATTCAAACATGTTTCCTTTTTGAAGGGAAATGCATCCGACCTTTTAAAACGTATCAAAGTAATAAATACGATTGAGTTAATCGTCCGTAAATTTCGATATTTAAATTATCATCATTTTAAATTTCAGTTTGTCACAATTTTTTAAGTTTATTTTTTTTTTGTTTTCGTCAAAGCAGACAAAAGATGCGCAACGGTATTCAATAAGTGGTGCCTCATTAACTTCAACTGCTTCTGGCTGTGGCTGTGCGCGACCAGGTCAAGCTCCTCTTCAACCTGTCTCTCGACCTGGTCTACTTGTACCGCGTCAACAGACCGAGATGCATTGTAGTTCCATCTCTTATTGTCAACTTTGAAAGTTAACTTCGTACATTCGTTTTATTTCTTCTCAATGTTAATTTTTCTATGACTGTTATGTGAGAAAGCGAGAGAGAAAAATAGAGAGAGTCGATATAACTTTTAACTGGGGACGTATTGAAGCACTTTTTGTAGGAAGGTGATTTATAATTGTAATAACTTTGCGTACACTCTATTATATAAAAATTTTTTCTTATATAAGTTGTCCTTCTTATCAGCACGATAAAACAAAAATATTAATGCTCCAATAAAATTTTAATAATTTTAGTTAAATTTATCTATTCTTATAATTATTGAAATCACTAAATCAAAATAAAAAAAAAATACTAACAAAAAGAAATTCCAAAATTCATTCGCTTTTCCATTTAGTCGTCTCATTAATACATACAAAACAGATAATTCTCGTATACGAGTCGGATTTACAAAATGTTTTGCGTACACTCGTATATGCGTGTGCAAAATCGAAATTTTCAAAAGAATAAGTATACTTAAAATATCAAAAGTAAAATCGTACCGATTCAATTTCAATATTAATTTACGCAGGTATACGCGTAGCGGGCGTAAGAAGAATAAATGAAATGCGTGTAGCAGAATTTAAAATCCGCATACACCAAAGTAGCTTTCGCAATCTTTTTTTTTTCGCGCACACGACACGAGTCATTCATCTAGTGACAAAGATAGGAAGAGACCGAGCTTTACCAGGAAATTCGAACAGCGTTGGATCCATCCAATTACTCGTGACATCAAAGAAAATATTCGCTTCGTTTATTGTTAGCAAAGACTTCTTTCATAAACAAAGTGATTGCCATTATTAAAGCCGACCTAGAATTGTCAAACTCGCTGCATCTCTAGTATACATGTATCTACTTTAAATATCAAGATTCGCTATATTAAGATTATTAATCTGTAAAATGGATAATTTCATAAATTCTAAATTCTATTTCGAATTGAACAAACGTTATCGAACACGTGCAGTAATTTAATAAGATACGCGAAACAAGTTAAATGTGTTGTTAATAACAAAAAATTGTACTGTAAATTTAAATAATTTTCATGAAGCGACGACTGATTTATTTCGTTTTTAGTGTCTTTATTTAACGGATACACGAGTTATACGTGTATAAGTTCGCAAATATTAAGAATAATTACCTCGTAAAACGTAAAGCGTTAATATAATTTTCTTATTAAACCAATGATCATAAATATTATTTTAACTGTAATAAAATCCGTTGTAAATGTTAATACTGTTTAAAGAGCAATTGCTAATTTCCTCATTTTATTTTCCATTTAATTATCAAAGTAAAATGCTATCCCACAGATTGAGCAACTATTTTCTATTTCCATAACAATTTTTCGGGATATCAATCAATCGAACTAATTGGAGTAGTACCGCCTAAAACATTGAAGAGAATTTTTTTTTCCATTTCAAAAGTATAAAACAGATAAAACAATAGACTTAGATTTTATACAGTACAGTAGATAACTGAGTAGTATATAAATACGCGTGGTCAGGCAAAATTTGCATATTTTTTAAACTGCTTTTGAAACGGATATCGTAATAATTAATCATCGTTTAAATAACTTTTATTTCATCGTATTATTGATTCACTTCTTACGAGTCAATAATATGACAGTTTAAAATATAATGCACATGGGGAGTACTTTAGTATTGAAATACATCTAAAAGAATCGACAAGTTTGTACAAGTTGTCGATGAGTTAATATACTCAGAAAATTAATACATTGAGCTTCTGGTGCTGAACCTTCAAGTGTAATTAGTTTCAACAAATATGAATCTCCAGAGTGATATGTACATTGGAAATCTAAATACGAGCGTAAAACATAAAATTGTGACCTAATTCTACTCGGTTAGTTAATGTACTAATCAATTATAACTAACTACGGAGAGAATTAAATTTAAGAACCTATAGACGTTTTATTAGTTTAAGCATTGAATTAAATAATTTGAATGTAACGTTAATGCCACCAGGAAAATTAATTATTTTTCTCTCATGCGGTATACGGTAAAAAATTGATGTGGAACGAAATTTATTTTATTCGACGTGGAGAAAATTAATATACATGTGGCTTGAGGATTGACGTAAGTCGATTTAAGTTGACTTAACCGAGTCTTCGACGTTATTCTATACATAATTAAGAGAAAGAGACCGAGAGATAAGTGTAATAATGAAATTAACCGAAGACTGCAGAGGGTGATTGAATAAGTCTATTATTTTCGTTGTACCTTTTTGATCATAAAATTTTGTGTCAAATGAATATTTTTTATCTGTATTTGTACTAGTTTTTCTAGTATTATGGGTATTTATTTTTATACTTGTATTACATACAAATATTATAATAATATTTAAATCTATTCTTTAAACCAAACGTTTTGTAAGATACGTACGAGAATGAAAAAATATATATCTAGTATAATATCAAACTAAAATATAAAATTAGTAAATATAAAAGTAAGAGCCCTGGTAGGAATTTAGATATCTTTAACGAACCTAAAAATAGTTATTTTGTACCTAATAATCTACCGAAATAAAACTTAATAACGTTCGATGATGTGCATATATATACGTGTAGAATATATTTATCTATCTTTCCGTACCAAAATTTAACTATAAAATAAAGAAGGTTCATTCTTTTGTATAATGATTTATATAAAATATGGCGAATTCACACCTAAAAATAGTTTTAATGCTAGTATACATATTCCTGATAAGGAAATTTACAATAATCAGATCGAATATTTATAGTGCTCTGTAAATTTCTTGAAGTGAAATTTATTTCTTTAGAAACAATTTTTAGTCCATCAGTATCGATATAGAATTTTATTCTAATAAAGTTAAATATCTAACTTATTTTATATTTAAAATTCGGTATTTTGTGTTTATTTTGATGGACACACTTTATCGTTTTATAATACTAGAAGCCATTTTGCTCGCAAGCACACAATTTGCTTTTCTGTTAAATTTCTTTATTCATATTTTAAATATTATAATTTTAAAGCAGGTTACTTACTTTATCAAAGCAGACTTCTTTTCAAAAGGTTTTGTTTTGTCCGTTTCTATAGATAAATGCAATCACGTCACATCTAACCGACCAATCATATCACGTTTTAAGAGGCTTCACTTCATTTTTTTAAAAGGGGATTATTACATTATATGCTGTAACGTTTCGATGGAATTTCTCTATCTTCTTCAGGCATTACTACTCGTCATGATTTTTTAAAATTATAAAAATTGTTTCTTAGTATCGCTGAATCGTTGCATTTTCCTTATTATGTATATTATGCATTTTGAATTTTTTCATATTAATAAATTAATAAATAAGTAAATAGGTAAATAAATAAATACATAAATCACAGATATCAAAGGAAAAGCATATTAACACAAACAATAAGGAAAAGCAGTCAATGAAAACAACGATAATATTCCATACATTTGTTTAATGTGATATTTTGAGAAATTGTAATTAAATAAATTATTTTACATTGTTTAACATTACTTTCTGCAATAACTTGGTCATTGTTTTTATGCTTCCAAATTTGGTGGTGACGTTAAACGATGGATGCATGCAGTGGCTTTGTGAAAAAAGCATTAAAAATAGTGAAGCGAAAAATGTTACAATTTAAGTAAAACTTTGACTCTAAAAAAATGTAGCGACTCAGTTTCACGGGAAGTTTCGAGTGATATTCGACAACGAATTTAGGGAACACGGGAATTTTCCCACGCGATCAACCATTTTATAACGATGAGATTCTAACGGACGTACATTTTCGACGAGGCGCAGGAGAATAGAAAATTCTAACCGAGTTTCGCATAACCGTACGTTAAGATGAGGAAAAACAGGCGTACTCGCGTTATGGAAAGGTTCGAGCAATGTGGTCATTATCGTAACGTTACTCGGTCACTACGGTGAAAGGTACTCGAGAAGGAGAATAGGATAGTCGTAAGATTCGACGGATATAAGGTATCGATAATCCCGAATTCCCGGGGTAATAAATTTACCTCGCGACGTTAGAACGGTTTAAGACCGTCGGGTATTATTGGAATTTACCGATTCGAAAAAATTGGTAAGTGGGGACGGAGGAGAGAAAGAGAGAGAAGGGAAGAGCATTTTAAGCTCCACGCGAATTACGTGCACCTCTTACCTTTATTATATTGGGTTCTCCTTCTTTCGCGCTTGTCTCTCACTTTTCGGATCTAATTGGGCTGTACATACACAATCCTTTAGAATTTCAGCGGGTTTTATTGAATTATATACTTTCGGATAAAATTTTGTTACGCACCGTATATACCGACATTTTTGGTTAAGATTTCATTTAAGGTCATTCAATTGTACGAAATATGTTATTTTTTTGGTAAATCGTATTGCGAGAGATAGTCGAATAATCAAGGATAAATCAAATACTAATTAATTTATTTAGATTGAACTAAATGTGAGAATCAGTTATTACAACTTAATTCAATTTCTTTGGAATCGTCATTCCTATTTGTTGTTCCATTTGTCACGAAATCGTGCGATATCTTGTAATCGATATTGTTACGGAAATAATTACAAATTAAGAATGTTTTTGACAATTGTGACGTTGATGACTCACCGTTGTTACGATCATTACATTAATTTAACGAAGTGATTACCAATAACAAAAGAGAATAAAAGGACGATTTGTCCAAATGTGACGTCGGCACGTATTCGATTAATCATTGTATTGCGAGGCGTTTAGATTTGCAGAACTATACAGACCGCGAAACCAAGATTACAGATGCTCCTGGTATAGTAAAGCTTTATAGATAGCTTGACTTTTCTGGACTTACACTCCTCGAGACGTTTTAAAAATATGTCTTTCACTTAGTTTAAAAAGGATTGCTCTTATATACGTTTTCTCTCCCTTTCTAAAAGCCCAAGTCAATCTCGGCAAGACGCATTAGTTCTTTGGAGTAAGTCATTAAGGAAGGTAAAGAGAGAGAGAGAGAGAGAGAGACCGCGACGACAAATCTTTTACAAATACATTACAGTTGTTTCTTTTTTTATTTCTACGTTTTCCTTAATTCTTCATGCTTAACAAAAGCAATCCTTTTCAATCTTTGGCAATGCAAACATTTGTATAGAATTACTCGAGTACTTGAAAATCCGTTACAATAACAAGGAGACCGGGCGGGTGATTCAACCTCGCATTTTAATGATTTCGATTATCAAACTAACCCGCAATTTAAAGTTTGAAAGGGAACTGTTTACCCAGGAAGGTTACTCCTAAAATTGAATTTTCATTCAAGTTGACGAAATTTTTCAAACCAAATACAAAATAAAAATCACCGTGTTTCACGTAATTTTTTTTTCTTTCACACCGTGTGGATCTACGTGTACGTATACATGCATGCATTTATTTTACGTATATATCTATATGTGTGTGTTTGTACGTGTGTATGCGTTCGTTTCGCATAATAACGTGCTTACGTTGTAATCCCAGACAAAGCCAGGAGCGAGACGAAGCAAAACTAGAGATTAAAAAGGAAAAAGGGGGAGGATCGAGAGGAGCGTATCGTTGGTTAGTCGCGTACACCAACCCACCCACCCACTCACACACATACACAAGTCACACACGTATATATCAAAATGCGCTCCTCCGCGAATCGCATTAAAATAATTAGGAGCAGCCACCCGGATATCCCATTTCACGAGTTGTGCCGTTTAGCAAGTCTGATGACTTGCGAGACTTGTGTGTGTGTGTGTGTGTGTGTACGCATCTCGTTGAGTTCCGTCGTTGAAAAACCGAGCGAGTCCGGTCGTATCAGCACTCGGTTTTATAAACTCCCCCACCGAGTGTACAAATACATTTTCGTCTTTGCAACAAGATATTTGAATACGTTTGATCGTTGCTCAATCAATAATGGTTTTGATTACCGAGAATTGTGGATAGGTATCGCAGTCGTTTTCTTTTTTTTCTTTGTCATTCGAAAGTTTATGTCCCGATGAGTTTGGTGTTACGCGAAATTACTAGTAAGAATTTGTTGGATTGAGTTTTGTTTAGAATTATTTAGTAAATTAGTTGAGCTTTAGCGAATGAAATTTGTAACACTTATTTTGTATAAGACTCGTATGATATTTTGTAAAAATTATTATTTATTATTATATTATATTTAATTATTATTATATTGTTCGATTGTTAATGCACAAATAAATTTTCATCTTCCTATAATTATGTACATTTTATTTACAATTGCGTGATTCTAACATTTATTTTATTAATTTATTTTAAGGGGGGTTGTTTAATTTCCAAGAATTCCTTGAAAACATCGAATTGTCTATTCCACGAGTCTTTCAAGTAGTAGAGATCAATGAAACGTCCGCCGATCAATTTAATTTTACCGATACCCTATAATAGAAATTAAATCATTTATAAAACGTATTTTTTGACAAAAACGTAGCTATTTGACTAAAAATTACCAATATGTTTCTAATTAATGACCGAACAATAGTTTTAATCTCAAAATGTTTAATTTCTACTAGAGTAGAGATAAAAATTTTTTCGCAAAATTCTAAAAAGTTCAAAATAGTATAAAGCAAAGCCATAATTTAGTTATAACCAGCACCTCGTGTAGCAGTAGCAAACATTGCGAAAAAGAAGAAAAGGAAAACAGTGCGATCCACGATACAGCTAGTCGTAATCGTGGATGTTTCGTAAGCCTCGCGTTTATTAGATCATTTATTTACGTTATCACGTATCGTTTCCCAGCATATCGCGCTTTACGCGTCGACTCGATAATGGACGCCATTCGCCCGCAGGGTTAACCGAGATAAATCGTTCGGTATAACGTGAGTAAAAAAAAAAAGGAAGAAAGAAAGAGCTTTGCATAGGTGTATATACCAATGAAATTGAAAATTGAAGGTAAATCTTGTAAACTCTTATTATGAAAATCGTTAAACAATACTGACCAAAATTCAAACGACTTTAATAATAAAACATTGTTATATTAGCATGGAATATAAGATATCTTACGATGTAAGGGTGTTTGAAATGCTGCTAGGTATAGAGAAGGTATAGATACTGATTAAATATTGAAATAAATAAAATTTACTATAAAAATAAATAATTCAAAAAGTCTTGTCAGACATTTAAAGTTAAATTATACGTGTATAAGGTGTGTTAAAAATTCTCATTACAAGTCCAAAAATCTATTTATTATATAGTAAAGCATCGAAATATTCTTTCGATGGTGACATTATCTTTCTGAAAAGTTACTCAGTGTATAGTCAATTTACAGGATATATATATTTCACATTTGAATATTATAATACTTTTTTAATCATTTTTAATAAATAAACTATATAATAATGAAAAACTTTAATACATAATAAATGGCAAATTTTTGTATTGGAATATCAAATCTACATATATGCCAGAGGAAGAAACGTGCCCTAGAAGAAGATAGATTGAATTGAAATCTTAATTTCTTTTTGATGCTTACTAAACCTTTATTTTGAGAATAATAATTTACCAACTTTTTGTAGACGATGTCCAGGTAGCGGATATCTACACTCACGTATAAGGTGCGTATATACTTACACATGTAATATTTGTACATACTATACGTCCAGGGACACTGTACACCAGATACTGGAAACCAGATAAATATTAATACATTAATATATAAATATCAATACTATAGAGAAATATGAAGATAAAGATATCATTTTCGCATTACTGTTGGCTCACGTTAGAATTATAAAAAATATATAGTTCCCACCCTTCGCAATTGTACCCTCTCCATGCATGTGAATACAAATTAATAACGTTATATCTACAATAACTCACATCGTGTGTCACGAGAAGCCGCACCGAAAACCGGAAAATTTTAATATTTATATATTTTCTATACACATACAGACATATATATTGAATTATACTTTAAAAAAATTTTGATAATCTCCGATTGGATATTTAGCTGCCATAATACCAAGTACCTATTTTAGATTCTTCAATCTGTTAATAACTTTTAGATGTATGTCTAATTCAATTTTAGTGACTAATAGTAGCCATGAAGTCTCGCTGCTTTTAGCAAATTAAATTTGTTCACAGTAATAATATTAACATTTTGTTAATCTAATAAGATTTCTATGTTATTCTAGTTCTATTCTATTCTTTTTCAATCGATATATTATTTCAAACATAATTTTTTAATAAGTGCAAGATGTCTATAATTATAATTTTATTTTTCACCGAAAGAAATGACATTACAATGTTTCTATTCCACACTCAACTAGAATGCCCACTTATGGACATTGAAAATTGGGGCAAAAACCATAAATATTTCCCGCTATCGAATTTGCAGAGCGAAAGTAAAAGCTATAGTCAAAAGTAAAATTAACGGGTCCTGAAATCAACGAGTCCTTCATAGATATAAGTAACGAAGTTGCTACAAAAGAAGATTTGAAAAGTAATGATACTATTATCAATTTAAAATTCAAAAGAAGGTGCACTGTTTTATCCGATAACTAACATTAATTGCAAATATTTAATTTTTAGGCTTAAAATCTTCAATACTTGAAAGTAAAAAATAGATAATAAATTGACAGATATGTGTAAAATGACATCAAAGTGTTGAAGATATTTACAATAATAACAGGCCTCTAAGGCAATTAGGAAATGTGATAACTTTTAACGATTTTGAGAAAATGTATATTTTTGTATGATTTGTCATTAAAAATACATGAAAAATTTCAAAAATTTAATTCTGATTTATGGACTAATTATAGAGATGTAAAAAAAACTTAGTAAGTATTCATTGTATGTTAAAACATAATATATATATATATGGGTTATTTCACGTCAAGTGGTACGATGAAAATTTTAAATCGCTCCAAAATTTGAAAACAGGCTGGAAATATCTTTCAGAAAATAGAAAAAAATTTTTAGGTGTTAAAAATAATTTGCCTAAGAGTTATTCCACCATAAAAAATGGAAATTTTTCAATTTTTTAGAAAAATTTATATTTTTAAAGCCATTTATCTCAAAATCTATTGATTTTTTTGAAAAAACATTAAAAACAACTTTTGTTCAAAATAATCTTTAGAACTTATCTACCTGGGTTACAATTCTTAATATTAACATCTCGAAGAGATAGGGCACTTGGAAATATTGAATATCAAAAAAAGGCGACCACGCCACAATCGATTTTGATCTAACACCGCTCAAAAGATCATATTTTTCGCGAGCTTTCGAATGGCGGTGGTTAGATTATTGGCCAAGACCGTTGGTGTAAGTTATACCCCATAAACCTCATAAAATCACTAATTTTCATGTATTTTAGGGCATAACTTACACCAGCGGTCTTGGCCAATAATCTAACCACCGCCATTCGAAAGCTCTCAAAAAATGTGATCTTTTGAGCGGTGTTAGATCAAAATCGATTGTGGCGTGGTCGCCTTTTTTTGATATTCAATATTTCCAAGTGCCCTATCTCTTCGAGATTTTAAAATTAAGAATTGTAACCCAGGTAGTTAAGTTCTAAGGATTATTTTGAACAAAAGTTGTTTTTAATGTTTTTTCAAAAAAATCAATAGATTTTGAGATAAATGCCCTAAAATACATGAAAATGAGTGATTTTATGAGGTTTATGGGGTATAACTTACACCAACGGTCTTGGCCAATAATCTAACCACCGCCATTCGAAAGCTCGCGAAAAATGTGATCTTTTGAGCGGTGTTAGATCAAAATCGATTGTGGCGTGGTCGCCTTTTTTTGATATTCAATATTTCCGGGCGTTATATTTCTTCGAGATTTTAAAATTAAGAATTGTAACCCAGGTAGATAAGTTCTAAAGATTATTTTGAACAAAAGTTGTTTTTAATGTTTTTTTAAAAAAATCAATAGATTTTGAGATAAATGACTTTGAAAATAGAAATTTTTCTAAAAAATTGAAAAATTTCCATTTTTCATGGTGGAATAACTCTTAGGCAAATTATTTTTAACACCTAAAAATTTTTTTCTATCTTCTGAAAGATATTTCCAGCCTGAATTCAAATTTTGGAGCGATTTAAAATTTTCATCGTACCACTTGACGTGAAATAGCCCATATATATATATATATATGGGAGATTCCATGTGAAGTGATCCAGTTAAAAAATAGAATTTTGTTTTAATGTATGGAAACAGTAAAAAACTACTTGAATAGAGTGTAGCTAAATTTTTAGACCTGAATTACAATTAGTACCAAAGCTGTAGCCAATCAAAAAATCGAATTTTTTGCAAAAAATGACTTTTTGGCCATTTTTATCACTTAATAACTCAAAATCTAACAATTTTTTCTTGTATAGATTAAATTTGAAAAAGTTTATAAATTTCAAGAAGAATCAGTTGAAATATTTCATTTATATTATTTTAAAACATTGAATATAGTTATAATCAATAAAAACCTTTATAGTAAAAAAAAAGGGTTGTACGATCAAAAATATTTTATCCATCCAAAAATCTAATTCATCGATTAATTACCTTCAAAATAATGCAAAGTTTGAGTGCGGCAGAGCATTTCAGACAAAGTTATGGTGTTTTTAGGCAAATTTCTTAAAAAAAGAGAGCGAATGTATTTTATGAAAAAAACAGACTAACCGTATACTTGCATTCAAACAATATGGCACTATTATTCCTCAATATTACTAAAATATACTATTTATTGTTAGTCACTGATACTTTTTAATCTCTAAGTTGCTTACTAACACAAAACAGTAGGTATAAGCAGTTATACCTGTTACATAATTGGATAAATACCTGAAACTTTTCATAATTCCTATAACTCCAATTATATAACACGTATAACTAAAAGTATCAGACTTAAATGACAACTAAATAAAAGTATCAGTAACTAACAATAAATAGTATATTTTAGTAATATTGAGGAATAATACTGAGAGTATGCCTTGCAAAGATTCTTTGATAAAACTAAGCGAAATATTATGAATTTCAGCAGCATTGGATTTTGCCAATCTAATCGTCTCAAGCAACTTTAGCATCTACAGAATTTATCGCATAATGATAATTATACCTCAAATCAGGGCATATACTCGATTCAACAAAAAATCTATCGACTTCGTCATGAGATACTGGAAATTATTTTGAATTGACACGAGAGGCTTTTAATCCCATACTATCCTCAATCCTCCACATATCTAGTTCAGCTGAGCAATTAGTCAGCTTAACTCTATAATAATTATGCATAGCATTCCGTAGAACTGTTTGCACACGATTACGCAATCTCTTGTAATAGACATTTTCATTTAAGTCGAGTACGTTTATATTTCCTCCAGGCTATATTGCGCTGAATGATCAGATTCCTAATTTCGTGATTGATCCATGGACATAGCTTATTCTTAACTCTAATGGTTCGCAGGGGAGCGTGGACATCGTACAAATACTAATAAGACTCTGCGAGTAAATATGGACTTTATAATCAACATTTGCAGCATCGCACAACTGGGTCTATTCAAGGGCTAATAAATCACGTGTGAAAGCTGACGCATCACGGTTCTTAAACGAACGTCGCATTATTGCTTTACAGGATTTATTAAATATAGCATATGCAAGTGTAGCAAATAATACGTCGTGATCAGAGATCTGAGGATAACTACACTATTCAAAAGACTTAACCTTAGACTCATCTCCAATGCATATATAATCAAAATTGCTGAATGTGAATCATTTCTAAATCTATGATGGGTAGTGCCGAAAGGTAGGCGCTTGAGATCACATGATTCAAGCGATTCACGGAGTATGGAACATGGCGTCGAAGATACTGCCCAGTTTATATTGAAATCACTCATTAATACAATATTATCACAAGCATTATTATAATTCAGCAACTCATCCTCAACCATAGTCCAGTAGCTTGCCTTAGGTGGACTATACACTACCATAAACAGCAATTTGACAATTACCTCGACCAGCAAATACTCCGGGCGCTTGATATATTGTTGAGGCTGAGGAGATGAACAATAGAAGCGAAATTTGAAGCAATTCTTCACATAAAGGGCAACACCTCCCCCTTTCTTGCCTAACCGATATGTTCGGTACAGTGTAAAGCCAGGTATATGAGTGCAAATATTAGACGAAGTAGCCGACAGCCATGATTCACTAACTCCTAAAATGTGAAGTTTTTTATTTTCAATAACACGCTTAATATCAGTATGATGTGCAGACAAAGCTTGGGCGTTACAGTGCCAATATGTTTAAATACTGATATTGAGTATGGCTTGTCCCTGACGATAGTTCGCTAGCCATAATTAATAAAAGACATTTTATACCTTATTTTTTTACGTAGGAGTGGCCACTTATTCCTATCACCAGCTGCGTGCGCGCATTCCGTGAATCCAGCAGTAAAACAGTTATTGCATTTTAAAGTTATTTTGGAGTTGTAATTTCTCCCACTATGCTCACCTGCACAAAGTTGACAACAGAGCTTTTCTTTACAGTCTTTATCTAAGTGGTTAAAACCACCCTTACGCATGCAATTTACGTCTCTCTATGCTCAGGTGTAGTCTCTATGATGCAAGAACGAAATTTCTTATCATCGCGGAGGGGATAAAGATAAACGATCTTGAAGTCATCAACGGAAACATTGTCGAAATTTTGCTCAGCTATGCATTTAGGGATATCTTCCTTATTCAAATCTATCGGTATGCCGTGAATAATCAACCTGGGATTTAATCTGACATCGGGCTTCATCTCAAGGCCTGCTTTTCCGTGCGTTGGAATATTTTCAATGACATTAGAATTTATGTTATTACCCTCGATGGCGACAGAGTTATTAGAACAATTATAAACACGTTTAACGCTTAGTTTAAATTGAACAGGATCTATACACTTTTTAAGAGCTTCTTTAGTTAAAGTAGAGCTACTATATGCTTCCTTATTATGTTCACATGGATTAATAATAATTCTATTGACAGATGTTGACGATTTCCGATTGACACCATTCACGATCAAAAGATTTTCTCGATGGTCCATTAAATGAAGCATTCGAAGTACTGTAAACAGAAACGACATCAGTAAAAGTAGCGCGAGCTGAAGATATCGGGTCTGAGTTGTTACTTGTTAGTACAGTTCGAGACAGATTTTCAATTTTGTTACATGATTCAATGAACGCAGAACATCTTGCTGGTGTCGCGGTTCATCTTGCGACAGGCGTCTAAGGTAAGATCTCCAGTTCCTTACTGAGGAGTTCAAGCTGGAGATGGAGGACGAAACGCCTTTAATTATTTTAAAAGGCCGTGCTCTGGGAAATTCCACCAACCATAGTGGTCAAAGAGTACGATAGGCCTGCTTTAGTCTAAAGTAAAGCATTTGGTTCGGAGAGACCGATATTATATACTTTACACATATACATATCACCGAACGATAAATTCATTTTATTTCAAAAAACGCTTCTTTAAACTCTAATATTACATTTGTACATTCGGCAATAGAAGTTTTCGCAGTTTGAGACAAAGCAGCAGCATGTTGAGCTGTATACGCTGTAGATAAAAGATTAATTGCATCACAGGACCCGTTTACTACAGATCGAAGTGAATTACTTCGCTCCTTGTTCTTTTCATCAGAAAGCCAGTAAAGGAGGATCTCGCGATCCTTACTTACAATATTTTGAACCTCCGAGGCAGTTAAAAGTACAGCTGGTGACGAAGTAGAAATGTTAACGTCAATTTTCTCCTTATCAGACAGTCTACGACGTTTATTGGTTACAGCTTGCGATTGACTTCCAGAGGTGTCACCACTTTTCGGCGACATGAGGGATTTTCGTTTAGGAATAACTTGTTATCCCATAAAAACTACAATTTAATTTTGATCTCTTTGTTAACTAACTATTATCATTAATACTTAACAAATTAATTAACAAACTATGTACACGCTTGAGAGGATCGAACCGTATTGAGAGCGAGTCATGTTCCTCCCCTTCTGGAATACCACTAGTCATAGACTATAAAGATACAAGAAGTCTTAAACCATAAATGTACAAAATTATAGATATGTAAACTATATACTTCTCACGCTTAAACGCCACATCACTCCCCTCGCAAGTGAAACGTTACAAAAATTAAAACTTTAGTTAAAACTTATAAACAATTTCGTACATCTTTTAGAAAATTTGCTATAACAAATTAATCAATTTTTTTTTACAAAATAAAAGCGCTGAAACATAGTTATGTCAAACAATAATTAACAGTCTTATATTACATCAATCTCTCATTTACAATAATTTCTTATCACAATAATTTTTTTTAAACAAAAATTACAAATTCTTTTAGTTAACATAGTTTTATAAAGTCTTGTAATATTCTTTTATGTTATCATAGTTTTTAATTTTTCCTACAGATTTTTACTAAAAACACTTTACAATACAAAAAATACTTGTGGATCTATAGGTAAGTCTTCTTGTAAAAAAAATTCACCAGGCATTCGTAAAGTTGTCCTATACATATATTCAGCAACTGAAGCCTTCAAATCTTTTTTATAACACGTTCTCAAACCTAAAAGTACAGTTGGAAGCACATCAACCCACTATTTATTGTCGTGGCATCTAATTGCTGATTTTAACGTTCTATGCCACCTTTTAACCAGACCATTAGCCTGTGGATGATAAGCGGTCGTACGTATCCTTTTACCACCAACTAACTGAGATAATGCAGCAAACAATGCAGATTCAAATTGTGAACCTTGATTAGTAGTTATAAATTTAGGACATCCATAGCGTGCAATCCAGTTAGAATAAAAAACTTTTGTGATTGTCTCGGCGAAAATATCTGACGTTGGTACAGCTTCAGGCCAGCGAGAAAAATGATCAACCATTGTTACATAACACCGAAAACCTCTTGATAATGGCATAGGACCAATAATGTCTATATGCACATGATCAAAACGAGCATCTGGATGTGTAAATGATGATGGCAACGTGTGTACATGACGATCGACCTTTGACCGTTAACACTGAATACATTCTTTAGCCATACGATGCAGATCCTTGTGCATCAACGGACAAACATAATCGTTCACATACAATTCGCGAAAGTGAATTTCCGCTCGAGTGTGACGGCAAATAGAATGCATCGAAAATCTATCATTTAAAATTTCTCGTAACAAATGGTCGTATATCCTTAAAAGTTTCTGTTGACGCGTTTCTGCTTCTTGCATATGCTATTTTTTCATAACTATTGCGTCTGTCAGGGCACGTTAGTCATACTGCACAGGTGACTATAGTGCGGAAACATTTCTTTCTGTTGAAGTGCAGAATCATATTTGCAAGATGATGTGAATACTACATCATCTACTATTATTATATCTTTGTATGGTGGTTGGTTTTTTAGTGACTACATAAAATTAGTGAAAGTCTGAATTCCTCTTATGCCACTGTAAAAATAAAGTAGTGCTTTATTTCCTCCTAGGTAATTCATGACTCCATACGTCATTTTGTGCTTGTTTATTTGTTTTATCTTGTTTTCAGATGCCGTAGGTGCATTATTATTCATTATATTATTATTATTTATTATTTAATTATTTATTTTAGTCAGATTATCTATCATATCAAAAACAGTTTCAATCGGCTTATATCTTTTATTGTCTATTAGTGTCTCTCTTATATTCTATATTTGTTGCGTATTTTTTTACAAATTTTTTAGGTATTATGTTATTTTTTTCACTTTCTGTTTTCTTTATTCCATATATACAATATTTCTTCAGTGATATTATTCAGTTTTATATTTGTTTTTGAAAAAAAGTTACTCATTTTATTGTAGTTATGATTTGAAATTCGACGATGTTTGCAATCTACATTATGATTGCATTTACCATTTGCACAAATATAAGTTCTTATATCTAGAATTATATTGTGAGATGACGACAGACTTTGTTTAATTTCAGTTCTAAGATTAGTATATTTGAACAAAAATGAATTTAACGTTCGGTGATAATTTATATAATATATTTATCGGTCTTTCCGAACTAGATGCTTTATTTTTGGAATAAAGCAGGCCCATTATACCCTTTGTCCACTATGGCTGGTGGAACTTCCCAGAGTAAAGGCCTTTTTCAAAAATTAAAATAAAAAATTAAACGCGTTTCGTCCTCGATCCCCAGCTTAGACTCCTCAGTAAGGAACTGGAGATCATAGGTTAGACGCCTGTCGCAAGATGAACTGCGACGCCATCAAGATGTTATGCGACTGTATATATAGAGGAAGATAACAATTTCTCCAACGAGTATAGTTGTCTCTATTTAGCGGTGGGAAAGACCACTAGCCAGAGTGTGACGTATTTGACTGACTCGCAGGTTTATTAAAACCAAAATGAATTTAACGTTCGGTGATAATTTATACAATATATTTATCAGTCTTTCCGAACCAAATACTTTAATTTTGGAATAAAGTAGGCCCATTATACTCTTTGTCCACTATGGTTGATTGTTATTAGTTTAATATAAATGATGGGGAAAATCGGAAAGAGAAAAATGTAATATATTTGGCTTTGGAGACGATATCACATATGAAACTAGGTACGTAATAAATTACACGAGCATAAGGAAAAGATGTTAGCAACACAACGTTCGCGTTTAAAACCATTCGAATAATTTAAGTCGGAGTTATTATACATATAAGTTGCTAAACCCAAAAAATATACTCGATCCCGAGAAGGCCAAGTAGAGAAAATGCAATTCCGTGAAAGTGACAAATCTGCCGGGGCACGAAAAGGAGTAACAAGAAGAAGAAGAATAGGTATATATAGTTGGACAGTCCCAGGGAAAAGAAAGAAGGAGGAGAAAATCCGGAAGGAAGAGGCTGCACGCAGTTTACTTTATGCCCAGCTCGCGAGCGTAGAAACCCAGTGGAAAAGGTTATGCGGCAACGAGCTCGTAACGGCCTGGCAAAACGAGCCGGATGAAAGGGGCGGGTACGCGCGCGCGACGGGAAAAATGCTGGCCGCTCTCTGGCTCGCTCGCGCGCGCGCTATTTACGAGGACTTTCTTTACGATTTCGTTAAGCGGGCGGCCTTTAAGCAACGCTTTCCTCTAATGAAACATTTTACATCCGCGCGTTAACCGCGACATTGCGCGGCAGTTATGTATCTATATATATATATATATATATATATATATATAGATAGAGTGAGTTTCGCAAGCGCGCGCGCACGATGGACTTTTACCGGTCGTCGACGTGAGTAATCCACGGGGACCCTCGAGACAATTGCGCGAAACACTTGGGCGATGTCCGTCCGCCTCGAGGCTCGAATTCATCTCGTCGCCTCGTATTTTTCTTCCTCTTATTCTTTCACGTCTTTAACCCTCTTCTCCTTCCTTTCTTTCTGCCTCCCTCTATCTTGTCTACTTTCTTTCTTTTCTTTTTTTTCGCGCTTTTTTCCCGAGGAATCTCGGAAGCCTTTGAGCGACCCTTCAATTTTTACTATACTGATGCACGAATGACTCGAAAATGCCTCTATTAGTTTTTCTTCTAAAACAAGTTATCTTTATTTATTTAAAATTCGGATGCGTTTTGTCATTCATTTTTAAATTTTATTCTCAATTCAGTGTTCTTTATGCGAATTATGTTTCATATGTATTATGGTCTCATTTTGAAAGAAATTAACTAAATTTTTTACTTAAAATCTTCTATATGACAAGAATTAATTAATTTTTAACTATGAATTATCTAAAATTAACTAAAAGTATCTATTTTTTTGTCTAAAATTAGTTAAACATCTACAACGTTAACTATTATTAATTATGTCTCACTAATGGAATACGAAATTCTTCATTAATAAAAAAATGCTCTAAAAAATAGGGAAGTGCTAATAATCTGATTTGAAATCTATTTTTTTTTAAATACAAATTAATGCATTTGTCAAGATTTATGTATTAAAAAGTATATTATTTAGATATTGCAAGTAATATGTAGCTTTATTAAAACTTATCAAAAACGTATTTTAATGTTATTATTAACTTTTAGAAGGCCGGGATGACGCTTGTATGCGTCATATGTTTTTCATTAATTAAGCACACTTAAGTGGGTCTTTAAGGGTTATTTAGGTATCTAAACTTGATTCTGTCATTAACATGAAAATTCAAAATGGCGGATACTATAACGGGTGTTTTTTTTAACATTCCACTTGAATAACAGACAATATAATTTTTTTCTTAATAAAACTCTTAATGCACTGTTCTGAAATTTTTACACTATACAACCTCTATTTCGTACTATTACTACCATTTTTTCATCCGAATTGATCGATTAATTTCAGATTTATGAGTAATAAAAAATTTTATTAAAAAATATTTAGTTCTCGGAAACTTAGCTGATTACAATTATTTTTAGCTGAAAAAATATACAGATTGTTGTTACCATAAAGACTACCTTTTCCTGAAATTTATGATTTACAATTTCAAAAACTGGGTTGAAATCTCTTTATACCAAAAACGTTTGCTAAAGAAAATTCAATTTTTTCATTTTTATATTAAAAACTAATTCATATAATTACTTAAAATTCTTATAGCATATAGCCTTTGTTATGTTCTATCTTCATGATTTTTTTCAACACGTTCGTCTAATTAATTTCTCAATCGAAACATACAAAAAACTAATAGAAATAGTTTGAAAAAATCGAATCATGAGTAAAAATTTTTTTTATCTTTTACAAAGTATATTTGGCCTGATTAAAAAGGATCACATTAAAAATATTCATTAATAGTTATTTGAAAAAATGAAAATTGGCTATAAATTAAAAATAAATGTATAGATGCAACAACAAACTTTTTTCCCGAATTAAGAAATGGAATAGAAAAATTTATGCCTAAGTCGAGCGATATTGATATATTTGTTTAAAAAATATAACGGTACACGTACGTACACACACTTACATACACAATTTGTTCTTACG
Organism: Theocolax elegans; assembly: GCA_026168455.1. Classification (NCBI taxonomy): domain Eukaryota; kingdom Metazoa; phylum Arthropoda; class Insecta; order Hymenoptera; family Cerocephalidae; genus Theocolax; species Theocolax elegans. The sequence goes on from CM047430.1 coordinate 57,935,333, forward strand.
GATTTTTGTGGAGAAAATAAACCAAATTCACATCGGTAAAAGGAGAAGTGCTGCAGAGGTTTATCCCTGTTACATCTAATGCTACGTGTGATCTGCCCTCGACTGGGGTGTCGAGTGAGGCAGATAAGTATGAGAGAACACCCTCATGAACTTTGCTTTTAATAAGAACAACATTCACAATGAACTAAAAACCATGGTGAGGATCACGAACAGAGCCCTCAGCGTTCCGTTCAGAACCGCGATAGCGAAGAGCATTTGAGTATGATACACCTTCACCACCTCAGTCTCTACAATTGAAAAGAAACTAAAAAATAAGGCTACACAACATGAAAAATGGGCAAGCAGTCATCTTTGTGATGCTGAATGATCAGGATCATCAAAGCTAAACTCCCTGGGAGAGAGAATTTCAATTTAACCCGTTAAGATCCAAAATGGTATAAACGATACACCGGTCTTTGAGGCCGTGTAAGTTCGCGAATAAAAAACTGTGAGAGACATATTTTTGAAGTTCAAGACTTGCCCTCACCGATGGTGAATATGAAATCTAAATAATTATTAATTATAAAAAAATTTAGTTTAAGAAAAAACGTGACTTTTTTATAGTGAGTTTTGAAAGTTTTATCGGTCTGTCAACAACCTGGAACTTTTTTAACCGGTGGAGTATGTGTAGGAACTTAAAAAAATGTGGTTCAGAGATTCATGTTTAAGTTTGGTTTTCACAAATTGGCGCCAGAATTATAAAATTTTTATCGAATAATTCATTGTTTTTTTGTCAGAAAATATAAACAAACTGAAGAAGTTACTAAGAATGAAAAGTCCTTAGAATTTTGCAAAAATTATGTTTTTCGAAAATCAAAAAGTTGTTCAAAACGTTTTGAAAAAACTAAGACGCATTCTGTGAGGAATTCTGAGAACTTTTCATTCTTAGTCATTTCTTCGTTATGTTCATATTTTCTTCGAAAAAAAATAATGAATGTTTTGATCAAAATTTTGTAATTCATCCACTTGGTAAAGATCAAACTTAAACATGAATCTCTGAGCCACATTTTCTTTAAGTTCACACTAATAAAAGTTGCAGGTCGTTGACAGATCGGCAAACACTTCAAAACTGGCATTCTAAAAAAAAATAAAATAAAAAAAAGGTGCTTCTAAGGCACAACCGTTTGGCCCTTAACGGGTTAAAACATTTTTAATTTAAAAAATTTCATAATTTAATAATAAAACAGAATAAAAAGACATTTATCCTTACATTCTTTGCAAAAAAAAGTAAATATCTAATCTTGAGTGATATTGTGATTCATATTGTGATTATTTTGGATGGACTGACTAACCGTAACGGTTTCAATTACTTTAATCAATTTACCGTATACCAGCATGTCAACCTTTGACTTTTCGACGAAAGAGAGAGTGAGAGAGAGAGAGAGAGAGAGAGAGAGAGAGAGAGAAAGAGAGAGAGAGAAAGATAAACATTGATAAAATTCTAACCATGAAAACAATGTTTTCATTTTCATGCAAGTGATGGTATAACTTTATTTAATCTTAAAGTATAATATTATAAAAATTGTACAAAAAATAAATGTATATTATTACATTATTTTAATTATATTTATTATATTATTATTTCATTTTATTTACATAATTTTATCAATAAATTGAAATGCATCAACTATATTGTCTAAGCAGGGAATAGATAAATTACCAAATTAAACACAAAATTTTAACAAAAATTATAAATTAAATTTAAAAATTTTTTCTGTAATTAACGAAACATTTTTTGTAATAATTATAGAATTGATATGATATAAATTTAAATAAATCTGTTCCCTAATCAGGCTTAGCCCTATCCTCTTTGCTAATAATGTAGCTAGAGATATTACAATTATAAAATAACATAATATAATAAATCATACTCTATATTTTTGGTGCTCGCAATCATCGCAAGACCATGACTGAGCAATAATAAAAATATATGCAATGAATATAAAGGAATTTTGCTTTAGAACTAAAAATCATTGAACGGTTTAAAAACTGTCAAAAATTGTATAAAGGCAAACATTTGTTTACGTTATAAACATACATATAACATTCAATTAATTTTAATAATTGACAATATATCTATTTTAATTTTTTTTATAATTTTTATCTCTGAAAATGTAATTTTAAAGACTTACTTATGAAGGTTGTTTTTAAGTTGTTTTAGTAAGTATAAATAATTGTTATCTGTACGGATCTTAAATTTAAGTAAAATAATGTGAATTATATGTATTAGAAAAATAACCTTAGACCTTCCAGTTCGGAGTTCCTAAATCAAAATGAAGTACGAGCGTAGCTTTGACAACAAAGAAGTTGTCAAATTATATATTTTCCTAAATTACTTTATGTAATTTAATAATTAATATAAGAAAAAATGCGCAGAGGCTAAAAAATTATTTAAAAAAAAGAAAAGAGACTACTTCAAATCATTTGCGAAAAATATCAATTTCAATACTAGTAGATCTTACGTATGGGATAAATGTAAAATATTAAATAATAGTTGGTGCAAATCTAAATCTAATAACGAAAATGATACTGAAAAATACAAATTAAAATGTATTTCCTGTCTTGAAAAATTAAGTTCTCCATGGGTTTGCAGCAACCCTAACTACTTTCCCTCTTGTCAGTCTAATGAATTTGTTGATGCTCCCTTTTCCTTTGTTGAGTTTATTATAGCACTGAATTCGCGGGGTGATTCAGCTTCTCCAGGGCTTGACGGATTAGATTATGAAATGATTAAAAAAATGCCGATTAAGTATAAACTTATATTGCTTGATAATTTTAACGAGATGCACAATAAAAGTAATTTCCCTGAAGCATGGAAGCATACATTTATTCACATGATTGACAAGAGTGATCGGAGTGGGGTTAGACCAATAGCTCTTACATCTTGTATGTGTAAGGTATTTGAGTCTCTGATTAAAAGCAGATTAGAATGGGGGATTGAACACCATCAATTATTACCCTTTGCTCAATCTGGATTTCGTTAGGGAAGGTCATGTTACGACAATCTGGCTCAGCTTGCTTATATAGTAGACGAAGCTCTTTCAATGAATAAAGAAGTATTGGCCGCATTTTTGGACGTATCAGACGCGTTCAATAATGTTTTGCCGCGTATACTGTTAAAGAAGTTGGCTGAGTTAAACTGCTCCGAAAAAATGATCAGATTCTCAAAGTTTATTACACAGGAAAGAAAGGGGGAGTTTTAAGCCCTATGTTTTATATAATTTATGTAGCTAATTTGACAAAAAATATTCAAAATGACGTAACGGTTTTAAAATTCGCAGATGATACAGCAATACTGACTGTAACTCCATCAATATCAAAGGGCTTAAAATCACTAGAAACATCAATTGAAACGATTAAAATCAATCTATCAAATCTTGGACTCGAACTTTCACCAAAAAAAAACAGACTTTATTCATTGTAACAAAAAAAAAATCTTCCAGGAACAACTAAAATAACGATAGATAATTACGAAATAATATCAAGTGAATACGCTCGATTTTTAGATCTAACATTCGATTATCAAATGTCATTTGTACCTTATATGAACAAAATTCTTGAAAAATGTAACTCGCGACTCAATATCATAAAGTATCTCTGCGGCAAGTGGTGGGGAGCAGATCCCGAGACATTGCTCACATTGTATAAAAGCTATGTTCGCTCTTCAATGGAATATGCTAGCTTCATTTATTTCCCTAATAAAAATAAAAAATACACGCAAAAATTCGAACAAATGCAATATGAGGCGATTAGGAAAGCCTTAGGATATAGGAGAAGTACTCCAACAAACATTTTATTAGCTGAAACTAAGTTACCGCTAATAGAAGAGCGAGCAAAGCTTTTAGGGAACAGGTATGCGCTAAAAGTGCTATCTAACAAAAGCAACCCAATGTTTAAATTTATGATTTATCATACTCAAAATCTGAATAAGAAAAATAGAATGTTATCAGACTGTATAGTCAATATGTCTAAAATAACTGAATCTATCGAGCTCTGCGAATCTTACTATAAAAATGATTATTATGCACCCATTATTGAAATTCCAATTAATTTTAGTATGGGTAATAAAATTAAAAATAGCAATAAACCAAACCAAGTTCTTAATTCTTTCTTAAAAGATAAGAACGGAATCGATATTTATACTGATGGAAGTAAATTCGGAGATAATAAACATGTTGGTGCAGCCTGCACAGCACCAAAATTAAATATTGTTAAAACCAAATGTATAGATAAAAATGCTTCAATATTTACAGCCGAAGCTATTGCCATAAATTGTGCAATGGACATCGCTCTTGACTGCATTGACTCCAACGTTTTCATATTCTCCGACTCCCAAAGTGTACTTATGAAACTTGCCAACCATGATTATTCTATGAGTAACAATTATATACTAAGTATTAAATATAAATATAATGAATTTAAAAAATTAAATCTACTATCTAAGATTGAATTTTACTGGATTCCGTCACATATGAGAGTCCTAGAAAATGAAAATGTAGACACTCTCGCAAAAAAAGCCACTGAAAAAAAATATGTAGAAATCGAGAAGATTCCATTTACCGACCTTTATAAATTTAATAATAATGAAGCCCATAATCGAACAATAGAGACCATCAAGACACAGGGTAAATTAAAAGGGAAAACTTACTTTCAACTTTATTTTAATACAAATAAACAACCTTGGTTCTCTGGGAAAAAACTCGACAGAAACTTAACGGTCTCTATCAATCAAGGGCAAATCATTATCATATGGCCGAATCGCTAGCTAAAAATTGTATTATTGATACTATTTATGTAAATGTGGTCAATTTAATGAAAATATAAATTATATATTATGGCAATGTAATTTATTAAATAAGGAAAGGAAGTATCTATTAAGAAAATTAAGTAAGCTTGATTTTAATCTGCCATTATGCGTAGAGATGTTTATAAACGGCCCAAATATTGCAATTTGTAAACACATTGTCAATTTCTTAAGCGAATGTAACTATAGAATTTAAGTAAATATATACAAACAAATGTATGCGGTATAAACCTGTATTGGTTTTGAAACTTAAATAAAAAAAAAATAAATATTTATATATTTTTTTTGCTTAAATTCCATAAAGTTTCTACAATAGAAAATACTGAAATCAAATCGACATAAGTAACAATTATTTTTAATTAAATATTTATATTTTTTTTGTTTAAACTCCGTAAAAAGTTTCTGAAATAGAAAGTACTTAAATCAAAGCAGAATAATCGACAAGTATTTTTTACCATGTGATACACTGTATTTTTTTTAATTAAACATTTACACTACCGCTCAAAAGTTTGGGTTCACCTAAATAAAAATTGACCCAACTTCAAAGCTTCATAACTTTGGTGCAAATAATGCTACGAAAACCTGTTACATACCGTTCGAAAGGTAATTTAAAAAGCTTTAAAATGACTTGGTGCAAAAATCTAATTTTTAATTTTTTTCTTGCGCAAAAAACCAAAGTTTAAAACTGAAAAACTAAAAAAACAAGTCTCTTTATAAATGCCTGCATTTTTCAAGAAAAAGTGTATTTTTAAATGTTATACAATGTAAATTAAAGCATTTTTTAAGAGCTTTCGAATGCTTTTTATAAATTTATCCTAGCATCATTTTTAAGGAAGTTACGACAGTTTTTATGCACACAAGCGTTTTATTACTTTTTTTTAAATATTGGAAAATACCAAATAAACAAATTATAGGTTTTTATATAAAAATTAAGCACACACGTTTTAAGTGCATAACACATTTAGAGATGTCAATAGTCGAGATGGTTATATTAATGATATTAAAATTTAAATGTATGTATATATATATATAAATATAATTAATTTGCCTATTTAAACTTACTTACATTTTGTTATTTTTATCTGAATATCTTTATATAGTTACCTAATATATGAATAAAAAACACTAAAAATATCTTCATTTAAAAATATATTAAAAATTTGAAAACTTTTTTATCATTTAGAAACACATTATTTGTTTCTTTGGAGTAATCCGATAATATTTCAAACCGCTATGATATTAAAAAAAGGTATAAAAACGCTTGTGTGCATAAAAACTGTCGTAACTTCCTTAAAAATGATGCTAGGATAAATTTATAAAAAGCATTCGAAAGTTCTTAAAAAATGCTTTAATTTACATTGTATAACATTTAAAAATACACTTTTTCTTGAAAAATGCAGGCATTTATAAAGAGACTTGTTTTTTTAGTTTTTCAGTTTTAAACTTTGGTTTTTTGCGCAAGTAAAAATTAAAAATTAGATTTTTGCACCAAGTCATTTTAAAGCTTTTTAAATTACCTTTCGAACGGTATGTAACAGGTTTTCGTAGCATTATTTGCACCAAAGTTATGAAGCTTTGAAGTTGGGTCAATTTTTATTTAGGTGAACCCAAGCTTTTGAGCGGTAGTGTATATATTTTGCTTAAACTCCATTAAAAGTTTTTATTAATTTCCACAAAACTGATAAAAAGGAAACTTTTTTTTTTTATTCTCATTAAATAAACAATGTCTATCCTTTCCGTGCTTTACATCAGTAGATAAAAAATTTTATAGAATAATAATAATTCGTTTGTGCAAAATTAATTTCTGCATAACAAATAAAAAAGTAATTTCTCTCTTGTTTATTTTCTTTAAATAAAATAATACTTGCATCACCGTTGATTAAGTATTTTAATTGAGTTATTTTTGACTTATTAATATCCTCTTATATATCGATGATAGTAGGTTACCGTGTAAAATAATATGGTCAAATAAAGCATTGTAATGTTTTACATCTAAACTATAATGATTCAACGTTGAGTACCAATATTGGTCCAACGTTGGGTACCAGTATTGGTCCAACGTTGGGTACCAATATTGATTCAAAGTTGGGTACCAACATTGGTCCAACGTTGGGTACCAACATTGGTCCAACGTTGGGTACCAATATTGATTCAACGTTGGGTACCAATATTGATTCAATGTTGGGTACCAAAATTGGTCCAACGCTGGATACCAACATTGGTCCCACGTTGGATACCAACATTGGTCCAACGTTGAGTACCAATATTGATTCAACATAGGGTACCAACATAACATACCAACTATGGTACAGGGATGGGCGATTCCACTCGATTCTCTAAAATTTATTCGATTCTTTTTTTAAAGTATTGATTATTTATTCGATTCTTCAAGAACCGATACTCCAGAAACAAAGAATCGATACTCCAGAAACAAAGAATCGATACTCCAGAAACAAAGAATCGATACTCCAGAAACAAAGAATCGATACTCCAGAAACGAAGAACCATACGACAGCACTTATATGAATTACGAAAATATTCTGTATTAAGTGTCTTACAAAACTTAAAACACGACAAGTGGTTTCCAATACTCAGAACACGAAAAACTGCAAAGAAGCACTCAGCAGTGCAGGATGATGTGAAAACCATGCGGTGCCTGACCGTATTCCAATTTACGACGTTAAAAATGTATAAGAATCAAAGACTGAGCACTGATAATATGATAATATAAAAATAGTAATAGTGAATTAGTGTCTATAAGTAAACAGAAATCTGTATAATCATAGAGGCTATTAGTATGTACAGCATAACTATTACATTACAGCATAGATTAACGAAAAACTAATTTTTGAAAACTTAATCTCCAAGTATTTTTAATTTCAAATTTTCAACCCAATTTATTGTATAAGATTATATAAATATGTACCTAATACAACGGCAAGTATTTTGTAGATGTCAATAGAAATTTTTGATATATTTATTAGAGTTTCACTTTCAGTAATTGTATTAATCATTATTATATATTCCACATAGAATTTGTGCTTCTAGACAGTACTTTATATAAAACACCTCCCACGAAGGTGTCAACATTCGCAAGTATGGTTTCCAATCACACTTTTTCAATGTTATCTGATAAAAAAATCTTTAATTCTTACTCCCAACCTATTTCTACTTATATTTTGCTTAAACTTCATAGAGTTTCTGCAATAGAAAATACTGAATTTAAATCTACGTAAGCAACAAGTATCTTTAATTAAATATTTATATTTTATTTTGTTTAAACTCCGTAAAAAGTTTCTGCAATAGAAAGTACTTAAATCAAAGCGGAATAATCGTCGATTATTTTTACCATGTAATACATTGTATTTTTTTTAATTAAACTTTTATATATTTTGCTTAAACTCCATTAAAAGTTTTTATTAATTTCCACAAAACTGATAAAAAGGATATTTCTTTTTTTTTATTCTCATTAAATAAACAATGTCTATCCTTTCCGTGCTTTACATCAATAGATAAAAAATTTTATAGAATAATAATAATTCATTTGTGCAAAATTAATTTCTGCATAATAAATAAAAAAGTAATTTTTCTCTTGTTTATTTTCTTTAAATAAAATAATACTTGCATCACCGTTGATTAAGTATTTTAATTGAGTTATTTTTGACTTATTAATATCCTCTTATATATCGATGATAGTAGGTTACCGTGTAAAATAATATGGTCAAATAAAGCATTGTAATGTTTTACATCTAAACTATAATGATTCAACGTTGGGTACCAACATTGGTCCAACGTTGGGTACCAGTATTGGTCCAACGTTGGGTACCAATATTGATTCAACGTTGGGTACCAACATTGGTCCAACGTTGGGTACCAGTATTGGTCCATCGTTGGGTACCAATATTGATTCAACGTTGGGTACCAACATTGATTCAACGTTGGGTACCAACATTGGTCCAACGTTGGGTACCAATATTGATTCAACGTTGGGTACCAATATTGATTCAACTTTGGGTACCAACATTGGTCCAACACTGGATACCAACATTGGTCCAACGTTGAGTACCAATATTCATTCAACATTGGGTATCAACATTACATACCAATTATGGCACAGGGATGGGCGATTCCACTCGATTTTCTAAAATTTATTCGATCCTTTTTTTAAAGTATCGATTATTTATTCGATTCCCGAAGAATCGATACTCCAGAAACAAGGAATCGATACTCCAGAAACGAAGAGTCGATACGACTATACGACAGCACTTATATGAATTACGAAAATATTCTGTATTAAGTGGTTTACAAAACTTAAAACACGAGAAGTGGTTTACAATACTTAGAACACGAAAAACGGCAAAGAAGCACTCAGCTGAGCAGGATGATGTGAAAACCATGCGGACCCTGACCGTATTTAAATATACGACTTTGAAAAATGTATAAAAATCAAAGACTGAGCACTGATAATATGATAATATAAAAATAGTAATAGTGAATTAGTGTCTATAAGTAAACAGAAACCTGTATAATCATAGAGGCTATTAGTATGTACAGCATAGCTATTACATTACAGCATAGATTAACGAAAAGCTATTTTTGAAAACTTAATCTCCAAGTATTTTTAATTTCAAATTTTCAACCCAATTTATTGTATAAGATTATATAAATATGTACCTAATACAACGGCAAGTATTTTGTAGATGTCAATAGAAATTTTTGATATATTTATTAGAGGTTCACTTTCAGTAATTGTATTAATCATTATTATATATTCCACATAGAATTTGTGCTTCTAGACAGTACTTTATATAAAACACCTCCCACGAAGGTGTCAACATTCGCAAGTATGGTTTCCAATCACACTTTTTCAATGTTATCTGATAAAAAAATCTTTAATTCTTACTCCCAACCTATTTCTACTTATATTTTGCTTAAACTTCATAGAGTTTCTGCAATAGAAAATACTGAATTTAAATCTACGTAAGCAACAAGTATCTTTAATTAAATATTTATATTTTATTTTGTTTAAACTCCGTAAAAAGTTTCTGCAATAGAAAGTACTTAAATCAAAGCGGAATAATCGTCGATTATTTTTTACCATGTAATACATTGTATTTTTTTTAATTAAACTTTTATATATTTTGCTTAAACTCCATTAAAAGTTTTTATTAATTTCCACAAAACTGATAAAAAGGATATTTCTTTTTTTTTTATTCTCATTAAATAAACAATGTCTATCCTTTCCGTGCTTTACATCAATAGATAAAAAATTTTATAGAATAATAATAATTCATTTGTGCAAAATTAATTTCTGCATAATAAATAAAAAAGTAATTTTTCTCTTGTTTATTTTCTTTAAATAAAATAATACTTGCATCACCGTTGATTAAGTATTTTAATTGAGTTATTTTTGACTTATTAATATCCTCTTATATATCGATGATAGTAGGTTACCGTGTAAAATAATATGGTCAAATAAAGCATTGTAATGTTTTACATCTAAACTATAATGATTCAACGTTGGGTACCAACATTGGTCCAACGTTGGGTACCAGTATTGGTCCAACGTTGGGTACCAATATTGATTCAACGTTGGGTACCAACATTGGTCCAACGTTGGGTACCAGTATTGGTCCATCGTTGGGTACCAATATTGATTCAACGTTGGGTACCAACATTGATTCAACGTTGGGTACCAACATTGGTCCAACGTTGGGTACCAATATTGATTCAACGTTGGGTACCAATATTGATTCAACTTTGGGTACCAACATTGGTCCAACACTGGATACCAACATTGGTCCAACGTTGAGTACCAATATTCATTCAACATTGGGTATCAACATTACATACCAATTATGGCACAGGGATGGGCGATTCCACTCGATTTTCTAAAATTTATTCGATCCTTTTTTTAAAGTATCGATTATTTATTCGATTCCCGAAGAATCGATACTCCAGAAACAAGGAATCGATACTCCAGAAACGAAGAGTCGATACGACTATACGACAGCACTTATATGAATTACGAAAATATTCTGTATTAAGTGGTTTACAAAACTTAAAACACGAGAAGTGGTTTACAATACTTAGAACACGAAAAACGGCAAAGAAGCACTCAGCTGAGCAGGATGATGTGAAAACCATGCGGACCCTGACCGTATTCCAATATACGACTTTGAAAAATGTATAAAAATCAAAGACTGAGCACTGATAATATGATAATATAAAAATAGTAATAGTGAATTAGTGTCTATAAGTAAACAGAAACCTGTATAATCATAGAGGCTATTAGTATGTACAGCATAGCTATTACATTACAGCATAGATTAACGAAAAGCTATTTTTGAAACTTAATCTCCAAGTATTTTTAATTTCAAATTTTCAACCCAATTTATTGAATAAGATTATATAAATATGTACCTAATACAACGGCAAGTATTTTGTAGATGTCAATAGAAATTTTTGATATATTTATTAGAGGTTCACTTTCAGTAATTGTATTAATCATTATTATATATTCCACATAGAATTTGTGCTTCTAGACAGTACTTTATATAAAACACCTCCCACGAAGGTGTCAACATTCGCAAGTATGGTTTCCAATCACACTTTTTCAATGTTATCTGATAAAAAAATCTTTAATTCTTACTCCCAACCTATTTCTACTTATATTTTGCTTAAACTTCATAGAGTTTCTGCAATAGAAAATACTGAATTTAAATCTACGTAAGCAACAAGTATCTTTAATTAAATATTTATATTTTATTTTGTTTAAACTCCGTAAAAAGTTTCTGCAATAGAAAGTACTTAAATCAAAGCGGAATAATCGTCGATTATTTTTTACCATGTAATACATTGTATTTTTTTTAATTAAACTTTTATATATTTTGCTTAAACTCCATTAAAAGTTTTTATTAATTTCCACAAAACTGATAAAAAGGATATTTCTTTTTTTTTTATTCTCATTAAATAAACAATGTCTATCCTTTCCGTGCTTTACATCAATAGATAAAAAATTTTATAGAATAATAATAATTCATTTGTGCAAAATTAATTTCTGCATAATAAATAAAAAAGTAATTTTTCTCTTGTTTATTTTCTTTAAATAAAATAATACTTGCATCACCGTTGATTAAGTATTTTAATTGAGTTATTTTTGACTTATTAATATCCTCTTATATATCGATGATAGTAGGTTACCGTGTAAAATAATATGGTCAAATAAAGCATTGTAATGTTTTACATCTAAACTATAATGATTCAACGTTGGGTACCAACATTGGTCCAACGTTGGGTACCAGTATTGGTCCAACGTTGGGTACCAATATTGATTCAACGTTGGGTACCAACATTGGTCCAACGTTGGGTACCAGTATTGGTCCATCGTTGGGTACCAATATTGATTCAACGTTGGGTACCAACATTGATTCAACGTTGGGTACCAACATTGGTCCAACGTTGGGTACCAATATTGATTCAACGTTGGGTACCAATATTGATTCAACTTTGGGTACCAACATTGGTCCAACACTGGATACCAACATTGGTCCAACGTTGAGTACCAATATTCATTCAACATTGGGTATCAACATTACATACCAATTATGGCACAGGGATGGGCGATTCCACTCGATTTTCTAAAATTTATTCGATCCTTTTTTTAAAGTATCGATTATTTATTCGATTCCCGAAGAATCGATACTCCAGAAACAAGGAATCGATACTCCAGAAACGAAGAGTCGATACGACTATACGACAGCACTTATATGAATTACGAAAATATTCTGTATTAAGTGGTTTACAAAACTTAAAACACGAGAAGTGGTTTACAATACTTAGAACACGAAAAACGGCAAAGAAGCACTCAGCTGAGCAGGATGATGTGAAAACCATGCGGACCCTGACCGTATTCCAATATACGACTTTGAAAAATGTATAAAAATCAAAGACTGAGCACTGATAATATGATAATATAAAAATAGTAATAGTGAATTAGTGTCTATAAGTAAACAGAAACCTGTATAATCATAGAGGCTATTAGTATGTACAGCATAGCTATTACATTACAGCATAGATTAACGAAAAGCTATTTTTGAAAACTTAATCTCCAAGTATTTTTAATTTCAAATTTTCAACCCAATTTATTGTATAAGATTATATAAATGTGTATCTAATACAACGGCAAGTATTTTGTAGATGTCAACAGAAATTTTTTTTTAACACTCCGTGCGCGAAACACGGTTTCTCGTGCTTGTTTTGCGTGTGCGAAACATGAGATTTTTTAACCGTGTGCGAAACATGACCGCCAATTGTTTTGCGAACTTCAGGTCGACGTTTGAATTGTAGGTCTTAAGGTTATCTGGACAGAGATTTTCCGAATCAACAAAGTATCGATAATATTAACTAAAATTTTAAATAATTGAGAAGAAATGAGCTCAGAAAGTGATTCGGAAGAAGCTTATGTCGATTTAGTACCGACAGATATGGCTGATCAAGCAAATAATATTTTTAATAATTATAGTTCTTTACACAGATATATCGTATATAGTTGCATATAATATCTTATATACATATTCTTTTTATTATACATAGTTCTACATTTACTTTTTTTTCGTTTACTCGTCTAATTGTCACCCTCGCTACGCTCGGGTGACAAATCGACTCGTCTCGCTCCGCTCGGTTAATAACCTGGAAACTTATTAACGTGTTTCGCTCACGAAGTGTTAAATAATAGTACACGGAACAGGTGATCCGCACACTCGTCATATTTGTCGCCCTCGCTCCGCTCGGGCGTCAAACTTGACTCGTGCGTGAATCACCTGTTTCGCGCACTTGTATCGTAATCTACTATATTTATTTATTAGAGTTTCACTTTCAGTAATTTTATTAATCATTATTAAATATACCACATAGAATTTGTGCTTCTAGACAGTACTTTATATAAAACACCTCCCACGAAGGTGTCAACATTCGCAAGTATGGTTTCCTATCACACTTTTAAAAATGTTATCTGATAAAAAATCTTTAATTCTTACTCCCAACCTATTTCTATTATATTTTGCTTAAACTTCATAGAGTTTCTGCAATAGAAAATACTGAATTTAAATCTACGTAAGCAACAAGTATCTTTAATTAAATATTTATATATTTTTTTTGCTTAAACTCCATAAAGTTTCTGCAATAGAAAATACTGAAATCAAATCGACATAAGTAACAATTATTTTTAATTAAATATTAATATTTTTTTTTGTTTAAACTCCGTAAAAAGTTTCTGCAAAAGAAAGTACTTAAATCAAAGCGGAATAATCGACAAGTATTTCCTTCCCATGTAATACATTGTATTTTTTTTAATTAAACTTTTATATATTTTGCTTAAACTCCATTACAAGTTTTTATTAATTTCCAGAAAACTAATATAAAAGGAAACTTCTTTTTTTATTCTCTTTAAATAAACAATGTCTATCCTTTCCGTGCTTTACATCAGTAGATAAAAAATTTTATAGAATAATAATAATTCATTTGTGCAAAATGAATTTCTGCATAATAAATAAAAAAGTAATTTTTCTCTTGTTTATTTTCTTTAAATAAAATAATACTTGCATCACCGTTGATTAAGTAGTAGTAGTAGTAGTAGTAGTATCGTTATTTCCAATGTATAGTATTACATCAGTAAAACTTTTTACATTTTTACCCGGCAATTTTTCGTTCTTATATTCTAGGTATTACATAATGTGCTATAATACAGATTAATAAATATTATTTTTACAAACTTAGCGTGTATTCCTTTTTTACATTTTTATCTTTGAATCTTTTATACAATATTTACCTTACATTTTACGTTACATTTTCCTAGTTGCTATATTATATGTTCTCTCATCTAATCTAGTTGCAATTTATAACCTTTTTTCCTACAATTACATACTTTCTTTATTTTATTCTATTTTTGCTCCTTCTTTTCTTCCCTTTTTTTTTCTTTTTCTTTTTCTATTTTTAATAATTTTTCAAACTCTTTACTGTATTTACATAAGTCTATTATCGGCTCTCCCCTAAATATATATTTCATTGTTTTTTGTATTTTCCATCCTTCTTTTGTTAACCCTTTCCCTTCAATTTCTTTTACTAAAGTATTGTCAATTTTTGCCCTTGCCACTTTGCATCTCCAGCTACGTTCAAGCGTTTGCAATTCTAACCTACATAACCTGCATATTTTATCTTTAAAACCTTCTTTCCCTGATATATCTAGATTACCGCACCGCATCCTCGCTTACTGTTCTTTCCACTTTCCCTCAATTTCCCTATATCCCAGTATTCTTCCTTGCCTAATTTTATTTTCCATTCTTTGTATTTTTCCCAGTATTTTGATTCTTCAATTTTGTTCCAGTTAATTTGAATTTCTTGTTCCATTTTTCTTTCCAGCGCTATTTCACATTTTTTAACTATCATTTTCTTATCTATGCTATCTAAAGCCTCATCTAAACCTATTCCATCCCCTATTTCTCTAAATGCTTTCTTAACTATTTTACCCTATTTTGAAGCATTTCTATTTCCTATTCCTCTTATTTCTTCTCTAAGGCATATTTTCGGAAGCCTTTCCTCACCCATTTCTTTAATTTTAATTAAATAATCCAGCGCTCTTTTCCTTGTTTCTATTCCTAAACTATTTCTGCCCGATTCCATACGGTATATATAAGTCGGTGTATTTCTGTTTAAACCCATTGCCATTTTCATGTACCTATTTTGGATTCTTTCCAAGGTTTCCCAACTTTCCCACCCCCAAATTTCAACCCCTTGCATACAGCTTGCTTTTACAATTGTATCGAGTAAGTAAGCTCTTTCTTTTAACGTTTCTACTTTTGCTCTTTTCCATATCCCCCATACCATGTTTATTGCCTTTGTTGCTTTTGCTCCCATTTTCTTTATGTGTGTTGTGTATGAATTACTATCTGTGAACCAAAAACCTAGGTATTTATATTCTTTGCATATTTCTAGCTCTTTACCTTTAAAAGTCCATTTTTCCCCTTTGCCCCTCTTACCTGCTTTCTTAAATATCATTACTTTTGTTTTTGTAGTGTTAACCTTTGTTTTATTCCTATCACTATACTTTTCGAGATCCCTAAACATGCTCGCTAATCCCTCCTTACTATCCGCTAGTATTACTACGTCATCCGCGAATTTTAAACAAAATTTTTTTTCTGTACCAATCACCGTCGCACCTTCATTTTTCTTTTCCCACTCCTTTTCCATATCCTCTATAAAAATATTAAAAAGTGTTGGGCTTAACGGCATCCTTGTTTTACCCCTCTCACTGTTCTAAATTTTTCTGAAATCCCTTCTCCCGTAATAACTTCATTTTCTGTTTTCCCATATATTTCCATGATTAGCCTTAGAAATTTTCCCTTTATCCCTAAATTTTCTAACTTTCTAAACAAAATATTTCTATCTACTGAATCGAAAGCTGTTTTGAAATCGACAAATCCTGTATATAATTTCCCTTTGCTTCCCTTGATCTTATTATTTATAATACTATTAAGAGCAAATATGTGGGCCCTTGTGCCCCTATTTTCCCTGAATCCTGCCTGATTTTCCTTAATTTTCTCTTTATCCTCAATCCATTTTCTCAATCTGTTAGCCATTATATTAGATAATATTTTGTAACCTATATCAAGAAGTGAAATACCCCTATAATTGGTGGTCATATCTTCATCCCCTCCTTTATGTATTGGGTAGATTCTTGCTATTTCCCATCCCTTTATAATCTCCCCCCCCCCTTAATACTTCATTTAATATTCCCGTAAATGCTCCTGTCCAGTTCATTGGGAGCTCTTTAAAACACTCTGCAATTAACCCATCTTCTCCTGCTGCTTTATTATTTTTCATTTTTCCTAGCGCTTCCCTTACTTCGGCAAAGGTTATTTCCTCATCTATTTCCTCTACTGATTCAACTTTGTTTTTTATGACTTCCCCTCTTTCTTTTTCCCTCTCGTTTTCCTTATCCTCTTCAGTTGCCCCTAAAAGCTGTTTAAAATATTTTTCCCATTCTTTTTTAGCTATATTCTTTCCCTTCCTTTTTTCCCTGGTTTAAAACTATTAATTGCCTTCCACCAATCCGTCATTCCCTTGCTATTTTTCACTCTTTCCCACTTTTTCTCTCTGACTTCTTTTTCTAATATATTAATTTCTTGTTTTAATTTTTTTCTTTCTTTCTTTAATTCCTGCTTATCCTCCTCATTTTTTGTATTTAACCATCGTTTAAGGGCTTTGTATGTTCGTTTCTTTTGATTTCTAATTTCTTTGTTTTGTACAAATTTCCCTTTTCCCCCTTTTTTAACTATTCCTAACTTCCTACAATTATCCCAGATCGCTTTTACTAAATTTTCCCACCTAATTTGAGAACTCTTTTCTTCCTTGTCAATTCCTTTTCCTTTCTCATCCATAATATTTTTATATTCGATTGATTTCTCTTTATCCCACACTATTTTTTCTGTACAGTTATCTACATCTTTTTCTTCCATATTTATTTTGTCAAATTTTCCTTCTAATCTAATACCTATTGGTAGATGATCTGACTCAATTCTCGGTATTACCTCTAATTCTTTAACTACACTATGATTATTGTATTCTATTTCTATAACTAAATCTATCACCGAATTTCCTTCGTCTTCAACAAAGGTTTGTTTTCCCTTCCAGTCACCTTTAGTCGCCCCATTTTTTATTGTACATCCATTTTCTTCGCAAAATTTTAATAATTTCTCTCTCTCTCTCTCTATTAGTCTTACTATCTTCCGAGTTTCTACTTTCTTCTCTTTCCCCTTCCTTTCCTATTTGCCATTTACCTATTCTTGCATTCCAATCGCCTATCAATAGTGTTCTTTCCCCCTTGTCCATAAATTTTTCTATTTCTTGATTCATTTTCTTTAATACTTTTTCTATCTTGACATTATTATATACAAATATTATATTTATTTTCCCTTCCTTTATTTTTACCTTTTCTACAATTATTCCATACTCCCATTCTTTAATCTTTCTATATTTTATGTTTCTCTTTATTCCAAGTAGTGTTCCCCCTTTTGCTCTTCCCCTTTTATTACTTCTGGTAGCTGCTTTATTTTTCCATATAAAATTTTTGTCTAATTTATTAAGCCACTCTTTTTCTTTTTCTTTTTCTAACCATGTTTCCTGCAGTGCTATAATTTCAAATTTTAAAATAAAATCCTCAATTTCCTTCATTTTCCTTATACCCGCTATATTCCATGACACGATTTTAAATTCTGTATCTTTGTCCTTCCCGTCTAACCTAAAAAAATTTTTTGTCCCTTTTCCTTTTGTTTTTCTTTTTCTAATCTTCCCTCTTTTTCAATCCATTTGTACCATGTGCCTTGCACATTTATTTTTTGATACCCTATTTTAACCTCTAGACCATTTTCTTTTGCCTCTCTCTCTCTATCATTTGTAACCATTGATGAATTTCCTTTTCTCTTTCTGTATAATCGTCATCAACCCTAATATTCCATCCTTTAAGGTATTTTATACTTTTCATAATTTCTATTTTATTTTCCCATGACTCCATTTCCAATAAAAGTCCCCCCGCCTATTGGTCTAATTTTTCTAATGTAAGCCGGTGTCCCTAGCTTTTCTCTAAAAATTTTGTTTATTTCTTCATTTAGCCCTTTTCCTACTGTTCTAACCCCCCTTACAAATATATTCTTCTTTCTTTCCCGTCTTTCTTTCATTTCCCATTCTATTTCTTGTTCAAATAACGTATCTGGTATTAGTTTTAAATATTCCCTTTCTGTATTTATTTCCCCTTCTTTATCGTTTAAATTTCTATTATTCGACTCGTTAAATATTCTTTGCTCTCCCTCTATATTATTAATCTTCTCATATTCTACGTTATTGTTTTGATTTTGAGTATTACTTTTTTCAATATTTCTATTTCCTAGATTCTCAATTTTTATTTCCATCTTTTCTATTATTTTTTCGATTTCCCTTATCTTATTTTTAATTTTTTTATTTTCTGATTCCGATAATAATTTTTCTATTTTTTTCTGTTTGTTTAAGCTGTCTACTTTAATTTTAAGGTTATTGTTCTCACTTTTTACAATTTCAATTTCTAAATTTGCGTCTTTTTTTATTTGTTTCACGATTTCTACTCTTTTCCCTAACTCTATAATTATCCTCTTTAATTCAATATTTTCGGTTTTGTAATTTTTTATTTGCATTTCAAGTTTCGTTACGTTCGCCTCAATATTTTTCAGTATTTCGCTATCTATTACAATTGTTTCCCTATCTAATCTTACTAGTTTCGCGACCGCGCTTACTTTACTAATTACTTGTATTTCTTCCTCCATGCCGTTTACTTCTTTCTTCTTCTGCGTTTTCCCTCTATCTCTCTCTGTTACATTGTCGTTGCCTGTCATATCGCCATGATCCAATCCTTCATTCCTTCTTGCCTCTATGTTCGTTGCCGTTGCCGTTGCCGCTACCCCCTCTACCGCTTGCACTGCTACGTCGCATGGTCTCTCTGCCGCTGTACCCTCTCCTTCTCCATGTGTTAGTTCCTCAACCGATCCTATCGAACTCTTCCCGCCGTCTTTCTCTGTTTTCTTTTCGTTTTCTTTATCTTGCCGGTTTTCAATCTTTTCCGATTTTCTTTCTTCCCTTTTTTCTGATTTGTCGTCTTCCTTTTCTATCATTAAACCTTTTTTTGCTGACTTGTCCGATTCATTATTTATTTCTCCGTCGGTATTATCATTGCCCTTTATTACCGATTGAGGTCTTTCCGGCGAGTGCATCATTTTTGTACTTCTGTTAAAAGCCGCGATTTCATATGAACTATTTTTTATAATAAATTTATTCATTATTTGAGCTTCTCTCTCTTCTCCTGCTTTTTCTTTAATTTTCATAAGTCTTCCTCTGTCTTTCTTCTCTGATTTTAAAGTTTCCACCTCTTTCCACGTATTTCTCTCTTGCTCGTTCATGCCATCCGCCATCTTTTCTAACCTCGTTCGTTCTCGACTTTTATACTTAGCAGATTTTCTTATTTTTCTTACGAGTTTTCCTTAACGGGATGTCGGAGCTATAGCCTCCATCAAAAGCCGCTCAATCTCACGGCCTCGAATGGCGCTGTAGTCAGGTGTCGATTTCTACGATAAACGTACTTAAAACATAAATTATAAATTTTACAGCTACATAGAGCTGTTGAAAGATACTTTCCCCCCTAGCTATGACTAAACTTAAGGTAATTATAATATTACTCTTGGCAGCAAATGTTTATTTTTTTAAAGAAATGTGAAATACGTCTCATTCAATGATTCTATATCTGCCGTAATGCTACACTCAACGTATTTCACATTTCTTTAAAAAAATAAACATTTTCTGCCAAGAGTAATATTACAATTACCTTAATATTAGTTATAGCTAGGGGGGAAAGTATCTTTCAACAGCTCTATATAGTTGCAAAATTTATAATTTACGTTTATCGTAGAAATCGACACCTGACTACAGCGCCATTCGAAGCCGTGAGATCGAGCGGCTTTTGATGGAGGCTATAGCTCCGACATCCCCTTAACTAATAGTTTCCTTGTTTCTTCCACCTCTGTTTAACACTTAATCACTTTTCTTTTTTTAATCTCTGGCTTTTAACCCCTTAACTTTCAATATTTTACGCAAGCGTTCCTGCGTGCGTCCGCTTTGCACCCGATCTTTACCGGAAGTCCCACCGTTGATTAAGTATTTTAATTGAGTTATTTTTGACTTACTAATATCCTCTTATATATCGATGATAGTAGGTTATCGTGTAAAATAATATGGTCAAATAAGGCATTGTAATGTTTTACATTTAAACTATAATGATTCAACGTTGGGTACCAACATTGTACCAACGTCGGGTACCAACATTAGTCCAACGTTGGGTACCACTATTGGTCCAACGTTGGGTACCAACATTGGTCCAACGTTGGGTATTAACACTGGTCCAACGTTGGGTACCAACATTGGTCCAATGTTGGGTACCAACATTGATTCCACGTTGGGTAACAATATTGATTCAACGTTGTGTACCAACATTGATTTCACTTTGGGTACCAATATTGATTCAAAGTTGGGTACCAACATTGGTCCAACGTTGGATACCAAAATTGGTCCAATGTTGGGTACCAATATTGATTCAACGTTGGGTACCAATATTGATTCAACGTTGGGTACCAACATTGATTCCACGTTGTGTACCAACATTGGTCCAACGTTGGGTACCAATTTAAAAAACTATCATATTTATTGTCTAAAACACTACTTGCACTTTTATTGCATAAATTAATTTCAATTGAATCATACACTTCATTTATTTTTGTCGAAAATTCTAAATTAAAAATAGACTCCAATAGTTTTTTTAATTTCATTGATATGCACGGAAAATACCATAATTGATGCTTGTCGAAATTGCTTTTCCAGTTTATATATTGGTCGTAATTAGCAACAACTGAATAGATTTGTTGTTTATTTTGGTGATTTACAATATTAATAGAATCGCTAACAAACTGATGAAAATTCGATTCGTTAAAACTGACTTTAACACAAAAAAAGTACCTGTTAGTGTTACATACCATACTCATAATTTCATTATTTTTACAATAAATATATAATATGCCTGTACTGTCAAGCGACATATTTTTTGTGCATTCATCGTATAAATTATCTAAAATTTTTGTTGATAAATCTTCTGTACTTGGCAACTGAAAAGCGGGCCTTAACATTTTTACAAAATTTACAAACGATGGTGATTCAATTAAGTCAAAATCTAAATTATTTAGTAGTAAAAATTGCAACAAAAGGCCATCGGTACGATTCTTTTCTTCTGCATCTATTTTATCTATAAAATTTTTCATTGTTTTTCTCTCTTGATCTCGATTTGTAATTTTAAACATTTCAAAATTATTATTATTTGTATCTAATTTCTGCAACTCTATAACCTGTGAATTTAATAAAATTAATATATTAATTGAACCATTTTTAAATTCTTTCGTAAATTAATTTGAAAAAAATCATTTTTTTATATTATTATTATTTACTTCTGATAATTCTGATTTATCCGTTTCATTAACAATCGATTCATCTACTGCTGTCCCAACGCTTTGATCGCTAAGATTTTCTGAAGCTTTTCTTTTGTTTGAAGGATTGTTCTTCAATTCTACCTGGTTTGCCTCATTTGATGTTTTGCAAAATTTTCTGTAACAATGAAGCCAATATTATGTAACGTAGTATAATAATATATTTCCATACAAGTGCGAAAAAATTGATTTTCGAACGAATGCAGGTTTACGAGTCGAAAATTATCTTTCATACGTGATTCGAACAATATTTTTTGATAATTTGTGTGTAAATGACGTTCAAAATATTTGTTTAATGCATGAAATGGCATTTCATGTACATACATACACTATCAAAAAGAAATTAACTTTGAGTGAAATAACAAATATTAAAACTTACTTGTGCGTTTTCAATCTACATTCAGCGGTATTTTTTAATGTTTTCTTACAAGTTGTGCAGTATGCAACTGTAACCATTTTCTTTTCCTGATCGCTCCCCTCGTTCACAGTCGTCCTTACAAAACCGTCATTCCACAACGAATGTTTTGGTCGTGGCATTTTTGCACTTAAGCTTGTCAATTTGCATTCAATAACAGTCTCATTTTAAACAATACCGCGATTTTCTCTTACTATAAAGTAACCTCACAGGCCAAGAAAGATTTCGGGATCAAAGCAGCAAGTAGCGAATGCACAAGAACAAAGTTTCCCAAAAAGGAAAATAAGTAAATAACTTGTTACGTGTGTCTTTACTTTCGTTGTGTCCTTCAACGTTACCTTTGATCTTGATTCTCGAGTATTTAGTATTCTATAATTTACAACAGTATGTTTGAATTTTGTAAGTCAAACGTTGAAGTATACATGTAACTTACGTGCAAATATACAGTATATTTCAAATGCTGAAATTGACATGTAACTTACATGTATTATACATGTATAATACAACGTGTATCTTACATACCCACCAGTAGTACCAACATTGATTCCACGTTGGGTAACAATATTGATTCAACGCTGGGTACCAACATTGATTCCACTTTGGGTACCTATATTGATACAACGTTGGGTACCAACATTGGTCCAACGTTGGATACTAACATTGGTCCAACGTTGGGTACCAAAATTGGTCCAACGTTGGATACCAACATTGGTCCAACGTTGGGTACCAATATTGATTCAACGTTCGGTACCAATTTTGATTGAACGGTTGGGTACCAATATTGATTTAACGTTAGGTACCAACATTGATTCCACGTTGGGTACCAACATTGGTCCAACGTTGGGTACCAATATTGATTCAACGTTGGGTACTAATATTGATTAAACGTTGGGCACCAACATTGGTCCAACGTTGGGTACCAACATTGTTCCAACGATGGGTACCAACACTGGTCCAACGTTGGGTACCAACATTGGTCCAATGTTGGGTACCAACATTGATTTCACGTTGGGTAACAATATTGATTCAACGTTGGGTACCAACATTGGTCCAACGTTGGGTACCAATATTGATTCACATTTGGTACTAATATTGATTCAACGTTGGATACCATCATTGGTCCAACGTTGCGTACCAATATTGATTCAACATTGGGTACCAACATTAGAAACCAACTATGGCACAGAGATGGGTAATTCCACTCGATACTCAAAAATTTATTCGATTCTTTTTTTAAATTATCGTTTATTTATTCGATTCTTGTAGAATCGATACTCCAGAAACAAAGAGCGATACTCCAGAAACGAAGAATCGATACAACTATACGACAGCACTTATATGAATTACGAAAATATTCTGTATTAAGTGGTTTACAAAACTTAAAACACGACAAGTGGTTTACAATACTTAGAACACGAAAAACGGCAAAGAAGCATTCAGCAGTGCAGGATGATGTGAAAACCATGCGATGCCTGACCGTATTCCAATTTACGACGTTGAAAAATGTATAAGAATCAAAGACTGAGCACTGATAATATGATAATATAAAAATAGTAATAGTGAATTAGTGTCTATTCCATGTAGGTGTCAACATTCGCAAGTATGGTTTCCAATCACACTTTTAAAATTGATATCTGATAAAAAAATCTTTAATTCTTACTCCCAACCTATTTCTACTTATATTTTGCTTAAACTCCATAAAGTTTCTGCAATAGAAAATACTGAAATCTAAGCGGAATAATCGGCAAGTATTACTTACCATGTAATACATTGTATTTTTTTAATTAAACTTTTATATATTTTTTTTTTATTCTTGATTTTTGTGCCCTCTTTTTTCCTGGCACTTCCTACCGTTTATCCCCTGGGGGACTTTAACGGTGTCCACCTACCACCTATGTGTGGGTGCTTTTATCCCTCTCTTAAAAACCCCACCATCTCGCATTTGCCCGGGGTTATGCCCGTGGATGAGGGAAACCTGTGAAGCAGGGAAAACCTCACCCGAGATGGCCGGTGTATTCGAAACATTCTTTTTGGGTGTCAAAGTCACATTGCGTAGGCCTTGACACCGAAACCGAATGTTTCACACCTCCCGCTCACGTTGTGGAATGTGAAAAACACCTAACCGATCACGAAAGCCGCACGAGAATGGTCTCCCATCCAAGTACTAACCGCGCTCAGCGCTGCTTAACTTTAGCGATCGGCCGAGGTGCGCTTCCACCACTCCGCCACCGCGTCGGTAATTAAACTTTTATATATTTTGCTTAAACTCCATTAAAAGTTTTTATTAATTTCCACAAAACTGATAAAAAGGAAACTTCTTTTTTTTTATTCTCTTTAAATGAACAATGTCTATCCTTTCCGTGCTTTACTTCAGATAAAAAATTGTATTGCGCCCCTCTTCCGAGATGATAAGCAGGTAGTGTCTCTCGATTCATGCCTAATTACCCGATTGGATCACAATTTTATAGCATTAAAAACAAAAAATCAACTGCTGCTATCTTCATGACTGGTTGTGCTTCTCGGATATGTCATTCTTTCTTTTTGTGCCGTACTCGGAGGACGTAAAAATTTTTTCTTCCTATATGGGTCGAAAATACGCGTTTCGTCTCTGTTCAGAAACATCGAAACTCGATGTTCCCTCCCTTTCTGCCGATCTGCGCGCCACCCTAATACTTCCCTCCCTGCTTGACGACATACAGATATGCATACATATACAGCGAAAAAGCCGAAAAAGTAAGGCAATATCGATCGACAAAGTGCACGCACGCAAGATCGCGAGTGAATCATTTTTTATATACGAAGAATCGAGAAAAAGTGCAAGATAAAAACCTTTTACCCTACACATCTTACGAGTGTCTCGCAATTGCAGTCTGCAATAGGAGATACTACTGGATCTGTAACAGTTTTCGCCGCCGAGAACTGCGCGAGACCGGACCGGACCGCGAATAGAAAGAATCAGGTACGCTTAATACATCATCGTTGTGTGTTTCTACTTTTAAAATCATCTTTTATATTTATACACACATTACGTTTCAACTTAACCTATAATTATCATTGTCATACATTTTTCATTTAATTTACAAGGTTAAGAAAATAATATAATTTTCAGAATAATGAATTCAAGTGATTGTTCATCTAATGACAGCACTGACGAAGAGGAAACGATTCGTGATTTTGAAAAGGAGGCTCAAAAAGTTTTACACGAAAAAATTTTACCTACAAAATCTGCTAATCGCTACAATCTAGTATATGAAACATTTGTAAAATGGATGGAAGACAACAAGACAAATAGCTTTGAAGAAAATGTTTTAATTTGTTATTTTACAGATTTACAAAAGAAAGTAGGCCCAAGTACTTTATGGAGTGTGTGGTCAATGCTAAAGAAAATGCTCAATTTAAAACATAATATTGATATAAATACGTACCTTAACTTAAAAGCTATTCTTAAAAATAATGCTAAAGGGCACAAAGCGAAAAAATCTCTTGCACTCACTTGGGATCAAGTCATGAACTTTATAAATAATGCAGATAATTATATCTACTTGGGCGCAAAGGTACGTATTATGAATTACGCATGTGCTTTTTTCTGTTCTTTTTTGCATTCAATGATCTTCTTAATTCTTTTAAATTTTTCAGGTCGTACTCATTTTTGGCATTTGTGGCGCATTGAGATGCATTGAATTTACCAACATGAAATATACTCACGTGGAAGACAAAAATGACAAATTGATAGTAATGGTGCAAGATACAAAGACTTATATCGACAGAAACTTTGTCATTGGCCCATTATTTTATGCACATATTAAAAAATACATTTCGTTAAGACCTTCAGATGAGTTCACCGATAGATTTTTTGTACAGTATATTAATGGCAAATGCACTCGACAAGTTATGGGGAAAAATAAGATTGGCTCTACGCCTTCCACAATCGCTTCTTATCTAGGGTTGGAAAATCCGACCAAATATACTGGGCATTGCTTTCGTAGGACCTCAGCAACATTATTATCTAATTCAGGTGCCAATATGCCAATGATAAAGCAATTAGGAGGCTGGAAGTCAGACACAGTAGCTAATGGGTATATTTCTGAGTCGATGAGGACAAAAGATCTAATTTTTCAAGGTAAACCTATTTTATTTTTTTTTAATTAAATTTTTTATCAAAAATTAAAATAATAAACTTTTTAGGAATTACTTATGAAAACAAGATTGATTCTTCGCATGCTACACCATCAACAAGCAAACAAATTTGTCCGAACAATGGTCAAAAATCAATCGATGAAATTGATCAATTGGATTTCACGTATGAAGATTTTTGTGAACCTATAGACCAATCAAACTCATCAGTCGAGTTCACCACTGCGAAGGGAAATCGAGTCCCATTGTTAAATATTGAAAATACAAGCAATGTATCTCGTAAGCGTTTCACTGAAAAATCACCAGTTAAGATCTCTTTCAATCAACCAAAAAAGAAACTGAAGATCCAAGAAACTGCTGGTACTTCGACTACGAGAAACGTTGATAATGTACAATCAATTAGCGACAAAGATTTAAATGTACCAAACTGCAACAAAGAAACCAATGTTTTGTTCCAAAACTGCGTTGTTAATGGCAATATTATTAATAATTACTATTATTATCAAAAAAATGATTCAAATTAAAATGTCAATTTGAAATATTAATTAAAAATACTATTTATTACTATTGTACAAATAAATATTACTATTGCTTAACCTACATTAAAGTATAGTGATTTGCTTTATTTTTTCGCTCTGGATTTTACAGCATCCGCTAACCAACAACCCTCGCTTCGCTCGGGTCGTAAAAGTTAGCGGATACCGCAAACCCTTCGCTTGTTAAATATCAACTAATTTTTGACAGGTTAACCTGTCAGCTTGCAGGGAGGAAAGGTAAATATGGCTGCGGCTATGGAGTAGACGGATTCTGCACGCTTTGTACGTTTATATTATTAGTCGCGAATTTTCGACCCGATAGGAAGAAAAATAGTATACATTACACGGTACGAAAGTATATCATCCTTCTCGGCGAATTGCCCCCCTCGGCTTCGCCTCGGGTGCAATCGCTCCGCCGAGACGAATGATCGACTTTCGTCCCTGGTAATGTAATGTACTATTTTTTTCGAACATGGGTTCTCAAAGAAAACGTTAAGAGATAAAAAATCGGATTCGTATTTAGAAAGGAAATTAAGGAAAATTGGGAAAAAATTAAAGAAAATAAAGAAACAAGGACGTCATAGGCGACTTAGCAGCACAATAAGTGACAACTTTTCTCACCGAAGGCGGTCGAACTCGCCCGAATCGGAATGTGCTAAAAATCGTAAGGATAAATTAATCTTTTTCAAAAAGTTTTTTGGGAGAGGTTATATCCTCTATAGTTTAATTACAATTTAAACGTTATATCGTTTGAGTTTTATTTTCTGTGAAGGTTATATCCTACAAATAATAGTGTCATATATATAGTTTTATTCTGTATAAAATATTGCTTATAAGCAAATACAATTGAAGAATGTATAATTGTATACATATGTACGAATATTGGTTATATCCAATTAAATACTTATTCAAAGGGATTTATTATATAAGAAATATATATATATATATATATAGGAAAACGCAGTAATTCAACTGAGAGTGATCGCAGTTCCATTAGTCGAGGTTCACGACATCGAATTTCGAATCGGCGTGACGATAGTGACTCAGACGATTGTACTTCACGTTGTTCAAACTCGAGTATGCAGTCGACAACTCGTATAAGGAGGGAATCTCACCGTCCCTTATCAAAAAAGCAGACCTAAGGATTCTAACGTCCAAGATGGTTCTAAGACTTCAAATGTCGACAATAATTTAAACGGTGACTTTTCTTCTTCTAATCAATCTAATACACAGTCTGGAAGTTCAAATGCTTTACCTGCTAAGGAAACTCTAAATGAGGATGTTTTAAAGGTTATAGGTAAAAAAGTATTTGACGAACGTATTTTAGCTCCTAAAATTCATAGTGAATTATCAGCTAGATAGCAAGATATACTTAAAAAAGGGTTATCTAAAGAGGAAGTAGAAAATTTTATTACAAATCATTCACCTCCAAGCAATTGTATTTTAATTGACCCACCCAAGTTAAATCCAGAACTAAAATTAGTGCTTAAAGGCTCTCAATCTGTTATTAGCAGAGATTCTAGAATGGTAGAAAAGCAACAAAAGTTAACTGCTTGTTTAGGAGCTTTGGGGAAGTCAATTTCTGTTTTAATTAAAGACCAAGAAAGAAAAGAAAATCTTGAAATCCTTGATTTTTTAACAGATGTTAGTAGAGTATTGGTTGATTTACAAAGAAACGAGTCGCTAATAAGAAGAAATCTAATTCTTTCTCAAATAAACATTAGTCTAAAAGAAACATTAAACGAAACAATTCCAAATGAATTTTTATTCGGTAAAGATTTGGAAAATGTTTTAAAATCTACTAAATCAATCGAAACTGCTTGTAAAGACTTGAAATTGTTCGCAAAAACCAACACCTCGAAACAGTCAAAAAACTCGAGAGGCCCACTTCGGCATCCGGGGAACAGAAATTATTCGGAAACGTCGAGTGGGCAAAAGCCTCGATATCCAACGTCGTACAAGAGGAATCAACGCAGTTACAACTCGAAACCTCAACAAAAGAAAACGTCGGATTATCCGAAACGCCGTCGTTAGATTCTGTAAGTAAAATAGCAGGAAGACTAACGTATTTTAAAAAGAATTGGCAAAAAATTACATTTGATCCTGTTATATTGTCATGGGTTGAAGGTTATAAAATACCTTTCGAATCTAAAGTAGTTCAAAAGAAAGTTAACCCTAACAAAAATTGGACCGAAAATGAAAAAATAAAAATTGAATTGTTAATTTTACAATTACTTGAAAAAGGAGTTTTACAAAAATGCAAATTTAATAAAAATCAATTTATTTCAAATATTTTTCTTAGACAAAAACCAGACGATACATTTCGATTAATTTTAAATTTAAAAAATCTCAATAAATTTGTACATACTGAACATTTTAAACTTGAGGACCATAGAACTGTTATAAACTTAATATCAAAAAATTGTTTAATGGCAACTTTAGATCTGAAAGATGCATATTATTTAATATCAATTCATAAATCACATAGGAAATATCTAAGATTTATAATTAATAATCAGTTGTACCAATTTACTTGCTTGCCTTTTGGTCTTAATTCAGCACCGTATGTTTTCACAAAGATTTTGAAACCGGTTATTGCAAAGATAAGAACAATGGGGTTTTTGTTAGTCGTTTACTTAGATGATTTGCTATTAATCGGAGACTCATATTCTAAATGTCTATTAAATTTGGTTACAAAAAAAAATTTACTTGAAAATTTAGGTTTTATCATAAATTTTAAGAAAAGTCAAATTATTCCAAATACAAAATGTACTTACCTTGGATTTAATTATGATTCACAGCAAATGTTAATCAGTTTGCCACAAATTAAAAAGGACAAATTATTAATTCAAATAAATAAAATTAAATTTAATAAACAGTATAAAATTAGAAATTTTGCAAAATTACTAGGAAAATTAATAGCTTGCTGTCCTGCTGTAAATTATGGTTGGGTACATACCAAAGCATGTGAAAGATTGAAATATTTAACTCTCAAGTATAATAATGGAAATTACAACGGAAATTTGATAATTAACAAAATTGTTGTAGATGAATTGAATAGGTGGAAAAATAATATTATGCTGTCAAATAATCCTATCAGAAATAGTGAATATGATTTGGAAATTTTTTCAGATGCATCACGATCAGGCTGGGGCATTTTCTGTAATGGCTCGAAAGCTAATGGGTTTTGGAACTCAGAAGAAAAAACTTTTCACATTAATTATTTAGAATTAATGTCAGCCTTTTTTGGGCTCAAGTGTTATGCTACAAGGTTAAGGAATTGTCAAATTTTATTAAGAATAGATAACAATACTGCCATTTCGTATATAAATAGAATGGGAGGTGTAAAATATAAAAATTTTAATATTTTAACAAAAGAAATTTGGCAGTGGTGTGAACGTAGGAAAATATGGTTATTTGCTTCATATATTTCCTCTAAGGATAATGTAGAAGCTGATTTAGAATCTCGGAAACTTAAACCAAACACAGAGATTGAATTAAGTAATAAAATTTTTAAACTTACAGTTACAAATTTGGTAAACCTAGTATTGATTTATTTGCTAGTAGGGTAAATAAGAAGTGTAAAAATTACGTATCCTGGAAAAGAGATCCAGAAGCCATAACAATTGATGCTTTCACAATTTCTTGGAAACCTTTTTATTTTTATGCATTTCCTCCTTTTTCGGTAATTTTGAAAGTTTTACAAAAAATTCAGTACGAATGTTCTAAAGGAATTGTTGTTGTACCAAAATGGCCAACTCAACCCTGGTACCCTTTGTACATATCTATGTTAATATCAAAACCTATTTATTGTAAAATATGTTTTACTGGAGAAAATTACATTAACTGAGTCAAAAAGAAATTTTGGAGGAAGACTACCCTGGTGGCAGGAATCTTGTGCGGGAAGCCTTCAAATTAAAAGGAATTCCTTCTGATTCTGTGGAAATCATGATATCATCGATAACAGATTCGTCTTACAAACAATATAATATCGCCTTCAAGAAATGGTGGTGTTTTTGCGTTAAAAATAAGAAAAATCCCTTTATAATTAATATTTCGGATATTTTAATTTTTTTAACAGAAATTTTTAATGATGGTGCATCATACGGTTCAGTTAAGGGGACAAGCCTGGGTTAAAACCTGAAAAAGAAGCAATTGTTTTAATGGTATAAAAAAAAATTTCAATTTACATTTAGAATTGTGTAAACAAGTATACTTAGAATATATACTATGTTAAGTTAATTTGCCTGGGTTAAAGCTGTATTCGAAGCCACTTTCCAGGTTACGCTGGCCATGTCAGCGTAGAACCCATTTTTTCATCCAAAGCCACTTGCCGCCGGCTTACTTTCTTGTTGCTCCACCTTTTTAACCCAGGTTGGAAGAACATCACCTCAGTTATTATTTAATCCACTTGAATGGACAACTTTTCTGAAACAAAGAAAGAAAAAAATTTTTTACTGAATTTTAGTAATTTTTTTCATTTTTATTGATTTTTTTGACCAAAAATAGTATCTAACTCACCTGGAAACAATTTTTAACTCAGTCTGCTCCATTCAAGTGGTTCTAAATGTAGATATCAAGGTTTCCTCAAAATTGCATCCAAATTGAATGATAGGATCTAAAGATATCCTGCGGCAAGTGGCTTTGGATGAAAAAATGGGTTCTTCGCTGTCATGGCCAGCGTAACCTGGAAAATGGCTTCGAATACAGCTTTAACCCAGGTAAATTAACTTAACATAGTATATATTCTAAGTATACTTGTTTACACAATCCTAAATGTAAATTGAAAAATTTTTTATATGATTAAAACAATTGCTTCTTTTTCAGGTTTTAACCCAGGCTTGTCCCCTTAATTCTTACCGCTCTGCTATTTCTTTGTTAGTAGGGCCAGAAATGGCTCAAGATGCAAATTTAAAAAGATTTTTTAAAGGGGTTTGTAAGTTAAGACCACCAAAACCAAAATACAGCGTTACGTGGGATCCGAAAATTGTATTAGATTTTATTAATTCTTTACCTGAAAACAATGATTTAACTTTAAAAGACTTATCCTCAACACTTATAACATTACTTGCAATAATAACGGGTCACAGAATGCAAACTTTTTCATTAATTAACATAGAAAATATAGAACAGACTGATTCTTTAATGCAAATCAAAATAACTGATCAAATAAAGACTTCTGGACTAAATAAAAATCAACCAATATTAAATTTACCATTTTATGAACAAAACAAAAAAGTTTGTGCAGCAAGTACTTTACAGTTTTATTTAGAAAAAACGAAAAGCTTACGTGGTTCAGAAATTTTTTTGTTTATTTCCAATAAAGCTCCTTACAAAAAAGTATCAAGTCAAACCCTTAGTCGTTGGGTAAAAGATTTACTTACAAAAAGTGGTATTGATACAAATATATTTTCTGCACATTCTACGCGACATGCATCAACCTCCGCGGCTAAGAGGTTGGGCATTGATATCGACACAATTAGGAAAACAGCAGGTTGGTCAAGTACATCTTTAACATTTACAAGGTTTTATAAATTACCATTAAGTGTTGGTAATGATAGTTATGCGAATGCTATACTTAATAGTTAGAAATGTTAATGTTAAAAATTTGATTATATTAATTTGCGTTATTTAATCCTTATGTAATAAAAAATAATCATAGTAAATAAATCTAAATCATATCAAATAGAGTATATGTTAATATAATAAAGAATATATGTTACTTTCTATATTATAATTAAAATGTTTCTATTAAAAATGAAACACGTAGTAATTTACCGTCACAATCTTTAAACATCTACCTGTTTATCATCTCGGAAGAGGGGCGCAATACAATTATATCATTAAACGAACTTACCTAAGTGAAGTGCAATCATAATTGTATGAAGCGCCTCTTCCGAGATGATAACGCCCACCCTATTTTTGCATCCCATTTATCCCAAAGAGTTTTGTTACGGTAAGGCTTTAAAGATGACATATCCGAGAAGCACAACCAGTCATGAAGATAGCAGCAGTTGATTTTTTGTTTTTAATGCTATAAAATTGTGATCCAATCGGGTAATTAGGCATGAATCGAGAGACACTACCTGTTTATCATCTCGGAAGAGGCGTTTCATACAATTATGATTGAACTTCACTTAGGTAAGTTCGTTTAATCATACAATTTTATAGAATAATAATAATTCATTTGTGCAAAATTAATTTCTGCATGACTAATAAAAAAGTAATTTCTCTCTTTTTTATGTTCTTTAAATAAAATAATACTTGCACCACAGTTAATTAAGTATTTTAATTGAGTTATTTTGGACTTACTAATATCCTCTTATATATCGATGACAGTAGGTTATCGTGTACAATAATATGGTCAAATAAAGCATTGTAATGTTTTACATCTAAACTATAATGATTCAACGTTGGGTACCAAAATTGTACCAACGTCGGGTACCAACATTCGTCCAACGTTGGGTACCAACATTGGTCCAACGTTGGGTACCAACAGTGGTCTAACGTTGGGTACCAACAGTGGTTCAACCTTGGGTACCAAAATTGGTCCAACGTTGAGTACCAATATTGATACAACGTTGGGTACCAACATTGGTCCAACGTTGGGTACCAACATTGGTCCAACGTTGGGTACCAAAATTGGTCCAACGTTGAAAACCAATATTGATTCAACTTTGGGTACCAACATTACAAACCAACTATGGCACAGGGATGGGCGATTCCACTCGATTCTCAAAAATTTATTCCATTCATTTTTTAAAGTATCGATTATTTATTCGATTCTTGTAGAATCGATATTCCAAAAACAAAGAATCGATACTCCAGAAACGAAGAATCGATACAACTGTACGACAGCACTTATATGAATTACGAAAATATTCTGTATTAAGTGGTTTACAAAACTTATAACACGACAAGTGGTTTACAATACTTAGAACACGAAAAACGGCACAGAAGCACTCAGCAGTGCAGGATGATGTGAAAACCACGCGGTGCCTGACCGTATTCCAATTTACGACGTTGAAAAATGTATAAGAATCAAAGACTGAGCACTGATAATATGATAATATGTAAATAGTAATAGTGAATAAGTGTCTATTCCACGAAGGTGTCAATATTCGCAAGTATGGTTTCCAATCACACTTTTAAAAATGTTATCTGATAAAAAAATCTTTAATTCTTACTCCCAACCTATTTCTACTTATATTTTGCTTAAACTTCATAGAGTTTCTGCAATAGAAAATACTGAATTTAACTCTACGTAAGCAACAAGTATCTTTAATTAAATATTTATTTATTTTTTTTGCTTAAACTCCATAAAGGTTCTGCAATAGAAAATACTGAAATCAAATTGACATAAGTAACAATTATTTTTAATTAAATATTAATATTTTTTTTTGTTTAAACTCCGTAAAAAGTTTCTGCAAAAGAAAGTACTTAAATCAAAGCGGAATAATCGACAAGTATTTCTTACCATGTAATACATTGTATTTTTTTAATTAATCTTTTATATATTTTACTTAAACTCCATTAAAAGTTTTTATTAATTTGCAGAAAACTAATATTAAAGGAAACTTCTTTTTTTTTATTCTCTTTAAACAAACAATGTCCATCCTTTCCGTGATTTACATCAGTAGATAAAAAATTTTATAGAATAACAATAATTCATTTGTGCAAAATTAATTTCTGCATGACTAATAAAAAAGTAATTTCTCTCTTTTTTATGTTCTTTAAATAAAATAATACTTGCACCACAGTTAATTAAGTATTTTAATTGAGTTATTTTGGACTTACTAATATCCTCTTATATATCGATGATAGTAGGATATCGTGTACAATAATATGGTCAAATAAAGCATTGTAATGTTTGTGGTGGGTTGATTTCACCTAAACTATCAAATAATAAAATCTAACCGCACGCTAATACTTTTAATCAGTTTTGTTATTTCAATCGACTATAATTAAAAGCCTCACCTCGGCTTGAGAATTCCGCATTCTGTAAAGGGGGGTCAGAAAAAATGGCGAAACCCACGTCGAATCAGCAATGATAGTTTAATAGTTTTTTTTTTCTTATCTCGACAACACAAACAACATGGACAACACGAGGAGCAATTACCAATAATTAAACACTTTATAATTACACTGTAAAATTCAATTTATTAATCAATTAATTATAAAAATGATCTCCTAATAGTCATTGAGCGCAATCTCGATCTAAAACATACAACGCAATCCAAAGTTCTTAATTTAATTTCATTTAATAAGAATTATTCAACAGATAAAAGAAAAGAAACGCGACGCGGTCATACACACGATCTCTCTCACACACACACCTAAAAAGGGAAATTTTCGCGCCAAAAATCGACATTAACTCGATTCTCAATAATTGATGAATTTACACTCGAGCTGAAAGAAAGAAAGTTCGTTGCCGATACTCTAAACTATCGGATCTGCTACCTTACTCAATTTATTGAACTACACCTGTAAATAAAAAATATGACTCGAGAAAAATACGCAATTACAATTATATCAGCTATCCGTGATTCTCCAAGCTGTAAAATAAATTAAATATTCAACGATCTCACCAACATTCCATCTAGAATCCACTTCCAATATTAATTATTATTCTCCGTTTTAATTGTCCACAATAAATTTCTTTAAGTCCTTATTTTCCTGGACTCACAATGATTAATTGATTGTATCGGATATCTCCTCAAAATGGCTACTACTCTTTCTCAACACTCAGTGCTCTCTCTCAATATCTCTATCTTTTCCCTAAACACCTCTATACTCAACCAAGGTTGGGACAACAAGAAGGAAAGGACGCGATCGAGGGATGATCCACCCCCCGTAACGAACTTTTCTGAGATCACCTGATTCTAGATCATTGGATATGTTGGCTGAAACTCGATATTATTCGTGGAAAATTCTCTCAACAATTTGATTGGTTTTATTTCAGGATGCGCGAACCTGCGCGAGGATAATTGTCCTCATGAAAAATCACTCATATGGCGCGATACTCGAAATCAAATTGCCGGACTCGAAATATCTTAATCTCATTATACTCGAAAAACACCAAATTATAACACCAAAATGTCACCAAAATAACACCAAAAATACATAATAAAATAATAGATTTCATCAGTAATATATATATAAATCAACATATAATTCATGCAACATAAAAACATTAATTTAAATACTCGAGAAAATCCAACTATAAATCGCAATATCAATTACTCATCTACTCCAATGAGTGCGAGAGAGAGAACGCCGTATATATATAGACATGCTTATATATTTAATATACCTCGATACTCTCTCTCTCGACTATATCACACTCCCCACTCTGATAGCGGCGCGAGCATGTTGCGCGTACTCATTATTCGGGAGAGAGCGATCGCGTGCGTTACTCCGCTCCCCCCCTTCCCCTCGTGACGACAATACCCGGTGTACGTCTTCACCGCGATCACCTATCTTCTCGCGTTCGGATTTATTTCAGTATAGGTGTATGTGTGTGTGTATGTCCCGGTTGCCGAAGATGCGCGTACGTACAAAGTAACTTATCAGCTGTTATGCCGTCGGTATGTATTCCCGTTGTATGTGTGTGAACGCGATCATATTCTATATTAGCTTACCAACTATTAATCATCACTTATTTATTTCTAGCTTAACAATAGTCATATATGCATGTGTATATGCTGTAGCGTATACACATACATATATGACACATTTATTTTATTTTAATTGTGACAACGTCACAAACAACCCCCTCCTAAGCCGGCATACCTTCCTGAAGGTAGCCGCTGGATTACCTACCTACCCCAAACTAAGTGGATTCTTAACGTCTCTTACACTACCTATTTATTTATACAATAAAATCTTACAATCCTAATACCTTAATCATTCGCTTATATACAATAATATTTTCCCTAGTGCATCCTCACCACACTCTCTCAAAATTCATACTCGCATTAGCTTATGGGAAAAGGAAAGAAAGAAAGAATATAAGAAATAATAAAAATAAACACTTACAACTCATCTTATCTTCATCTTCATCATCATTTTCACCACTCGAAATGCATCTCACCCTCTGGCGTCTCGACTCGAACTCGAAGGACTCACGATACAATAACACATAAAAGGAAAACCCCCCCAAGAACCCCCCCTTTCGGATTTCTCCCTTAATGACGGGCTGACCCGCCTCGGCCTCGTTCTCGCTCATCCAAGTGAGCCCGCAAGACCGCCTCCTGCATTGCCGGAGTTAGGCCCTGTACCATTTGCAATACTTGCAGAATGGTGGTACCTTCCTCCGATGCCGGAGCCGGTCCCGGTCGCTCCCACCTAGAGGGGCGGTCCCGAGGTTCCCGACGCTCAGGCTCGCGGTCTGGAAGCCCAACCACTGGGGCTGAGGAGAGCACCACTCGATCGGTCTCTCCCCATCTTGAGCGTCGAGAGTGCCGCTCCTCCTGGGCCCGTTCCAACCCGTCGGCAGAGTTGTCGACGGAGGCACGTTCCTTATTCGCCAAATAAATCGCGTGCTCCGCCGAGCAACGTGGGCAATCACGCAGGTTCACCCCCTTCCGGCCGCAGTTGTAACAGAACTTATTTAACGGCCGGGAGCAGTTGAACCTGGTGTGATGCCGTTGCCAACAGTTGAAACACACCCAAGATGGCGGATCAACCGTTGGATCGGTAGGGATAGGGGTAAGGTTGCCAAATAGAACCCCGCGGAGCTTCATGGGTTCGGTAGTGGGCGTCACTACCTCTACCTCAGCTACCGCGGCGACCTCCTCGACAACCTCTGGTTCAGGGTTTGGTGTCTCGATGGTAGTTGGTTCGGGAGTCGCGATGACCTCCTCTGGTCCTGGCCAGGTGGTGATGGGCTCCTCCGCCGTTCGTACCAGATTATGGGGCCCAAACACAGGAGATGGGGAACGACTCCGCAAATTAGGGGAAACGTAGTCCCCGATCTCCAAGTGTCTGCGCGGATTATAACGCCTCCGCTTCCCGTTAGGTCCACGGAGACGCGGATACTCCTCCGACGTCGAACCTCCGGATGGTCGCGCCATCGAGCTGGGTTCCACGACCCGAGTTCTAGCTGCTGTCGAACTCCGGGTCGCACTGCTGGGTGGCTCTGGTAGATCCCAGCTCTCCGGCGTCTGCGGCCAGGACTCTATAGCAACGGAACACATATGTCTGGTCAATTCCCTTACTGGAGAGGGCGGTAGAATAACCTCAATATCCCTTGGACCAGTTTGATCGATCGTACTATTGTAGGATGGAGGTCCGGATAACTCCATCGTTTCTTCATATGAGGGAGGGGGGGTGCGACACGACATGCCTAATGGTCTTACGAACTCTTTTAACTCGTTTACAGCAGCTGCACTAGCCCCCATCCCCCATTGACTCTCGAAGGTATCGTACGGTGTCGACGGTGATCTAGGGCGTCTACGCCCCTCCGCACGTGGACGCCGCATAGAGCTAAGCGCCTCCATGCGGAGAAGCTCTACCTCCATATCCTCGTCGGTACTGTACGGACTCGATATTAAGACCTGATTATTCCTACCAGAGGGTGTAACTCGATCTTCCTCAGCATTTCTGGAGGGTCTGGAGCGTCGAGGAATTCGGGGAATGGCTCCCCTTCCCACTCCAGCGGCCCACCGTTCATCCGCATTCAGGCTGTGCTCGGTGTTAGACCGAGCCATCTCCTCCGTCTGGATTGCCTCTAACTCATCCGCGTATGAGGCACCAGGGACGGTTGTTTCAGCGTTCGAGCTGGTGGGACATATTCCATTAACTCTTGACATCTAAACAAATTTAATTCTCTTTTATTCACAACTCGACTCAGATATTCACTGACAACACAACTAAATACTTCCCTCTTTACCGTGACATCACAGGATTAGAACATTTAGACTCCATCACTAACTGGAACACAATTACGGCGCGGTCGGTATCGTTTTAATTCGCGGATATGTACTTTCGGATTCTGTCGCGCATCATTCGTCTCGACGATATACACCGACGGAGATCGTACTTCGACTATCGCGAATGGACCGTCGTATTTAGGACGCAATTTAGCCGAAAAATTTTGAGCCGCGTTCGATAATATATGAACTTTCCGTAAGACTAAGTCACCTACTTGATATTGGAAACTCGACCTACCCTTATCGTAATTTCGCGCTTGTTTCGCCCTTGCCTCATCAACATGTTTCAAAACTAAATCTCTCAACGCATCTAATCGTTTCATCCGATCTTTCCACACTTCAGGGTCTAACTTCAACTTTGGGACTCGAGGTTCAACTTCCCGCCGTAAACTTTTTACCGGTAATGGTTGCCGACCGAAATTTAGAAACGCCGGAGAAACTCGAGTACTCGATTGGGTAGTCGTGTTCATCGCGTGACGCAGTTCATGCAGATGTTGATCCCAAGCACGATGATCAGACTCCACATACATCGCTATCATCGTCTTTAATGTACGATTCGCTCTTTCCACCGGATTGGCTTGAGGATGGTATGGAGGAGTAGTAACTCGCACAACTCCATATTCTTCCAATATCTCCGCCAAAAACTTATTATCAAATTCTTTCCCATTATCTGTCAACAGATAATCCGGAGTTTCCCAGCGGAATAAAATTAATTCTTCAAAGGCTTTAGCCACATTTTTACCATCCGCCGATCTCACAGGTTTTAATTCTACCCATTTGGTAAACAAATCCTGAAATACGATCAGGTATTTATACTGGCTTTTGCTATTAGGGAACTCCATCAAATCCACTGCTACTACCGACCATGGACGTTCCACAATTCGATGTCCCATTAATCCTTGGGGTCCAGTCTGGGCTGTCTTGTAATACTGGCATTCTGGACACGACTGAACATACTCATGAACATCATGCCAGACTCCAGGCCAGTAATACTCTCGAACCACTCGATCATACGTTTTCTCGATTCCTAAATGCCCCGATGATACTTCTCGATGAGCATCGGACATCACTCGCTCACGATGTTCGACTGGAACTACCAGTTTCCATGAGAATTCCCTGTTTGTGATCGGGTCCAACAATGGATCGTTTCTAAACCTGTACAATAGGTTATTCTCGACTCTCCATTGTCGGAATTTAACTGGGTTCTCGATTACGTCACGTCGGCGTTGAAGATACCATTCATCGGTTATCTCCTCGAAAGCAGCAATCTCATCCTCGATCTCGAATGCTCGTGATAGCGCGTCTGGCACATGATGAATTGCCCCTTTACGGTGCACAATGTCAAACCTCCATTGTTGCATTTCCAGAGCCCATCTCGCCAATCTGCCCGTTGGTTCTCTCAATTTTTGCAACCACTTCAACGCGATGTGGTCCGTTATAGCTCGAAAGTGATAACCTTCTAGATACGGACGCAATTTCTTGATTGACCACAGCAGCGCTAAGCATTCTTTTTCCGTCGTACTATAATTTTTCTCCGCAGCTTGTAGTGTTCTACTCACAAATACGATTGGATGTTCTCCGTCCTCGAAATCCTGAGTTAGAACGGCTCCAATCGCATAATTACTCGCATCACATTGTACTGTAAAAGGTCTCGAAAAGTCTGGCCTAGCTAAGATCGGGGCTTGAGTCAGCGCCTTTTTCAGTGTCTCAAACGCCTCTTGCTGTTCTTCACTCCATTCCCATGGTTGGTCATTTCTGATAAGCTTCAATAAGGGCAGTTTCTTCTCTGAATCTTTATCGATAAACCTCGCGTACCACCCAACCATTCCCAAGAATCTTCTCAATTCTTTCTTATTCCTTGGTGCTGGGTAGTCTAACACCGGTTGTATTCTTTCTGGATCAGGTCTCAACCCGTCTCGATCCAACAAATACCCCAGGTAACGTACTCTCGAACATCCAAACTCACATTTATCTCGATTCACCGTGAGTCCTGCCTCTTTCAAGCGTTTTAGAACCAATTCTAGCCATTTTAAGTGATCTTCAAAATTATCTGTAGTGATAATTATATCATCCAAATATCCAAAGACATACGGTTCGTACTCAGGTCCGAACAACGCATCAATTAATCGTTGAAACGTCATTGGGGCATTCGTTAGCCCAAATGGCATTCTTCTGAACTGCCATAAACCCGAACCTGGTACCGCGAACGCCGTATACTTTTTACTCGATTCTTCCATGGGAATTTGGAAATATGCTTGTTTCAAATCTATTTTCGATATATATTTCGCATTACGCAATTTATCAAGTATCCCGTCGATACTCGGTATGGGATATGCATCTTTGGTCGTTCGTTTATTGAGATCTCGATAATCGATACAGAACCTATAGCTACCGTTCTGTTTCTTTACGATTACTGGTGCACTACATCAATCACTCGCAGATCTCTCGATAACCTGTTCTCGATACATTTTCTCCACCTCCTCTTGCGCCACTTTCCACATCATTGGCGACATTCTCCTTGGATTATG
The DNA here is from genome assembly GCA_026168455.1 of Theocolax elegans. Classification (NCBI taxonomy): domain Eukaryota; kingdom Metazoa; phylum Arthropoda; class Insecta; order Hymenoptera; family Cerocephalidae; genus Theocolax; species Theocolax elegans. Next base: position 57,976,830 of record CM047430.1, read on the forward strand.
TTTTATAGGTGTTTTATCGTCAACCTCGATATGATGTTCGGTTAAATTGGTCATACCAAAAATCTCTTGCTCCTCTGGAATCAACCTCGACACTAAATCCTCGATCTGTCTCAATTGTGGGGCTGCCAACTCGACTATACCCGCACACTCACCATAGATCTGGAAACTGTCATTTTGTTGAGTCTGTCCAAACTGATGCCAAACTCCATTATCTGTTGATCTCCAAAGTCTCGCTTTCAGCTGTACTTGAATGTCCCAATTCAACCCGAAATCCATTCCTAACACCATATCATGACTAATGCCCTCGACGGCACGAGCTGTTAACGATTTTACCTCACCATCCACATCCAGGTTAATCTTTAGCGTCCCGAGAACTCTCATAGCTTCCCCAGTGACACTGTTGATCATCGCCGATGTTTCTTTCAAACGATTCTTGAATTTCTTCGCAATGCGAGGTCCCACTAATGAGATAGTCGCCCCTGGGTCGAACAACGCCATGTATGATTCGCCCCCAAGCGATACTCGAAGAAAATTTCTATTTTCCATAGTGGATGCCTCGACATTCTCAAATTTTTGGCTTAAGTTCACCGTATCTCGAGGTTCAACCGTATTAGATACGGTTTCACCCCCCTCCTGGTTTGAACGTACGGACTCACTCCGTAGATCACAACCACGACTCGATACAACTAAACTGCCAGTTTCATTCTCATTATTATTTGTCTTATTCGTTTTACTCGTGAACTTGTTAAGTCCTTATGCCCAGGAAATTAATTCAGAGGTAGACAACTCTGCCTCTTCAATGTCCTCAGCAATTCTTGGTAACGTATTATTTGTTCGCTTACTATTCTCATTAGTTACTCTCTTTTTAATCGCTCCACGCGACATATTCTCCTCCGGTATCTTACGACTCACAACAGTCTTCTCACTCTGTACCGGTCTAGGAAAATCATAATTCACACTCTGAACACTAATTACTCGAGGAATAGGCTTGACGACTTGACTCGACGACACGCCTGTACTCTTCTCTCCTGACAAATTATCTACGTTACCCGCTTTAAGACTCGTATTCACACCCTCTATATTTACTGCTTGAGTTCCTACTTGTCTGCAGGGTTCAGAGAACTCGCCTGAGCCCCTGCCAATTCGTTTCCCAACATCTTAACAATGTTACGGCAATTCGGGCAATTTCTCAACATGTAGCCCAGCTGACCGCACCCTCGACACTGCACCGGTGCTGTATCAACTTTCGGCGTTTGGCTAAATCCCGGGTTCGGGCACTGGTTTGCGCTGTGTCCCTGTTGCCTGCATCTGAAGCATGTCCGCTTCGCACATTCGGATGCTCGATGCCCAACAGCTTGACAGACAAAGCACGTACCCACAAATCCTTGAGGCTTGTTAGCCTGTGGATAATTTCCGCCTTGATTGTTCCAATGTGCTGTTTTCTGCCCGTAATTATTGTTCGGAAATAGATTTGTCTTAGGCTCGATTTTCATTGTATTTTGTACAACTCCAGCTTGTCTTGGATTTTGTCTCGATGTATTGTTACTCGACACAACTCCTCGATTATACTGATTCTGGTTGTTACTCACATTCGTGTTTTGTGGCTGCATGGTAGTACTAACAGGCATATCTACCTGTAATGCTGCAACCCTCTCTGTTTCGGTTCTCTTCTCTGATTTTACATTGTCTTGCAAATTGTTCTTCTGTCCGCCCTTCTTGGAATTTTTCGGTTTCTTTGCTTCTTCTCTACTCTTATTTCGTTCATCCACGCTCTCAATTTTCGCACACACAGCTGCAATTTTAGCCGATTTGCCTGTGGCTTTATATGCCAAATGCGGCAATCTCGACTTATCCTTCGGTGGTGGAGGTTGATAGCGTTTCTTCATCTCCATCTGTTTCTCGAACTCTCGACCATAGTGCTCTATCGACTCGAAACTTGTAATTTCTTTGCTCCACATATATTCTTGGTATGCTGGTAACAGTCTGCTAAACACTATGCTAATCTGTTCATATAACGACGGAGGTTGTCTGAAGTAGCTTATTATTTGTTTAATTGTAGCTAAATACGGTACTATCTTTTCTCCAGAACCTTGAGATCTCGATCGCAACTCTTCCATTAAATCTTCTCTGTTTATTTCTCCTACAAATTGTTTCCTAAACGCGATTTTAAATTCCTTCCACGACTCAATTTCATCTCTTCTAGCCTCGAACCATAAGCTAGCATTACCCGCTAATACAGCTGGTACCGACCAAATTAACTCGTTATCTGGAATACATGCAGCTAACCTGCATTGATTTAACCTTCTCAAAAATTCTTCCGGATTTTCTTTATCACCTCCACTAAACTTTAAGTGCCATTCACGTAAAGTGCGAATAATTTGACGAATATTATTGGCTCGATTTATTCGACCACCCATATCTTCGTCATCTGTATCTACGTCGTCACGAACTAATTCGCGAAAATCCACCTCGAGACAATCAGGATTCCTATGCGTTGACAAACGCCGAATCCTCGAATTCGCATAGTCTCTGCGATCTGGAATCGAATTTCCCGAAAGATTTGACCTATTGTCAACTCGAGGCTCTTCCTCTTGTTGATTTCTAAGTCCATACTGTTCATTTCTCACATTATTAATTTGTGATACGACCGGATACGCATTATTCGCTGTTTGACCCGTCCACATTTGAGAAACGGGTGGATATCTTGTCTCATTCCGTGCCTCATTTGCTACTGGATTCGACCTCCAACCCGATACCTCAAGTGGTAAATATTGTACATCGTCTCGAACAATCGGTGGTGGCAACCCTAAGTGTGGCGGATACATCGTATTGTTTTCGAAATCCGGTAATGATTGCTCATTTGGTACAATGCGGCGTCTACGCGGTGTACTCTCTATCGGATAACTCGATGTAAACGGAATATTATGACTCGAAACCTGCGGTACTGAAGTACTCGGAAATACATATGTCGCACTCGTCGTAGTTAGACTATTCGTTACTGACGAAATAGCCGTACTCACTGAACATAACTGCGGATTGAACTGTGATAACGGTGGATTCGCTCGTGTTGACATAACCGTCGGTAAATTTAATAAATGTTTATTACCCGTTGGCGCATTTAAAGTTCTATTCTGCGATTGAACCGTTGGAACGCGCGGAATTGCCCCATTATTACCTCGAGATACGCAAGTTACGCGAGATGGTGTAATAATTGTTTCACCCGCTGACGTCCATAAAACCGCCCAACTCGACATAAAATTCGCTTTCTGTGCACTCGTCATATTAACTCCCATATTTCCTTCTACCGTATCCGATTCCGTTACATTTGGTACCCTATCACCTCCTACGGTTCCCTCACTATCTTCTGTTTCAAAATTAGCTATCCTAACATGATCATCTTCCATTTCTACGTACGATCTATTTCCTAAATTCTCTTCATCAAACGCCGCGAACCACGGTACGTCCGATACACGACCCATTGTTCGTAACGCGGCGCGAAAAATACGCTCTCCTCTAGCACGACGAGTACCGATGTGACTTAGTCTTTGCGCATTTAATTGACGCGTAATTTCTTCGTCCGTCCAAGCTAGTATTCGATCTAATCTGTCACGTTCCATTGGATCCGATAAAATACGATTCATACTCTCCGTGTACTCCGCATTACCAGTTTCCGATGTCACCGACATTTTCACGAATTAAATTCGAACCACGAGGTAGAAGTAAGAAGAAGAAACAAAAAAAAAAAAAAAATTTTACACGAATCAGCGCAAAAACTCGAAACAACTCGACACCACACAGGTTATTTGTACTCGTTGATTGTTAGTGTTTATTAGTTAGAACACTTAGTCTAAACACCTGTTATATTGTAATTTAAGAGACTTGGTATTCTCGCTGGTAATAATTAATGGGGAATAAAAAACAAAAAAAAATTACAATGTGACTGAGCAATAAATAAATTCCTAACTAAATATTAGAAAAAAAATTGCATAGTAAAATATACTAAAATATACCCACTGTATATTGTAGTTCCTTTGCCCCTAAATTCGATTATTTTATCGGAAATTATCTATGAGCTTATTGAACAATTTCCTTGCGAAATTCTTGAATCCAACTGAAAACAAAAATTTAACTCGAGTCCTATACTGGTTGAATTGGATGTAGCCCAAATAAAACTCGATATCTTCCTTCAAACCTATAAATTTTTCAAGAAAGACTCGATTTCTTCTATCAAGACTCAATATCTTCAATAAACTCGATTTCTTCTATACAGACTCAATTTCTTCAATAAGACTCAATTTCTTCGATACAGGCTCAATTTCTTCACTAAACTTAACATCTTCAATAAGACTCAATTTCTTCAATACAGACTCAATATCTCTTCAAGTAACTTGAAATTCTTCTTATCACTCGAAATGTTTACAAGTAAATCGCGAGTTTCTTCCAATGTTACTCGAATTTTTCTAATCTCCAAATTTTCCTACAAAGCTAAAATAAATTAAACTCGATATATTCCAGTTGTTATAAACAATGTACAAATATATGTTGCTAAGTACACATATATTATGTGCTATTCTCCCTAAATTAACGGGTATATCACCAATATCTCTTAAATTCACAAGATGATTGAATTTTTCGCAAACAAAACTCGAAAATTTCTTTCGTGTAAGTGTAGGTTTAGGAAGGAAAACCGTAGGAAAAAACAATATTCATATACACACTCTATCACAAGTTTTTCATCAACTTACGCGAAACCCCGGGTCAGAAAAAAAATAATTTGGGCCCACCCTTAAGGAACGACGGTGTTGATGAAATTGCACTAAGGCACAACACAATATATACTATAAATCTCGCTAAAATCTCCTTTACAAAAACATACAACAAATTTCAACATCATAATAAATAATAATTATTATTAGATAATACGTCGCCTACTTCAACGCAGATGAAATGTTGGTTTATCCAGGTGCAGTCCCGAATTGAGTAAGGTTTTAAATGTTAACTAAGGAACACTTTGTTAACTAATCATCTCTCACACTCATACACATACTCTAAAATCAATAACTATTAGGTCAATTAAATAATTTTAAAAATTGCTCCTGGTGTGTCTTTACACAATAATTCTAACTCGGCTGACTCGACAAATCCATCACTGTTATTCAACTCTCGAAAATAACTCACTACGCCATTTTGTCGACTTAGCTTCGGTGTCTCTATACGAAATCTATTAACATAACTTTTTGTTTAATTTAACGTTGGGCGCCATTTGTGGTGGGTTGATTTCACCTAAACTATCAAATAATAAAATCTAACCGCACGCTAATACTTTTAATCAGTTTTGTTATTTCAATCGACTATAATTAAAAGCCTCACCTCGGCTTGAGAATTCCGCACTCTGTAAAGGGGGGTCAGAAAAAATGGCGAAACCCACGTCGAATCAGCAATGATAGTTTAATAGTTTTTTTTTTTCTTATCTCGACAACACAAACAACACGGACAACACGAGGAGCAATTACCAATAATTAAACACTTTATAATTACACTGTAAAATTCAATTTATTAATCAATTAATTATAAAAATGATCTCCTCATAGTCATTGAGCGCAATCTCGATCTAAAACATACAACGCAATACAAAGTTCTTAATTTAATTACATTTAATAAGAATTATTCAACAGATAAAATAAAAGAAACGCGACGCGGTCATACACACGATCTCTCTCACACACACACCTAAAAAGGGAAATTTTCGCGCCAAAAATCGACATTAACTCGATTCTCAATAATTGATGAATTTACACTCGAGCTGAAAGAAAGAAAGTTCGTTGCCGATACTCTAAACTATCGGATCTGCTACCTTACTCAATTTATTGAACTACACCTGTAAATAAAAAATATGACTCGAGAAAAATACGCAATTACAATTATATCGGCTATCCGTGATTCTCCAAGCTGTAAAATAAATTAAATATTCAACGATCTCACCAACATTCCATCTAGAATCCACTTCCAATATTATTATTCTCCGTTTTAATTGTCCACAATAAATTTCTTTAAGTCCTTATTTTCCTGGACTCACAATGATTAATTGATTGTATCGGATATCTCCTCAAAATGGCTACTTCTCTTTCTCAACACTCAGTGCTCTCTCTCAATATCTCTATCTTTTCCCTAAACACCTCTATACTCAACCAAGGTTGGGACAACAAGAAGGAAAGGACGCGATCGAGGGATGATCCACCCCCCGTAACGAACTTTTCTGAGATCACCTGATTCTAGATCATTGGATATGTTGGCTGAAACTCGATATTATTCGTGGAAAATTCTCTCGACAATTTGATTGGTTTTATTTCAGGATGCGCGAACCTGCGCGAGGATAATTGTCCTCATGAAAAATCACTCATATGGCGCGACACTCGAAATCAAATTGCCGGACTCGAAATATCTTAATCTCATTGTACTCGAAAAACACCAAATTATAACACCAAAATGTCACCAAAATAACACCAAAAATACATAATAAAATAATAGATTTCATCAGTAATATATATATAAATCAACATATAATTCATGCAACATAAAAACATTAATTTAAATACTCGAGAAAATCCAACTATAAATCGCAATATCAATTACTCATCTACTCCAATGAGTGCGAGAGAGAGAACGCCGTATATATATATACATGCTTATATATTTAATATACCTCGATACTCTCTCTCTCGACTATATCACACTCCCCACTCTGATAGCGGAGCGAGCATGTTGCGCGTACTCATTATTCGGGAGAGAGCGATCGCGTGCGTTACTCCGCTCCCCCCCTACCCCTCGTGACGACAATACCCGGTGTACGTCTTCACCGCGATCACCTATCTTTTCGCGTTCGGATTTATTTCAGTATAGGTGTATGTGTGTGTGTATGTCCCGGTTGCCGAAGATGCGCGTACGTACAAAGTAACTTATCAGCTGTTATGCCGTCGGTATGTATTCCCGTTGTATGTGTGTGAACGCGATCATAATCTATATTAGCTTACCAACTATTAATCATCACTTATTTATTTAGTCATATATGCATGTGTATATGCTGTAGCGTATACACATACATATATGACACATTTATTTTATTTCAATTGTGACAACGTCACATGTTTTACATCTAAACTATAATAATTCAACGTTGGGTACCAACATTGGTCCAACGTTAAGTACCAGTATTGGTCCAACGTTGGGAACCAATATTGTAAAACGTAGGGAAACCAAGATTGATTAAACGTTGGGTACCAACATTGGTCCAACGTTGGGTACCAATATTGATTCAACGTTGGGTACCAACATTGATTCCAAGTTGGGTACCAACATTGGTCCAACGTTGCTTTCCGTGCTTTCCATCAGTAGATACAAAATTTAATAGAATAATAATAATTCATTTGTGCAAAATTAATTTCTGCATGACTAATAAAAAAGTAATTTCTCTCTTTTTCATGTTGTATAAATAAAATAATACTTGCACCACAGTTAATTAAGTATTTTAATTGTGTTATTTTGGACTTACTAATACCCTCTTATATATCGATGATAGTAGGTCATCGTGTAAAATAATATGGTCAAATAAAGCATTGTAATGTTTTACATCTAAACTATAATGATAAATCGAATACTATAATGATGAATCTATAATGATGAATCGATACTCCAGAAACGGAGAGTCGATACGACTATACGACAGCACTTATATGAACGTTGGGTACCGACATTGGTCCAACGTTGGGTAACAACATTGGTCCAATGTTGGGTACCAATATTGATTCAACGTTGGGTACCAACATTAATACCAAGTTGGGTATTAACATTGGTCCAACGTTGCTTTCCGTGCTTTCCATCAGTAGATACAAAATTTTATAGAATAATAATAATTCATTTGTGCAAAATTAATTTCTGCATGACTAATAAAAAGGTAATTTCTCTCTTTTTTATGCTGTATAAATAAAATAATACTTGCACCACAGTTAATAAGTATTTTAATTGAGTTATTTTGGACTTACTAATACCCTCTTATATATCGATGTTAGTAGGTTATCGTGTAAAATAATATGGTCAAATAAAGCATTGTAATGTTTTACATCTAAACTATAATGATTCAACGTTGGGTACCAACATTGGTCCAACGTTAAGTACCAGTATTGGTCCAACGTTGGGAACCAATATTGTAAAACGTAGGGTACCAAGATTGATTCAACGTTGGGTACCAACATTGGTCCAACGTTGGGTACCAATATTGATTCAACGTTGGGTACCAACATTGGTCCAACGCTGGATAGCAACATTGGTCCCGCGTTGGGTACCAACATTTGTCCAACGTTGAGTACCAATATTAATTCAACATTGGGTACCAACATTAGATACCAACTATGGCACAGGGATGGGCGATTCCACTCGATTCTCTAAAATTTATTGGATTCTTTTTTTAAAGTATCGATTATTTGATCGATTCTTGAAGAATCGATACTCCAGAAACAAAGAATCGATACTCCAGAAACGGAGAGTCGATACGACTATACGACAGCACTTATATGAACGTTGGGTACTGACATTGGTCCAACGTAGGGTAACAACATTGGTCCAATGTTGGGTACCAATATCGATTCAACGTTGGGTACCAACATTGATTCCAATTTGGGTACCAACATTGGTCCAACGTTGGGTACCAACATTGGTCCGACTTTGGGTACCAACATTGTACCAACATCTGGTACCAATATACGTCCAACGTTGTGTACCAACATTGGTACAACGTTGGGTACCAATATTGGTGCAACGTTGGGTACCAATATTCATTCAACGTTGGGTACCAACATTGGTCCAACGTTGGGTACCAATATTGAATCAACGTTGAGTACCAACATTGGTCCAACGTTGAGAACAAATATTGATTCAACATTGGGCACCAACATAACAAACCAACTATGGCAAAAGGGATGGGCGATTCCACTCGATACTCAAAAATTTATTCGTTTCTTTTTTTAAAGTATCGATTATTTATTCGATTCTTGTAGAATCGATACTCCAGAAACAAAGAATCGATTCTCCAGAAACGAAGAATCTTTGCAACTATACGACAGCACATATATGAAGTACGAAAATTTTCTGTATGAAGTGGTTATCTAAACATAAAACACGACAAGTGGTTTACAATACTTAGAACACGAGAAACTGCAATGAAGCATTCAGCAGTGCAGGATGATGTGAAACCATGCGGTGCCTAACCGTATTCCAATTTAGGACGTTGAAAAATGTATAAGAATCAAAAACTGAGCATTGATAATATGATAATATAAAAATAGTAATAGTGAATTAGTGTCTATGAGTAAACTGAAATCTGTATAATCATAGAGGGTAGTAGTATGTACAGCATAGCTATTACATTACAGCATAGATTAACGAAAAACTAATTTTGAAAACTTAATCTCCAAGTATTTTTTATTTCAATTTTTCAACCCAATTTTTTGTATAAGATTATATAAATGTGTATCTAATACAACGGCAAGAATTTTGTCGATGTCAAACATTGGTCCAACGTTAAGTACCAGTATTGGTCCAACGTTGGGAACCAATATTGTAAAATGTAGGGTACCAAGATTGATTCAACGTTGGGTACCAACATTGGTCCAACGTTGGGTACCAACATTGGTTCAACGTTGGGTACCAACATTGAAAATGTTATCTGATAAAAAAATCTTTAATTCTTACTCCCAACCAATTTCTACTTATATTTTGCTTAAACTTCAAAGAATTTCTGCAATAGAAAATACTGAATTTAAATCGACGTAAGCAACAAGTATCTTTAATAAAATATTTATATATTTTTTTTGCTTAAACTCCATAAAGTTTCTGAAATAGAAAATACTGAAATCAAATCGACATAAGTAACAATTATTTTAAATAAAATATTTTTAAGTATTTTTTTTTATTAAACTCCGTAAAAAGTTTCTGCAATAGAAAGTACTTAAATCAAAGCGGAATAATCGACAAGTATTTTTTACCATGTAATACATTGTATTTTTTTTAAATAAACTTTTATATATTTTGCTTAAACTCTATTAAAATTTTTATTAATTTCCACAAAACTGATAAAAAGAAAACTTCTTTTTTTTTATTCTCTTTAAATAAACAATGTCTATCCTTTCCGTGCTTTCCATCAGTAGATACACAATTTTATAGAATAATAATAATTCATTTGTGCAAAATTAATTTCTTCATGACTAATAAAAAAGTAATTTCTCTCTTTTTTATGTTGTATAAATAAAATAATACTTGCACCACAGTTAATTAAGTATTTTCATTGAGTTATTATTGACTTACGAGAATCCTCTTATATATCGATGATAGTAGGTTACCGTGTAAAATAATATGGTCAAATAAAGCATTGTAATGTTCACATCTAAACTATAATGATTCAACGTTGGGTACCAACATTGTACCAGCGTCGGGTACCAACATTCGTCCAACGTTGGGTACCACCATCGGTCCAACGTTGGGTACCAACATTGGTCCAAAGTTGGGTACCGACATTAATTTAACGATGGGTACCGACATTGGTCCAACGTTGGTTACCAACATTGGTCCAACGTTGGGTACCAATATTGATTAAACGTTGGGTACCAACATTGGTACAACGTTGGGTACCAACATGACATACCAACTATGGCACAGAGATGGGCGATTCCACTCGATTCTCTAAAATTTATTCGTTTCATTTTTTAAAGTATCGATTATTTGTTCGATAACCTTCTTCAAGAATCGATACTCCAGAAACAAAGAATCGATACTCCAGAAACTAAGAGTCGATACGACTATACGACAGCACTTATATGAACGTTGGGTACCGACATTGGTCCAACGTTGGGTAACAACATTGGTCCAATGTTGGGTACCAATATTGATTCAACGTTGGGTACCAGCATTGATTCCAACTTGGGTACCAACATTGGTCCAACGTTGGGTACCAACATTGTACCAACATCGGGTACCAATATTCTTCCAACGTTGGGTACCAACATTGGTACAACGTTGAGTACCAACATTGGTGCAACGTTGGATACCAACATTCGTCCATCTTTGGGTACCACCATTGGTCCAACGTTGGGTACCAAAATTGGTCCAACGTTGGGTAACAACATTGGTCCAATGTTGGGTACCAATATTGATTCAACGTTGGGTTGACAAAATTAATTCCAAGTTGGGTACCAACATTGGTCGAACGTTGGGTACCAACATTGGTCCAACGTTGGGTACCAACATTGTACCAACATCGGGTACCAATATACTTCCAACGTTGGGTACCAACATTGGTCCGACGTTGGGTACCAACATTGCACCAACATCGGGTACCAATATTTATCCAACGTTGGGTACCAACATTGGTACAACGTTGGGTACCAACATTGGTGCAACGTTGGGTACCAATATTGATTCAACGTTGGGTACCAACATTGGTCCAAGGTTGGGTACCAGTATTGATTCAACGTTGGGTACCAACATCGGTCCAACTTTGAGAACCAATATTGATTCAACATTGGGTACCAACATAACAAACCAACTATGGCACAGGGATGGGCGATTCCACTCGATACTCAAAAATTTATTCGTTTTTTTTTTAAAGTATCGATTATTTATTCGATTCTTGTAGAATCGGTACTCCAGAAACAAAGAATCAATTCTCCAGAAACGAAGAATCGATACAACTATACGTCAGCATATATATGAAGTACGAAAATATTCTATATGAAGTGGTTAACAAAACATAAAACCCGACAAGTGGTTTACAATACTTAGAACACGAAAAACTGCAAAGAAGCATTCAGCAGTGCAGGATGATGTGAAACAATGCGTTGCCTAACCGTATTCCAATTTAGGACGTTGAAAAAAGTATAAGAATCAAAAACTGAGCATTGATAATATGATAATATAAAAATAGTAATAGTGAATTAGTGTCTATAAGTAAGCAGATATCTTTATAATCATAGAGGCTAGTAGTATGTACAGCATAGCTATTACATTACAGCATAGATTAACGAAAAACTAATTTTGAAAACTTAATCCCCAAGTATTTTTTATTTCAATTGTTCAACCCAATTTTTTGTATAAGATTATATAAATGTGTATCTAATACAACGGCAAGTATTTTGTCGATGTCAATAGAAATTTTTTATATTAGAGTTTTTTTTATTAGAGTTTCACTTTTAGTAATTTTATTATTCATTATTAAATATTCCACATAGAGTATGTGCTTCTAGACAGTACTTTACATAAAACACCTTCCACGAAGGTGTCAACATTCGCAAGTATGGTTTCCAATCACACTTTTATAATGTTATCTGATAAAAAAATCTTTAATTCTTAATCCCATCCTATTTCTACTTATATTTTGCTTATACTTCATAGAGTTTCTGCAATAGAAAATACTGAATTTAAGTCGACGTAAGCAACAAGTATCTTTAATTAACTATTTAAATATTTTTTTTGCTTAAACTCCATAAAGTTTCTGCAATAAAAAATACTGAAATAAAATCGACATAAGTAACAATTATTTTAAATAAAATATTTATAAGTATTTTTTTTTTGTATTAAACTCCGTAAAAAGTTTCTGCAATAGAAAGTACTTAAACCAAAGCGGAATAATCGACAAGTATTTTTTACCATGTAATAAATTGTATTTTTTTTAATTAAACTTTTATATATTTTGCTTAAACACCATTAAAAGTTTTTATTAATTTCCACAAAAATGATAAAGAGGAAACTTCTTTTTTTTTATTCTCTTTAAATCAACAATGTCTATCTTTTCCGTGCTTTCCATCAGTAGATACAAAATTTTATAGAATAATAATAATTCATTTGTGCAAAATTAATTTCTGCATGACTAATAAAAAAGTAATTTCTCTCTTTTTTATGTTGTATAAATAAAATAATACTTGCACCACAGTTAATTAAGTATTTTAATTGAGTTATTTTGGACATACTAATACCCTCTTATATATCGATGATAATAGGTTAGCGTGTAAAATAATAAGGTCAAATAAAGCATTGTAATGTTTTACATCTAAACTATAATGATTCAACGTTGGGTACCAACATTGGTCCAACGTTAAGTACCAGTATTGGTCCAACGTTGGGAAACAATATTGTAAAACGTAGGGTACCAAGATTGATTCAACGTTGGGTACCAACATTGGGTCAACGTTAAGTACCAGTATTGGTCCAACTTTGGGAACCAATATTGTAAAACGTAGGGTACCAAGATTGATTCAACGTTGGGTACCAACATTGGTCCAACGTTGGGTACCAATATTGATTCAACGTTGGGTACCAACTATGGCACAGGGATGGGCGATTCCACTCGATACTCAAAAATTTATTCGTTTTTTTTTTTAAAGTATCGATTATTTATTCAATTCTTGTAGAATCGATACTCCAGAAACAAAGAATCGATTCTCCAGAAACGTAGAATCGTTACAACTATACGACAGCACATATATGAAGTACGAAAATATTCTGTATGAAGTGGTTATCAAAACATAAAACACGACAAGTGGTTTACAATACTTAGAACACGAGAAACTGCAATGAAGCATTCAGCAGTGCAGGATGATGTGAAACCATGCGGTGCCTAACCGTATTCCAATTTAGGACGTTGAAAAATGTATAAGAATCAAAAACTGAGCATTGATAATATGATAATATAAAAATAGTAATAGTGAATTAGTGTCTATAAGTAAACAGAAATCTGTATAATCATAGAGGGTAGTAGTATGTACAGCATAGCTATTACATTACAGCATAGATTAAGGAAAAACTAATTTTGAAAACTTAATCTCCAAGTATTTTTTATTTCAATTTTTCAACCCAGTTTTTTGTATAAGATTATATAAATGTGTATCTAATACAACGGCAAGAATTTTGTCGATGTCAAACATTGGTCCAACGTTAAGTACCAGTATTGGTCCAACGTTGGGAACCAATATTGTAAAATGTAGGGTACCATGATTGATTCAACGTTGGGTACCAACATTGGTCCAACGTTGGGTACCAACATTGGTTCAACGTTGGGTACCAACATTGGTCCAACGCTGGATACCAACATTGGTCCCACGTTGGGTACCAACATTTGTCCAACGTTGAGTACCAATATTAATTCAACATTGGGTATCAACATTACATACCAACTATGGCACAAGGATGGGCGATTCCACTCGTTACTCAAAAATTTATTCGTTTTTTTTTTTAAAGTATCGATTATTTATTCAATTCTTGTAGAATCGATACTCCAGAAACAAAGAATCGATTCGCCAGAAACGAAGAATCGTTACAACTATACGACAGCACATATATGAAGTACGAAAATATTCTGTATGAAGTGGTTATCAAAACATAAAACACGACAAGTGGTTTTCAATACTTAGAACACGAGAAACTGCAATGAAGCATTCAGCAGTGCAGGATGATGTGAAATCATGCGGTGCCTAACCGTATTCCAATTTAGGACGTTGAAAAATGTATAAGAATCAAAAACTGAGCATTGATAATATGATAATATAAAAATAGTAATAGTGAATTAGTGTCTATAAGTAAACAGAAATCTGTATAATCATAGAGGGTAGTAGTATGTACAGCATAGCTATTACATTACAGCATAGATTAACGAAAAACTAATTTTGAAAACTTAATCTCCAAGTATTTTTTATTTCAATTTTTCAACCCAATTTTTTGTATAAGATTATATAAATGTATATCTAATACAACGGCAAGTATTTTGTCGCTGTCAATAGAAATTTTTTATATATTTATTAGAGTTTCACTTTCAGTAATTTTATTATTCATTATTAAATATTTCTCATAGAATTTCTGCCTCTAGACAGCACTTTATATAAAACACCGTCCACGAAGGTGTCAACATTCGCAAGTATGTTCTCCAATCACACTTTTAAAAATGTTATCTGATAAAAAAATCTTTAATTCTTAATCCCATTCTATTACTACTTATATTTTGCTTAAACTTCATAGAGTTTCTGCAATAGAAAATACTGAATTTAAGTCGACGTAAGCAACAAGTATCTTTAATTAAATATTTATATATTTTTTTTGCTTAAACTCCATAAAGTTTCTGCAATAGAAAATACTGAAATCAAATCGACATAAGTAACAATTATTTAAAATTAAATAATTATAAGTATTTTTTTTAAATAAAACTCCGTAAAAAGTTTCTGCAATAGAAAGTACTTAAATCAAAGCGGAATAATCGACAAGTATTTTTTACCATGTATACATTGTATTTTTTTTAATTAAACTTTTATATATTTTGCTTAACTTCCAATAAAAATATTTATTAATTTCCACAAAACTGATAGAAAGGAAACTTTTATTTATTCTCTGTAAATAAACAATGTCCATCTTTTCCGTGCTTTACATCAGTAGATAAGAAATTTTATAGTATAATAATAATTCATTTGTGCAAAATTAATTTCTGCATAACTAATAAAAAAGTAATTTCTCTCTTTTTTATGTTCTTTAAATAAAATAATACTTGTACCACCGTTGATTAAGTATTTTAATTGAGTTATTATTGACTTACGAATATCCTCTTATATATCGACGATAGTAGGTTATCATGTAAAATAATATGGTCAAATAAAGCATTGTAATGCTTTACATCTAAACTATAATGATTCAACGTTGGGTACCAACCTTGTACCAGCGTCGGGTACCAACATTCGTCCAACGTTTGGTAACAAAATTGGTCCAACATTGGGTACCAACAATGGTCCAAAGTTGGGTACCGACATTGGTCCAACGTTGTGTACCAACATTGGTCCAACGTTGGGTACCAATATTGATTCAACGTTGGGTACCAACATTGGTCCAACGTTGGGTACCAATATACATTAAAAGTTGGGTACCAACATTCGTCCAACATTGATCCAACGTCGGGTACCAACATTGGTCCAACGTTGGGTATCAATATGCATTCAACATTGGGTACCAACACTGGTCCAACGTTGGGTACCAATATTGATTCAACGTTGGGTACCAACATTGGTCCAACGCTGGATACCAACATTGGTCCCACGTTGGGTACCAACATTGGTCCAACGTTGAGTACCAATATTAATTCAACATTGGGTACCAATAATACATACCAACTATGGCACAGGGATGGGCGATTCCACTCGGTTCTCTAAAATTTATTCGATTCTTTTTTTAAAGTATCGATTATTTGTTCGATTCTTGAAGAATCGATACTCCAGAAACAAAGAATCGATACTGCAGAAACGAAGAGTCGATACGACTATACGACAGCACTTCTATGAACGTTGGGTACCGACATTGGTCCAACGTTGGGTAACAACATTGGTCCAATGTTGGGTACCAATATTGATTCAACGTTGGGTACCAACATTGATTTCAAGTAGGGTACCAACATTGGTCCAACGTTGGGTACCAACATTGTACCAACATCGGGTACCAATATTCTTCCAACGTTGGGTACCAACATTGGTACAACGTTGGGTACCAACATTGGTGCAACGTTGGGTACCAACATTCGTCCAACGTTGGGTACCACCATCGGTCCAACGTTGGGTACCAACATTGGTCCAAAGTTGGGTACTGCCATTAATTTAACGATGGGTACCGACATTGGTCCAACGTTGGGTACCAACATTGGTCCATCGTTGGGTACCAATATGCATTCAACGTTGGGTACTAACACTGGTCCAACGATGGGTACAAATATTGATTCAATGATGGGTACCAACATTGGTCCAACGCTGGATACCAACATTGGACCCACGTTGGGTACCAACATTGGTCCAACGTTGGGTACCAACATTTGCCCAACGTTGAGTACCAATATTAATTCAATATTGGATACCAACATTACATACCAACTATGGCACAGGGATGGGCGATTCCACTCGATTCTCTAAAATTTATTCGATTCTTTTTTTAAAGTATCGATTATTTATTCGATTCTTGTAGAATCTATACTCCAGTAACACAGAATCGATACTTCAGAAACGAAGAATCGATACACCTATACGACAGCACTTATACGAATTACGAAAATATTCTGTATTAAGTGGTTTACAAAACTTAAAACACGACAAGTGGTTTACAATAATTAGAACACGAAAAACGGCAAAGTAGCACTCAGCAGTGCAGGATGATGTGAAACCATGCGGTGCCTGACCGTATTCCAATTTACGACGCTGAAAAATGTATAAAATCAAAGCCTGAGTATTGATAATATGATAATATAAAAATAGTAATAGTGAATTTGTGTCTATAAGTAAACAGAAATCTGTATAATCATAGAGGCTAGTAGTATGTGCAGCATAGCTATTACTTTACAGCATAGATTAACGAAAAAATAATTTTGAAAACTTAATCTCCAAGTATTTTTTATTACAATTTTTCAACCCAATTTTTTGTACAAGATTATATAAATGTATATCTAATACAACGGCAAGTATTTGTCGATATCAATACAAATTTTTTATATATTTATCAGAGTTTCACTTTCAGTAATTTTATTATTCATTATTAAATATTTCTCGTAGAATTTCTGCCTCTAGACAGCACTTTATATAAAACATCTTCCACGAAGGTGTCAACATTTGCAAGTATGGTTTCCAATCACACTTTTGAAAATGTTATCTGATAAAAAAATCTTTAATTCTTAATCCCATTCTATTACTACTTATATTTTGCTTAAACTTCATAGAGTTTCTGCAATAGAAAATACTGAATTTAAATCGACGTAAGCAACAAGTATCTTTAATTAAATATTTATATATTTTTTTTGCTTAAACTCCATAAAGTTTCTGAAATAGAAAATACTGAAATCAAATCGACATAAGTAACAATTATTTTAAATAAAATATTTTTAAGTATTTTTTTTTATTAAACTCCGTAAAAAGTTTCTGCAATAGAAAGTACTTAAATCAAAGCGGAATAATCGACAAGTATTTTTTACCATGTAATACATTGTATTTTTTTTAATTAAACTTTTATATATTTTGCTTAAACTCTATTAAAATTTTTATTAATTTCCACAAAACTGATAAAAAGAAAACTTCTTTTTTTTTATTCTCTTTAAATAAACAATGTCTATCCTTTCCGTGCTTTCCATCAGTAGATACACAATTTTATAGAATAATAATAATTCATTTGTGCAAAATTAATTTCTTCATGACTAATAAAAAAGTAATTTCTCTCTTTTTTATGTTGTATAAATAAAATAATACTTGCACCACAGTTAATTAAGTATTTTCATTGAGTTATTTTGGACTTACTAATACCCTCTTATATATCGATGATAGTAGGTTATCGTGTAAAATAATATGGTCAAATAAAGCATTGTAATGTTTTACATCTAAACTATAATGATTCAACATGAGGTACCAACATTGGTCCAACGTTAAGTACCAGTATTGGTCCAACGTTGGGAACCAATATTGTAAAACGTAGGGTACCAATATTGATTCAACGTTGGGTACCAACATTGGTCCAACGCTGGATACCAACATTGGTTCCACGTTGGGTACCAACATTTGTCGAACGTTGAGTACCAATATTAATTCAACATTGGGTACCAACATTACATACCAACTATGGCACAGGGATGGGCGATTCCACTCGATTCTCTAAAATTTATTCGATTCTTTTTTTAAAGTATCGATTATCTGATCGATTCTTGAAGAATCGATACTCCAGAAACAAAGAATCGATACTCCAGAAACGGAGAGTCGATACGACTATACGACAGCACTTATATGAACGTTGGGTACCGACATTGGTCCAACGTTGGGTAACAACATTGGTCCAATGTTGGGTACCAATATTGATTCAACGTTGGGTACCAACATTGATTCCAAGTTGGGTACCAACATTGTACCAACATCGGGTACCAATATTCGTCCAACGTTGGGTACCAACTTTGGTACAATGTTGGGTACCAACATTGGTGCAACGTTGGGTACCAACATTGGTCCAACGTTGGGTACCAATATTGATTCAACATTGGATACCAACATTACATACCAACTATGGCACAGGGATGAGCGATACCACTCGATACTCAAAAATTTATTCGTTTTTTTTTTAAAGTATCGATTATTTATTCGATTCTTGTCGAATCGATACTCCAGTAACACAGAATCGATTCTCCAGAAACGAAGAATCGTTACAACTATACGACAGCACATATATGAAGTACGAAAATATTCTGTATGAAGTGGTTATCAAAACATAAAACACGACAAGTGGTTTACAATACTTAGAACACGAGAAACTGCAATGAAGCATTCAGCAGTGCAGGATGATGTGAAACCATGCGGTGCCTAACCGTATTCCAATTTAGGACGTTGAAAAATGTATAAGAATCAAAAACTGAGCATTGATAATATGATAATATAAAAATAGTAATAGTGAATTAGTGTCTATAAGTAAACAGAAATCTGTATAATCATAGAGGGTAGTAGTATGTACAGCATAGCTATTTCATTACAGCATAGATTAAGGAAAAACTAATTTTGAAAACTTAATCTCTAAGTATTTTTTATTTCAATTTTTCAACCCAATTTTTTGTATAAGATTATATAAATGTGTATCTAATACAACGGCAAGAATTTTGTCGATGTCAAACATTGGTCCAACGTTAAGTACCAGTATTGGTCCAACGTTGGGAACCAATATTGTAAAATGTAGGGTACCAAGATTGATTCAACGTTGGGTACCAACATTGGTCCAACGTTGGGTACCAACATTGGTTCAACGTTGGGTACCAACATTGGTACAATGTTGGGTACCAACATTACATACCAACTATGGCACAGGGATGAGCGATACCACTCGATACTCAAAAATTTATTCGTTTTTTTTTTAAAGTATCGATTATTTATTCGATTCTTGTCGAATCGATACTCCAGTAACACAGAATCGATTCTCCAGAAACGAAGAATCGTTACAACTATACGACAGCACATATATGAAGTACGAAAATATTCTGTATGAAGTGGTTATCAAAACATAAAACACGACAAGTGGTTTACAATACTTAGAACACGAGAAACTGCAATGAAGCATTCAGCAGTGCAGGATGATGTGAAACCATGCGGTGCCTAACCGTATTCCAATTTAGGACGTTGAAAAATGTATAAGAATCAAAAACTGAGCATTGATAATATGATAATATAAAAATAGTAATAGTGAATTAGTGTCTATAAGTAAACAGAAATCTGTATAATCATAGAGGGTAGTAGTATGTACAGCATAGCTATTTCATTACAGCATAGATTAAGGAAAAACTAATTTTGAAAACTTAATCTCCAAGTATTTTTTATTTCAATTTTTTAACCCAATTTTTTGTATAAGATTATATAAATGTGTATCTAATACAACGGCAAGAATTTTGTCGATGTCAAACATTGGTCCAACGTTAAGTACCAGTATTGGTCCAACGTTGGGAACCAATATTGTAAAATGTAGGGTACCAAGATTGATTCAACGTTGGGTACCAACATTGGTCCAACGTTGGGTACCAACATTGGTTCAACGTTGGGTACCAACATTGGTCCAACGCTGGATACCAACATTGGTTCCACGGTGGGTACCAACATTTGTCCAACGTTGAGTACCAATATTAATTAAACATTGCGTATCAACATTACATACCAACTATGGCACAGGGATGGGCGATTCCACTCGATACTCAAAAATTTATTCGTTTTTTTTTTAAAGTATCGATTATTTATTCAATTCTTGTAGAATCGATACTCCAGAAACAAAGAATCGATTCGCCAGAAACGAAGAATCGTTACAACTATACGACAGCACATATATGAAGTACGAAAATATTCTGTATGAAGTGGTTATCAAAACATAAAACACGACAAGTGGTTTACAATACTTAGAACACGAGAAACTGCAATGAAGCATTCAGCAGTGCAGGATGATGTGAAATCATGCGGTGCCTAACCGTATTCCAATTTAGGACGTTGAAAAATGTATAAGAATCAAAAACTGAACATTGATAATATGATAATATAAAAATAGTAATAGTGAATTAGTGTCTATAAGTAAACAGAAATCTGTATAATCATAGAGGGTAGTAGTATGTACAGCATAGCTATTACATTACAGCATAGATTAACGAAAAACTAATTTTGAAAACTTAATCTCCAAGTATTTTTTATTTCAATTTTTCAACCCAATTTTTTGTATAAGATTATATAAATGTGTATCTAATACAACGGCAAGAATTTTGTCGATGTCAAACATTGGTCCAACGTTAAGTACCAGTATTGGTCCAACGTTGGGAACCAATATTGTAAAATGTAGGGTACCAAGATTGATTCAACGTTGGGTACCAACATTGGTCCAACGTTGGGTACCAACATTGGTTGAACGTTGGGTACCAACATTGGTCCAACGCTGTATACCAACATTGGTCCCACGTTGGGTACCAACATTTGTCCAACGTTGAGTACCAATATTAATTAAACATTGCGTATCAACATTACATACCAACTATGGCACAGGGATGGGCGATTCCACTCGATACTCAAAAATTTATTCGTTTTTTTTTTAAAGTATCGATTATTTATTCAATTCTTGTAGAATCGATACTCCAGAAACAAAGAATCGATTCGCCAGAAACGAAGAATCGTTACAACTATACGACAGCACATATATGAAGTACGAAAATATTCTGTATGAAGTGGTTATCAAAACATAAAACACGACAAGTGGTTTACAATACTTAGAACACGAGAAACTGCAATGAAGCATTCAGCAGTGCAGGATGATGTGAAATCATGCGGTGCCTAACCGTATTCCAATTTAGGACGTTGAAAAATGTATAAGAATCAAAAACTGAACATTGATAATATGATAATATAAAAATAGTAATAGTGAATTAGTGTCTATAAGTAAACAGAAATCTGTATAATCATAGAGGGTAGTAGTATGTACAGCATAGCTATTACATTACAGCATAGATTAACGAAAAACTAATTTTGAAAACTTAATCTCCAAGTATTTTTTATTTCAATTTTTCAACCCAATTTTTTGTATAAGATTATTTAATGTATATCTAATACAACGGCAAGTATTTTGTCGCTGTCAATAGAAATTTTTTATATATTTATTAGAGTTTCACTTTCAGTAATTTTATTATTCATTATTAAATATTTCTCGTAGAATTTCTGCCTCTAGACAGCACTTTATATAAAACATCTTCCACGAAGGTGTCAACATTCGCAAGTATGGTTTCCAATCACACTTTTGAAAATGTTATCTGATAAAAAAATCTTTAATTCTTACTCCCAACCTATTTCTACTTATATTTTGCTTAAACTTCAAAGAATTTCTGCAATAGAAAGTACTGAATTTAAATCGACGTAAGCAACAAGTATCTTTAATTAAATATTTATATATTTTTTTTGCTTAAACTCCATAAAGTTTCTGAAATAGAAAATACTGAAATCAAATCGACATAAGTAACAATTATTTTAAATAAAATATTTTTAAGTATTTTTTTTTATTAAACTCCGTAAAAAGTTTCTGCAATAGAAAGTACTTAAATCAAAGCGGAATAATCGACAAGTATTTTTTACCATGTAATACATTGTATTTTTTTTAATTAAACTTTTATATATTTTGCTTAAACTCTATTAAAATTTTTATTAATTTCCACAAAACTGATAAAAAGAAAACTTCTTTTTTTTTATTCTCTTTAAATAAACAATGTCTATCCTTTCCGTGCTTTCCATCAGTAGATACACAATTTTATAGAATAATAATAATTCATTTGTGCAAAATTAATTTCTTCATGACTAATAAAAAAGTAATTTTTCTCTTTTTTATGTTGTATAAATAAAATAATACTTGCACCACAGTTAATAAAGTATTTTAATTGAGTTATTTTGGACTTACTAATACCCTCTTATATATCGCTGATAGTAGGTTATCGTGTAAAATAATATGGTCAAATAAAGCATTGTAATGTTTTACATCTAAACTATAATGATTCAACGTTGGGTACCAACATTTGTCCAACGTTAAGTACCAGTATTGGTCCAACGTTGGGAACCAATATTGTAAAACGTAGGGTACCAAGATTGATTCAACGTTGGGTACCAACATTGGTCCAACGTTGGGTACCAATATTGATTCAACGTTGGGTACCAACATTGGTCCAACGCAGGATGCCAACATTGGTCCCACGTTGGGTACCAATATTTGTCCAACGTTGAGTACCAATATTAATTCAACATTGGGTACCAACATTACATACCAACTATGGCACAGGGATGGGCGATTCCACTCGATTCTCTAAAATTTATTCGATTCTTTTTTTAAAGTATCGATTATTTGATCGATTCTTGAAGAATCGATACTCCAGAAACAAAGAATCGATACTCCAGAAACGGAGAGTCGATACGACTATACGACAGCACTTATATGAACGTTGGGTACCGACATTGGTCCAACGTTGGGTAACAACATTGGTCCAATGTGGGGTACCAATATTGATTCAACGTTGGGTACCAACATTGATTCCAAGTTGGGTACCAACATTGTACAAACATCGGGTACCAATATTCGTCCAACGTTGGGTACCAACATTGGTGCAACGTTGGGTACCAATATTCATTCAACGTTGGGTACCAACATTGGTCCAACGTTGGGTACCAATATTGATTCAACGTTGAGTACCAACATTGGTCCAACGTTGAGAACCAATATTGATTCAACATTGGGTACCAACATAACAAACCAACTATGGCACAGGGATGGGCGATTCCACTCGATACTCAAAAATTTATTCGTTTCTTTTTTTAAATTATCGATTATTTATTCGATTCTTGTAGAATCGATTCTCCAGAAACAAAGAATCGATTCTCCAGAAACGAAGAATCGTTACAACTATACGACAGCACATATATGAAGTACGAAAATATTCTGTATGAAGTGGTTATCAAAACATAAAACACGACAAGTGGTTTACAATACTTAGAACGCGAGAAACTGCAATGAAGCATTCAGCAGTGCAGGATGATGTGAAACCATGCGGTGCCTAACCGTATTCCAATTTAGGACGTTGAAAAATGTATAAGAATCAGAAACTGTGCATTGGTAATATGATAATATAAAAATAGTAATAGTGAATTAGTGTCTATAAGTAAACAGAAATCTGTATAATCATAGAGGGTAGTAGTATGTACAGCATAGCTATTTCATTACAGCATAGATTAACGAAAAACTAATTTTGAAAACTTAATCTCCAAGTATTTTTTATTTCAATTTTTCAACCCAATTTTTTGTATAAGATTATATAAATGTATATCTAATACAACGGCAAGTATTTTGTCGCTGTCAATAGAAATTTTTTATATATTTATTAGAGTTTCACTTTCAGTAATTTTATTATTCATTATTAAATATTTCTCGTAGAATTTCTGCCTCTAGACAGCACTTTATATAAAACATCTTCCACGAAGGTGTCAACATTCGCAAGTATGGTTTCCAATCACACTTTTGAAAATGTTATCTGATAAAAAAATCTTTAATTCTTACTCCCAACCTATTTCTACTTATATTTTGCTTAAACTTCAAAGAATTTCTGCAATAGAAAATACTGAATTTAAATCGACGTAAGCAACAAGTATCTTTAATTAAATACTTATATATTTTTTTTGTTTAAACTCCATAAAGTTTCTGAAATAGAAAATACTGAAATCAAATCGACATAAGTAACAATTATTTTAAATAAAATATTTTTAAGTATTTTTTTTTATTAAACTCCGTAAAAAGTTTCTGCAATAGAAAGTACTTAAACCAAAGCGGAATAATCGACAAGTATTTTTTACCATGTAATACATTGTATTTTTTTTAATTAAACTTTTATATATTTTGCTTAAACACCATTAAAAGTTTTTATTAATTTCCACAAAAATGATAAAGAGGAAACTTCTTTTTTTTTATTCTCTTTAAATCAACAATGTCTATCTTTTCCGTGCTTTCCATCAGTAGATACAAAATTTTATAGAATAATAATAATTCATTTGTGCAAAATTAATTTCTGCATGACTAATAAAAAAGTAATTTCTCTCTTTTTTATGTTGTATAAATAAAATAATACTTGTACCACCGTTGATTAAGTATTTTAATTGAGTTATTTTGGACATACTAATACCCTCTTATATATCGATGATAGTAGGTTAGCGTGTAAAATAATAAGGTCAAATAAAGCATTGTAATGTTTTACATCTAAACTATAATGATTCAACGTTGGGTACCAACATTGGTCCAACGTTAAGTACCAGTATTGGTCCAACGTTGGGAAACAATATTGTAAAACGTAGGGTACCAAGATTGATTCAACGTTGGGTACCAACATTGGGTCAACGTTAAGTACCAGTATTGGTCCAACTTTGGGAACCAATATTGTAAAACGTAGGGTACCAAGATTGATTCAACGTTGGGTACCAACATTGGTCCATCGTTGGGTACCAATATTGATTCAACGTTGGGTACCAACTATGGCACAGGGATGGGCGATTCCACTCGATACTCAAAAATTTATTCGTTTCTTTTTTTAAAGTATCATTTATTATTCGATTCTTGTAGAGTCGATACTCCAGAAACAAAGAATCGATTCTCCAGAAACGTAGAATCGTTACAACTATACGACAGCACATATATGAAGTACGAAAATATTCTGTATGAAGTGGTTATCAAAACATAAAACACGACAAGTGGTTTACAATACTTAGAACACGAGAAACTGCAATGAAGCATTCAGCAGTGCAGGATGATGTGAAACCATGCGGTGCCTAACCGTATTCCAATTTAGGACGTTGAAAAATGTATAAGAATCAAAAACTGAGCATTGATAATATGATAATATAAAAAGAGTAATAGTGAATTAGTGTCTATAAGTAAACAGAAATCTGTATAATCATAGAGGCTAGTAGTATGTACAGCATAGCTATTACATTACAGCATAGATTAACTAAAAACTAATTTTGAAAACTTAATCTCCAAGTATTTTTTATTTCAATTTTTCAACCCAATTTTTTGTATAAGATTATATAAATGTATATCTAATACAACGGCAAGTATTTTGTCGCTGTCAATAGAAATTTTTTATATATTTATTAGAGTTTCACTTTCAGTAATTTTATTATTCATTATTAAATATTTCTCGTAGAATTTCTGCCTCTAGACAGCACTTTATATAAAACATCTTCCACGAAGGTGTCAACATTCGCAAGTATGGTTTCCAATCACACTTTTGAAAATGTTATCTGATAAAAAAATCTTTAATTCTTCCTCCCAACCTATTTCTTCTTATATTTTGCTTAAACTTCAAAGAATTTCTGCAATAGAAAATACTGAATTTAAGTCGACGTAAGCAACAAGTATCTTTAATTAAATATTTATATATTTTTTTTGCTTAAACTCCATAAAGTTTCTGCAATAGAAAATACTGAAATCAAATCGACATAAGTAACAATTATTTAAAATTAAATAATTATAAGTATTTTTTTTAAATAAAACTCCGTAAAAAGTTTCTGCAATAGAAAGTACTTAAATCAAAGCGGAATAATCGACAAGTATTTTTTACCATGTATACATTGTATTTTTTTTAATTAAACTTTTATATATTTTGCTTAACTTCCAAAAAAAATATTTATTAATTTCCACAAAACTGATAGAAAGGAAACTTTTATTTATTCTCTGTAAATAAACAATGTCCATCTTTTCCGTGCTTTACATCAGTAGATAAGAAATTTTATAGTATAATAATAATTCATTTGTGCAAAATTAATTTCTGCATAACTAATAAAAAAGTAATTTCTCTCTTTTTTATGTTCTTTAAATAAAATAATACTTGTACCACCGTTGATTAAGTATTTTAATTGAGTTATTATTGACTTACGAATATCCTCTTATATATCGACGATAGTAGGTTATCATGTAAAATAATATGGTCAAATAAAGCATTGTAATGCTTTACATCTAAACTATAATGATTCAACGTTGGGTACCAACCTTGTACCAGCGTCGGGTACCAACATTCGTCCAACGTTTGGTAACAAAATTGGTCCAACATTGGGTACCAACATTGGTCCAACGTTGGGTACCAATATACATTAAAAGTTGGGTACCAACATTCGTCCAACATTGATCCAACGTCGGGTACCAACATTGGTCCAACGTTGGGTATCAATATGCATTCAACATTGGGTACCAACACTGGTCCAACGTTGGGTACCAATATTGATTCAACGTTGGGTACCAACATTGGTCCAACGCTGGATACCAACATTGGTCCAACGTTGAGTACCAATATTAATTCAACATTGGGTACCAATAATACATACCAACTATGGCACAGGGATGGGCGATTCCACTTGGTTCTCTAAAATTTATTCGATTCTTTTTTTAAAGTATCGATTATTTGTTCGATTCTTGAAGAATCGATACTCCAGAAACAAAGAATCGATACTCCAGAAACGAAGAGTCGATACGACTATACGACAGCACTTCTATGAACGTTGGGTACCGACATTGGTCCAACGTTGGGTAACAACATTGGTCCAATGTTGGGTACCAATATTGATTCAACGTTGGGTACCAACATTGATTTCAAGTAGGGTACCAACATTGGTCCAACGTTGGGTACCAACATTGTACCAACATCGGGTACCAATATTCTTCCAACGTTGGGTACCAACATTGGTGCAACGTTGGGTACCAACATTCGTCCAACGTTGGGTACCACCATCGGTCCAACGTTGGGTACCAACATTGGTCCAAAGTTTGGTACTGCCATTAATTTAACGATGGGTACCGACATTGGTCCAACGTTGGGTACCAACATTGGTCCATCGTTGGGTACCAATATGCATTCAACGTTGGGTACTAACACTGGTCCAACGATGGGTACAAATATTGATTCAATGATGGGTACCAACATTGGTCCAACGTTGGGTACCAACATTGGTCCAACGCTGGATACCAACATTGGTCCCACGTTGGGTACCAACATTTGTCCAACGTTGAGTACCAATATTAATTCAACATTGGGTACCAACATTACATACCAACTATGGCACAGGGATGGGCGATTCCACTCGATACTAAAAATTTATTCGTTTTTTTTTTTAAAGTATCGATTATCTATTCGATTCTTGTAGAATCGATACTCGAGAAACAAAGAATCGATTCTCCAGAAACGAAGAATCGTTACAACTATACGACAGCACATATATGAAGTACGAAAATATTCTGTATGAAGTGGTTATCAAAACATAAAACACGACAAGTGGTTTACAATACTTAGAACACGAGAAACTGCAATGAAGCATTCAGCAGTGCAGGATGATGTGAAACCATGTGGTGCCTAACCGTATTCCAATTTAGGACGTTGAAAAATGTATAAGAATCAAAAACTGAGCATTGATAATATGATAATATAAAAATAGTAATAGTGAATTAGTGTCTATAAGTAAACAGAAATCTGTATAATCATAGAGGGTAGTAGTATGTACAGCATAGCTATTACATTACAGCATAGATTAACGAAAAACTAATTTTGAAAACTTAATCTCCAAGTATTTTTTATTTCAATTTTTCAACCCAATTTTTTGTATAAGATTATATAAATGTATATCTAATACAACGGCAAGTATTTTGTCGCTGTCAATAGAAATTTTTTATATATTTATTAGAGTTTCACTTTCAGTAATTTTATTATTCATTATTAAATATTTCTCGTAGAATTTCTGCCTCTAGACAGCACTTTATATAAAACATCTTCCACGAAGGTGTCAACATTCGCAAGTATGGTTTCCAATCACACTTTTGAAAATGTTATCTGATAAAAAAATCTTTAATTCTTACTCCCAACCTATTTCTACTTATATTTTGCTTAAACTTCAAAGAATTTCTGCAATAGAAAATACTGAATTTAAATCGACGTAAGCAACAAGTATCTTTAATTAAATATTTATATATTTTTTTGCTTAAACTCCATAAAGTTTCTGAAATAGAAAATACTGAAATCAAATCGACATAAGTAACAATTATTTTAAATAAAATATTTTTAAGTATTTTTTTTTATTAAACTCCGTAAAAAGTTTCTGCAATAGAAAGTACTTAAATCAAAGCGGAATAATCGACAAGTATTTTTTACCATGTAATACATTGTATTTTTTTAATTAAACTTTATATATTTTGCTTAAACTCTGTTAAAATTTTTATTAATTTCCACATAACTGATAAAAAGAAAACTTCTTTTTTTTTATTCTCTTTAAATAAACAATGTCTATCCTTTCCGTGATTTCCATCAGTAGATACACAATTTTATAGAATAATAATAATTCATTTGTGCAAAATTAATTTCTTCATGACTAATAAAAAAGTAATTTCTCTCTTTTTTATGTTGTATAAATAAAATAATACTTGCACCACAGTTAATTAAGTATTTTCATTGAGTTATTTTGGACTTACTAATACCCTCTTATATATCGATGATAGTAGGTTATCGTGTAAAATAATATGGTCAAATAAAGCATTGTAATGTTTTACATCTAAATTATAATGATTCAACGTTGGGTAACAACATTTGTCCAACGTTAAGTACCAGTATTGGTCCAACGTTGGGAACCAATATTGTAAAACGTAGGGTACCAACATTACATACCAACTATGGCACAGGGATGAGCGATTCCACTCGATACTCAAAAATTTATTCGTTTTTTTTTTTAAAGTATCGATTATCTATTCGATTCTTGTAGAATCGATACTCGAGAAACAAAGAATCGATTCTCCAGAAACGAAGAATCGTTACAACTATACGACAGCACATATATGAAGTACGAAAATATTCTGTATGAAGTGGTTATCAAAACATAAAACACGACAAGTGGTTTACAATACTTAGAACACGAGAAACTGCAATGAAGCATTCAGCAGTGCAGGATGATGTGAAACCATGTGGTGCCTAACCGTATTCCAATTTAGGACGTTGAAAAATGTATAAGAATCAAAAACTGAGCATTGATAATATGATAATATAAAATAGTAATAGTGAATTAGTGTCTATAAGTAAACAGAAATCTGTATAATCATAGAGGGTAGTAGTATGTACAGCATAGCTATTACATTACAGCATAGATTAACGAAAAACTAATTTTGAAAACTTAATCTCCAAGTATTTTTTATTTCAATTTTTCAACCCAATTTTTTGTATAAGATTATATAAATGTATATCTAATACAACGGCAAGTATTTTGTCGCTGTCAATAGAAATTTTTTATATATTTATTAGAGTTTCACTTTCAGTAATTTTATTATTCATTATTAAATATTTCTCGTAGAATTTCTGCCTCTAGACAGCACTTTATATAAAACATCTTCCACGAAGGTGTCAACATTCGCAAGTATGGTTTCCAATCACACTTTTGAAAATGTTATCTGATAAAAAAATCTTTAATTCTTACTCCCAACCTATTTCTACTTATATTTTGCTTAAACTTCAAAGAATTTCTGCAATAGAAAATACTGAATTTAAATCGACGTAAGCAACAAGTATCTTTAATTAAATATTTATATATTTTTTTTGCTTAAACTCCATAAAGTTTCTGAAATAGAAAATACTGAAATCAAATCGACATAAGTAACAATTATTTTAAATAAAATATTTTTAAGTATTTTTTTTTATTAAACTCCGTAAAAAGTTTCTGCAATAGAAAGTACTTAAATCAAAGCGGAATAATCGACAAGTATTTTTTACCATGTAATACATTGTATTTTTTTTAATTAAACTTTTATATATTTTGCTTAAACTCTATTAAAATTTTTATTAATTTCCACAAAACTGATAAAAAGAAAACTTCTTTTTTTTTATTCTCTTTAAATAAACAATGTCTATCCTTTCCGTGCTTTCCATCAGTAGATACACAATTTTATAGAATAATAATAATTCATTTGTGCAAAATTAATTTCTTCATGACTAATAAAAAAGTAATTTCTCTCTTTTTTATGTTGTATAAATAAAATAATACTTGCACCACAGTTAATTAAGTATTTTCATTGAGTTATTATTGACTTACGAGAATCCTCTTATATATCGATGATAGTAGGTTACCGTGTAAAATAATATGGTCAAATAAAGCATTGTAATGTTTTACATCTAAACTATAATGATTCAACGTTGGGTACCAACATTGTACCAGCGTCGGGTACCAACATTCGTCCAACGTTGGGTACCACCATCGGTCCAACGTTGGGTACCAACATTGGTCCAAAGTTGGGTACCGACATTAATTTAACGATGGGTACCGACATTGGTCCAACGTTGGTTACCAACATTGGTCCAACGTTGGGTACCAATATTGATTAAACGTTGGGTACCAACATTGGTACAACGTTGGGTACCAACATGACATACCAACTATGGCACAGAGATGGGCGATTCCACTCGATTCTCTAAAATTTATTCATTTCATTTTTTAAAGTATCGATTATTTGTTCGATAACCTTCTTCAAGAATCGATACTCCAGAAACAAAGAATCGATACTCCAGAAACTAAGAGTCGATACGACTATACGACAGCACTTATATGAACGTTGGGTACCGACATTGGTCCAACGTTGGGTAACAACATTGGTCCAATGTTGGGTACCAATATTGATTCAACGTTGGGTACCAGCATTGATTCCAACTTGGGTACCAACATTGGTCCAACGTTGGGTACCAACATTGTACCAACATCGGGTACCAATATTCTTCCAACGTTGGGTACCAACATTGGTACAACGTTGGGTACCAACATTGGTGCAACGTTGAATACCAACATTCGTCCATCTTTGGGTACCACCATTGGTCCAACGTTGGGTACCAAAATTGGTCCAACGTTGGGTAACAACATTGGTCCAATGTTGGGTACCAATATTGATTCAACGTTGGGTACCAACATTGGTCCGACGTTGGGTACCAACATTGCACCAACATCGGGTACCAATATTTGTCCAACGTTGGGTACCAACATAGGTACAACGTTGGGTACCAACATTGGTGCAACGTTGGGTACCAATATTGATTCAACGTTGGGTACCAACAATGGTCCAAGGTTGGGTACCAATATTGATTCAACGTTGGGTACCAACATCGGTCCAACTTTGAGAACCAATATTGATTCAACATTGGGTACCAACATAACAAACCAACTATGGCACAGGGATGGGCGATTCCACTCGATACTCAAAAATTTATTCGTTTCTTTTTTTAAAGTATCGATTATTTATTCGATTCTTGTAGAATCGGTACTCCAGAAACAAAGAATCAAATCTCCAGAAACGAAGAATCGATACAACTATACGTCAGCATATATATGAAGTACGAAAATATTCTGTATGAAGAGGTTAACAAAACATAAAACCAGACAAGTGGTTTACAATACTTAGAACACGAAAAACTGCAAAGAAGCATTCAGCAGTGCAGGATGATGTGAAACAATGCGGTGCCTGACCGTATTCCAATTTAGGACGTTGAAAAATGTATAAGAATCAAAAACTGAGCATTGATAATATGATAATATAAAAATAGTAATAGTGAATTAGTGTCTATAAGTAAGCAGATATCTTTATAATCATAGAGGCTAGTAGTATGTACAGCATAGCTATTACATTACAGCATAGATTAACGAAAAACTAATTTTGAATACTTAATCTCCAAGTATTTTTTATTTCAATTGTTCAACCCAATTTTTTGTATAAGATTATATAAATGTGTTTCTAATACAACGGCAAGTATTTTGTCGATGTCAATAGAAATTTTTTATATTAGAGTTTTTTTTATTAGAGTTTCACTTTTAGTAATTTTATTATTCATTATTAAATATTCCACATAGAATATGTGCTTCTAGACAGTACTTTACATAAAACACCTTCCACGAAGGTGTCAACATTCGCAAGTATGGTTTCCAATCACTTTTTTATAATGTTATCTGATAAAAAAATCTTTAATTCTTAATCCCATCCTATTTCTACTTATATTTTGCTTATACTTCATAGAGTTTCTGCAATAGAAAATACTGAATTTAAGTCGACGTAAGCAACAAGTATCTTTAATTAACTATTTAAATATTTTTTTTGCTTAAACTCCATAAAGTTTCTGCAATAAAAAATACTGAAATCAAATCGACATAAGTAACAATTATTTTAAATAAAATATTTATAAGTATTTTTTTTTTTTATTAAACTCCGTAAAAAGTTTCTGCAATAGAAAGTACTTAAACCAAAGCGGAATAATCGACAAGTATTTTTTACCATGTAATACATTGTATTGTTTTTAATTAAACTTTTATATATTTTGCTTAAACACCATTAAAAGTTTTTATTAATTTCCACAAAAATGATAAAGAGGAAACTTCTTTTTTTTTATTCTCTTTAAATCAACAATGTCTATCTTTTCCGTGCTTTCCATCAGTAGATACAAAATTTTATAGAATAATAATAATTCATTTGTGCAAAATTAATTTCTGCATGACTAATAAAAAAGTAATTTCTCTCTTTTTTATGTTGTATAAATAAAATAATACTTGCCCCACAGTTAATTAAGTATTTTAATTGAGTTATTTTGGACATACTAATACCCTCTTATATATCGATGATAGTAGGTTAGCGTGTAAAATAATAAGGTCAAATAAAGCATTGTAATGTTTTACATCTAAACTATAA
The DNA here is from genome assembly GCA_026168455.1 of Theocolax elegans. NCBI lineage: Eukaryota > Metazoa > Arthropoda > Insecta > Hymenoptera > Cerocephalidae > Theocolax > Theocolax elegans. The sequence goes on from CM047430.1 coordinate 58,010,637, forward strand.
TGATTCAACGTTGGGTACCAACATTGGTCCAACGTTAAGTACCAGTATTGGTCAAACGTTGGGAAACAATATTGTAAAACGTAGGGTACCAAGATTGATTCAACGTTGGGTACCAACATTGGGTCAACGTTAAGTACCAGTATTGGTCCAACTTTGGGAACCAATATTGTAAAACGTAGGGTACCAAGATTGATTCAACGTTGGGTACCAACATTGGTCCAACGTTGGGTACCAATATTGTAAAACGTAGGGTACCAACTATGGCACAGGGATGGGCGATTCCACTCGATACTCAAAAATTTATTCGTTTCTTTTTTTAAAGTATCATTTATTATTTGATTCTTGTAGAGTCGATACTCCAGAAACAAAGAATCGATTCTCCAGAAACGTAGAATCGTTACAACTATACGACAGCACATATATGAAGTACGAAAATATTCTGTATGAAGTGGTTATCAAAACATAAAACACGACAAGTGGTTTACAATACTTAGAACACGAGAAACTGCAATGAAGCATTCAGCAGTGCAGGATGATGTGAAACCATGCGGTGCCTAACCGTATTCCAATTTAGGACGTTGAAAAATGTATAAGAATCAAAAACTGAGCATTGATAATATGATAATATAAAAATAGTAATAGTGAATTAGTGTCTATAAGTAAACAGAAATCTGTATAATCATAGAGGCTAGTAGTATGTACAGCATAGCTATTACATTACAGCATAGATTAACGAAAAACTAATTTTGAAAACTTAATCTCCAAGTATTTTTAATTTCAATTTTTCAACCCAATTTTTTGTATAAGATTATATAAATGTGTATCTAATACAACGGCAAGTATTTTGTCGATGTCAATAGAAATTTTTTATATATTTATTAGAGTTTCACTTTCAGTAATTTTATTATTCATTATTAAATATTTCTCATAGAATTTCTGCCTCTAGACAGCACTTTATATAAAACACCGTCCACGAAGGTGTCAACATTCGCAAGTATGGTCTCCAATCACACTTTTAAAAATGTTATCTGATAAAAAAATCTTTAATTCTTAATCCCATTCTATTACTACTTATATTTTGCTTAAACTTCATAGAGTTTCTGCAATAGAAAATACTGAATTTAAGTCGACGTAAGCAACAAGTATCTTTAATTAAATATTTATATATTTTTTTTGCTTAAACTCCATAAAGTTTCTGCAATAGAAAATACTGAAATCAAATCGACATAAGTAACAATTATTTAAAATTAAATAATTATAAGTATTTTTTTTAATTAAAACTCCGTAAAAAGTTTCTGCAATAGAAAGTACTTAAATCAAAGCGGAATAATCGACAAGTATTTTTTACCATGTATGCATTGTATTTTTTTTAATTAAACTTTTATATATTTTGCTTAACTTCCAATAAAAATATTTATTAATTTCCACAAAACTGATAGAAAGGAAACTTTTATTTATTCTCTGTAAATAAACAATGTCCATCTTTTCCGTGCTTTACATCAGTAGATAAGAAATTTTATAGTATAATAATAATTCATTTGTGCAAAATTAATTTCTGCATAACTAATAAAAAAGTAATTTCTCTCTTTTTTATGTTCGTAAATAAAATAATACTTGTACCACCGTTGATTAAGTATTTTAATTGAGTTATTATTGACTTACGAATATCCTCTTATATATCGACGATAGTAGGTTATCATGTAAAATAATATGGTCAAATAAAGCATTGTAATGCTTTACATCTAAACTATAATGATTCAACGTTGGGTACCAACCTTGTACCAGCGTCGGGTACCAACATTCGTCCAACGTTTGGTAACAAAATTGGTCCAACATTGGGTACCAACAATGGTCCAAAGTTGGGTACCGACATTAATTTAACGACGGGTACCGACATTGGTCCAACGTTGTGTACCAACATTGGTCCAACGTTGGGTACCAATATTGATTCAACGTTGGGTACCAACATTGGTCCAACGTTGGGTACCAATATACATTAAAAGTTGGGTACCAACATTCGTCCAACATTGATCCAACGTCGGGTACCAACATTGGTCCAACGTTGGGTATCAATATGCATTCAACATTGGGTACCAACACTGGTCCAACGTTGGGTACCAATATTGATTCAACGTTGGGTACCAACATTGGTCCAACGCTGGATACCAACATTGGTCCCACGTTGGGTACCAACATTGGTCCAACGTTGAGTACCAATATTAATTCAACATTGGGTACCAATAATACATACCAACTATGGCACAAGGATGGGCGATTCCACTCGGTTCTCTAAAATTTATTCGATTCTTTTTTTAAAGTATCGATTATTTGTTCGATTCTTGAAGAATCGATACTCCAGAAACAAAGAATCGATACTCCAGAAACGAAGAGTCGATACGACTATACGACAGCACTTCTATGAACGTTGGGTACCGACATTGGTCCAACGTTGGGTAACAACATTGGTCCAATGTTGGGTACCAATATTGATTCAACGTTGGGTACCAACATTGGTCCAACGTTGGGTACCAACATTGGTCCAACGTTGGGTACCAACATTGTACCAACATCGGGTACCAATATTCTTCCAACGTTGGGTACCAACATTGGTACAACGTTGGGTACCAACATTGGTGCAACGTTGGGTACCAACATTCGTCCAACGTTGGGTACCGACATTGGTCCAACGTTGGGTACCAACATTGGTCCATCGTTGGGTACCAATATGCATTCAACGTTGGGTACTAACACTGGTCCAACGATGGGTACAAATATTGATTCAATGATGGGTACCAACATTGGTCCAACGCTGGATACCAACATTGGACCCACGTTGGGTACCAATATTAATTCAATATTGGATACCAACATTTGCCCAACGTTGAGTACCAATATTAATTCAATATTGGATACCAACATTACATACCAACTATGGCACAGGGATGGGCGATTCCACTCGATTCTCTAAAATTTATTCGATTCTTTTTTTAAAGTATCGATTATTTATTCGATTCTTGTAGAATCGATACTCCAGTAACACAGAATCGATACTTCAGAAACGAAGAATCGATACACCTATACGACAGCACTTATATGAATTACGAAAATATTCTGTATTAAGTGGTTTACAAACCTTAAAACACGACAAGTGGTTTACAATAATTAGAACACGAAAAACGGCAAAGTAGCACTCAGCAGTGCAGGATGATGTGAAACCATGCGGTGCCTGACCGTATTCCAATTTACGACGCTGAAAAATGTATAAAATCAAAGCCTGAGTATTGATAATATGATAATATAAAAATAGTAATAGTGAATTTGTGTCTATAAGTAAACAGAAATCTGTATAATCATAGAGGCTAGTAGTATGTGCAGCATAGCTATTACTTTACAGCATAGATTAACGAAAAAATAATTTTGAAAACTTAATCTCCAAGTATTTTTTATTACAATTTTACAACCCAATTTTTTGTACAAGATTATATAAATGTATATCTAATACAACGGCAAGTATTTGTCGATATCAATAGAAATTTTTTATATATTTATCAGAGTTTCACTTTCAGTAATTTTATTATTCATTATTAAATATTTCTCGTAGAATTTCTGCCTCTAGACAGCACTTTATATAAAACATCTTCCACGAAGGTGTCAACATTCGCAAGTATGGTTTCCAATCACACTTTTGAAAATGTTATCTGATAAAAAAATCTTTAATTCTTACTCCCAACCTATTTCTACTTATATTTTGCTTAAACTTCAAAGAATTTCTGCCATAGAAAATACTGAATTTAAATCGACGTAAGCAACAAGTATCTTTAATTAAATATTTATATATTTTTTTTGCTTAAACTCCATAAAGTTTCTGAAATAGAAAATACTGAAATCAAATCGACATAAGTAACAATTATTTTAAATAAAATATTTTTAAGTATTTTTTTTTATTAAACTCCGTAAAAAGTTTCTGCAATAGAAAGTACTTAAATCAAAGCAGAATAATCGACAAGTATTTTTTACCATGTAATACATTGTATTTTTTTTAATTAAACTTTTATATATTTTGCTTAAACTCTGTTAAAATTTTTATTAATTTCCACATAACTGATAAAAAGAAAACTTCTTTTTTTTTATTCTCTTTAAATAAACAATGTCTATCCTTTCCGTGATTTCCATCAGTAGATACACAATTTTATAGAATAATAATAATTCATTTGTGCAAAATTAATTTCTTCATGACTAATAAAAAAGTAATTTCTCTCTTTTTTATGTTGTATAAATAAAATAATACTTGCACCACAGTTAATTAAGTATTTTCATTGAGTTATTTTGGACTTACTAATACCCTCTTATATATCGATGATAGTAGGTTATCGTGTAAAATAATATGGTCAAATAAAGCATTGTAATGTTTTACATCTAAATTATAATGATTCAACGTTGGGTAACAACATTTGTCCAACGTTAAGTACCAGTATTGGTCCAACGTTGGGAACCAATATTGTAAAACGTAGGGTACCAACATTACATACCAACTATGGCACAGGGATGAGCGATTCCACTCGATACTCAAAAATTTATTCGTTTTTTTTTTAAAGTATCGATTATTTATTCGATTCTTGTCGAATCTATACTCCAGAAACAAAGAATCGATTCTCCAGAAACGAAGAATCGTTACAAGTATACGACAGCACATATATGAAGTACGAAAATATTCTGTATGAAGTGGTTATCAAAACATAAAACACGACAAGTGGTTTACAATACTTAGAACACGAGAAACTGCAATGAAGCATTCAGCAGTGCAGGATGATGTGAAACCATGTGGTGCCTAACCGTATTCCAATTTAGGACGTTGAAAAATGTATAAGAATCAAAAACTGAGCATTGATAATATGATAATATCAAAATAGTAATAGTGAATTAGTGTCTATAAGTAAACAGAAATCTGTATAATCATAGAGGGTAGTAGTATGTACAGCATAGCTATTACATTACAGCATAGATTAAGGAAAAACTAATTTTGAAAACTTAATCTCCAAGTATTTTTTATTTCAATTTTTCAACCCAATTTTTTGTATAAGATTATATAAATGTGTATCTAATACAACGGCAAGAATTTTGTCGATGTCAAACATTGGTCCAACGTTAAGTACCAGTATTGGTCCAACGTTGGGAACCAATATTGTAAAATGTAGGGTACCATGATTGATTCAACGTTGGGTACCAACATTGGTCCAACGTTGGGTACCAACATTGGTTCAACGTTGGGTACCAACATTGGTCCAACGCTGGATACCAACATTGGTCCCACGTTGGGTACCAACATTTGTCCAACGTTGAGTACCAATATTAATTCAACATAGGGTATCAACATTACATACCAACTATGGCACAGGGATGGGCGATTCCACTCGTTACTCAAAAATTTATTCGTTTTTTTTTTTAAAGTATCGATTATTTATTCAATTCTTGTAGAATCGATACTCCAGAAACAAAGAATCGATTCGCCAGAAACGAAGAATCGTTACAACTATACGACAGCACATATATGAAGTACGAAAATATTCTGTATGAAGTGGTTATCAAAACATAAAACACGACAAGTGGTTTACAATACTTAGAACACGAGAAACTGCAATGAAGCATTCAGCAGTGCAGGATGATGTGAAATCATGCGGTGCCTAACCGTATTCCAATTTAGGACGTTGAAAAATGTATAAGAATCAAAAACTGAGCATTGATAATATGATAATATAAAAATAGTAATAGTGAATTAGTGTCTATAAGTAAACAGAAATCTGTATAATCATAGAGGGTTGTAGTATGTGCAGCATAGCTATTACTTTACAGCATAGATTAACGAAAAAATAATTTTGAAAACTTAATCTCCAAGTATTTTTTATTACAATTTTTCAACCCAATTTTTTGTACAAGATTATATAAATGTATATCTAATACAACGGCAAGTATTTGTCGATATCAATAGAAATTTTTTATATATTTATCAGAGTTTCACTTTCAGTAATTTTATTATTCATTATTAAATATTTCTCGTAGAATTTCTGCCTCTAGACAGCACTTTATATAAAACATCTTCCACGAAGGTGTCAACATTCGCAAGTATGGTTTCCAATCACACTTTTGAAAATGTTATCTGATAAAAAAATCTTTAATTCTTACTCCCAACCTATTTCTACTTATATTTTGCTTAAACTTCAAAGAATTTCTGCAATAGAAAATACTGAATTTAAATCGACGTAAGCAACAAGTATCTTTAATTAAATATTTATATATTTTTTTTGCTTAAACTCCATAAAGTTTCTGAAATAGAAAATACTGAAATCAAATCGACATAAGTAACAATTATTTTAAATAAAATATTTTTAAGTATTTTTTTTTATTAAACTCCGTAAAAAGTTTCTGCAATAGAAAGTACTTAAATCAAAGCGGAATAATCGACAAGTATTTTTTACCATGTAATACATTGTATTTTTTTTAATTAAACTTTTATATATTTTGCTTAAACTCTATTAAAATTTTTATTAATTTCCACAAAACTGATAATAAGAAAACTTCTTTTTTTCTATTCTCTTTAAATAAACAATGTCTATCCTTTCCGTGCTTTCCATCAGTAGATACACAATTTTATAGAATAATAAGAATTCATTTGTGCAAAATTAATTTCTTCATGACTAATAAAAAAGTAATTTCTCTCTTTTTTATGTTGTATAAATAAAATAATACTTGCACCACAGTTAATTAAGTATTTTCATTGAGTTATTTTGGACTTACTAATACCCTCTTATATATCGATGATAGTAGGTTATCGTGTAAAATAATATGGTCAAATAAAGCATTGTAATGTTTTACATCTAAACTATAATGATTCAACATGGGGTACCAACATTGGTCCAACGTTAAGTACCAGTATTGGTCCAACGTTGGGAACCAATATTGTAAAACGTAGGGTACCAATATTGATTCAACGTTGGGTACCAACATTGGTCCAACGCTGGATACCAACATTGGTCCCACGTTGGGTACCAACATTTGTCGAACGTTGAGTACCAATATTAATTCAACATTGGGAACCAACATTACATACCAACTATGGCACAGGGATGGGCGATTCCACTCGATTCTCTAAAATTTATTCGATTCTTTCTTTAAAGTATCGATTATCTGATCGATTCTTGAAGAATCGATACTCCAGAAACAAAGAATCGATACTCCAGAAACGGAGAGTCGATACGACTATACGACAGCACTTATATGAACGTTGGGTACCGATATTGGTCCAACGTTGGGTAACAAAATTGGTCCAATGTTGGGTACCAATATTGATTCAACGTTGGGTACCAACATTGATTCCAAGTTGGGTACCAACATTGTACCAACATCGGGTACCAATATTCGTCCAACGTTGGGTACCAACTTTGGTACAATGTTGGGTACCAACATTGGTGCAACGTTGGGTACCAACATTGGACCAACGTTGGGTACCAATATTGATTCAACATTGGATACCAACATTACATACCAACTATGGCACAGGGATGAGCGATTCCACTCGATACTCAAAAATTTATTCGTTTTTTTTTTAAAGTATCGATTATTTATTCGATTCTTGTCGAATCGATACTCCAGTAACACAGAATCGATTCTCCAGAAACGAAGAATCGTTACAACTATACGACAGCACATATATGAAGTACGAAAATATTCTGTATGAAGTGGTTATCAAAACATAAAACACGACAAGTGGTTTACAATACTTAGAACACGAGAAACTGCAATGAAGCATTCAGCAGTGCAGGATGATGTGAAACCATGCGGTGCCTAACCGTATTCCAATTTAGGACGTTCAAAAATGTATAAGAATCAAAAACTGAGCATTGATAATATGATAATATAAAAATAGTAATAGTGAATTAGTGTCTATAAGTAAACAGAAATCTGTATAATCATAGAGGGTAGTAGTATGTACAGCATAGCTATTACATTACAGCATAGATTAACGAAAAACTAATTTTGAAAACTTAATCTCCAAGTATTTTTTATTTCAATTTTTCAACCCAATTTTTTGTATAAGATTATATAAATGTGTATCTAATACAACGGCAAGAATTTTGTCGATGTCAAACATCGTCCAACGTTAAGTACCAGTATTGGTCCAACGTTCGGAACCAATATTGTAAAATGTAGGGTATCAAGATTGATTCAACGTTGGGTACCAACATTGGTCCAACGTTGGGTACCAACATTGGTTCAACGTTCGGTACCAACATTGGTCCAACGCTGGATACCAACATTGGTCCTACGTTGGGTACCAACATTTGTCCAACGTTGAGTACCAATATTAATTCAACATTGGGTACCAACATTACATACCACCTATGGCACAGGGATGGGCGATTCCACTTGATACTAAAAATTTATTCGTTTTTTTTTTTTAAGTATCGATTATTTATTCGATTCTTGTAGAATCGATACTCCAGAAACAAAGAATCGATTCTCCAGAAACGAAGAATCGTTACAACTATACGACAGCACATATATGAAGTACGAAAATATTCTGTATGAAGTGGTTATCAAAACATAAAACACGACAAGTGGTTTACAATACTTAGAACACGAGAAACTGCAATGAAGCATTCAGCAGTGCAGGATGATGTGAAACCATGTGGTGCCTAACCGTATTCCAATTTAGGACGTTGAAAAATGTATAAGAATCAAAAACTGAGCATTGATAATATGATAATATAAAAATAGTAATAGTGAATTAGTGTCTATAAGTAAACAGAAATCTGTATAATCATAGAGGGTAGTAGTATGTACAGCATAGCTATTACATTACAGCATAGATTAAGGAAAAACTAATTTTGAAAACTTAATCTCCAAGTATTTTTTATTTCAATTTTTCAACCCAATTTTTTGTATAAGATTATATAAATGTGTATCTAATACAACGGCAAGAATTTTGTCGATGTCAAACATTGGTCCAACGTTAAGTACCAGTATTGGTCCAACGTTGGGAACCAATATTGTAAAATGTAGGGTACCATGATTGATTCAACGTTGGGTACCAACATTGGTCCAACGTTGGGTACCAACATTGGTTCAACGTTGGGTACCAACATTGGTCCAACGCTGGATACCAACATTGGTCCCACGTTGGGTACCAACATTTGTCCAACGTTGAGTACCAATATTAATTCAACATTGGGTATCAACATTACATACCAACTATGGCACAGGGATGGGCGATTCCACTCGATACTCAAAAATTTATTCGTTTTTTTTTTAAAGTATCGATTATCTGATCGATTCTTGAAGAATCGATACTCCAGAAACAAAGAATCGATACTCCAGAAACGGAGAGTCGATACGACTATACGACAGCACTTATATGAACGTTGGGTACCGACATTGGTCCAACGTTGGGTAACAACATTGGTCCAATGTTGGGTACCAATATTGATTCAACGTTGGGTACCAACATTGAATCCAAGTTGGGTACCAACATTGTACCAACATCGGGTACCAATTTTCGTCCAACGTTGGGTACCAACTTTGGTACAATGTTAGGTACCAACATTGGTGCAACGTTGGGTACCAACATTGGTCCAACGTTGGGTACCAATATTGATTCAACGTTGAGTACCAACATTGGTCCAACGTTGAGAACCAATATTGATTCAACATTGGGTACCAACATAACAAACCAACTATGGCACAGGGATGGGCGATTCCACTCGATACTCAAAAATTTATTCGTTTCTTTTTTTAAAGTATCGATTATTTATTCGATTCTTGTAGAATCGATACTCCAGAAACAAAGAATCGATTCTCCAGAAACGAAGAATCGTTACAACTATACGACAGCACATATATGAAGTACGAAAATATTCTGTATGAAGTGGTTATCAAAACATAAAACACGACATGTGGTTTACAATACTTAGAACACGAGAAACTGCAATGAAGCATTCAGCAGTGCAGGATGATGTGAAACCATGCGGTGCCTAACCGTATTCCAATTTAGGACGTTGAAAAATGTATAAGAATCAAAAACTGAGCATTGGTAATATGATAATATAAAAATAGTAATAGTGAATTAGTGTCTATAAGTAAACAGAAATCTGTATAATCATAGAGGGTAGTAGTATGTACAGCATAGCTATTTCATTACAGCATAGATTAAGGAAAAACTAATTTTGAAAACTTAATCTCCAAGTATTTTTTATTTCAATTTTTCAACCCAATTTTTTGTATAAGATTATATAAATGTGTATCTAATACAACGGCAAGAATTTTGTCGATGTCAAACATTGGTCCAACGTTAAGTACCAGTATTGGTCCAACGTTGGGAAACAATATTGTAAAATGTAGGGTACCAAGATTGATTCAACGTTGGGTACCAACATTGGTCCAACGTTGGGTACCAACATTGGTTCAACGTTGGGTACCAACATTGGTCCAACGCTGGATACCAACATTGGTCCCACGTTGGGTACCAACATTTGTCCAACGTTGAGTACCAATATTAATTAAACATTGGGTATCAACAATACATACCAACTATGGCACAGGGATGGGCGATTCCACTCGATACTCAAAAATTTATTCGTTTTTTTTTTAAAGTATCGATTATTTATTCAATTCTTGTAGAATCGATACTCCAGAAACAAAGAAACGATTCGCCAGAAACGAAGAATCGTTACAACTATACGACAGCACATATATGAAGTACGAAAATATTCTGTATGAAGTGGTTATCAAAACATAAAACACGACAAGTGGTTTACAATACTTAGAACACGAGAAACTGTAATGAAGCATTCAGCAGTGCAGGATGATGTGAAATCATGCGGTGCCTAACCGTATTCCAATTTAGGACGTTGAAAAATGTATAAGAATCAAAAACTGAGCATTGATAATATGATAATATAAAAATAGTAATAGTGAATTAGTGTCTATAAGTAAACAGAAATCTGTATAATCATAGAGGGTAGTAGTATGTACAGCATAGCTATTACATTACAGCATAGATTAACGAAAAACTAATTTTGAAAACTTAATCTCCAAGTATTTTTTATTTCAATTTTTCAACCCAATTTTTTGTATAAGATTATATAAATGTGTATCTAATACAACGGCAAGAATTTTGTCGATGTCAAACATCGTCCAACGTTAAGTACCAGTATTGGTCCAACGTTGGGAACCAATATTGTAAAATGTAGGGTATCAAGATTGATTCAACGTTGGGTACCAACATTGGTCCAACGTTGGGTACCAACATTGGTTCAACGTTCGGTACCAACATTGGTCCAACGCTGGATACCAACATTGGTCCCACGTTGGGTACCAACATTTGTCCAACGTTGAGTACCAATATTAATTCAACATTGGGTACCAACATTACATACCACCTATGGCACAGGGATGGGCGATTCCACTTGATACTAAAAATATATTCGTTTTTTTTTTTTAATTATCGATTATTTATTCGATTCTTGTAGAATCGATACTCCAGAAACAAAGAATCGATTCTCCAGAAACGAAGAATCGTTACAAGTATACGACAGCACTTCTATGAACGTTGGGTACCGACATTGGTCCAACGTTGGGTAACAACATTGGTCCAATGTTGGTACCAATATTGATTCAACGTTGGGTACCAACATTGGTCCAACGTTGGGTACCAACATTGGTCCAACGTTCGGTACCAACATTGGTCCAACGCTGGATACCAACATTGGTCCCACGTTGGGTACCAACATTTGTCCAACGTTGAGTACCAATATTAATTCAACATTGGGTACCAACATTACATACCACCTATGGCACAGGGATGGGCGATTCCACTTGATACTAAAAATTTATTCGTTTTTTTTTTTAAGTATCGATTATTTATTCGATTCTTGTAGAATCGATACTCCAGAAACAAAGAATCGATTCTCCAGAAACGAAGAATCGTTACAACTATACGACAGCACATATATGAAGTACGAAAATATTCTGTATGAAGTGGTTATCAAAACATAAAACACGACAAGTGGTTTACAATACTTAGAACACGAGAAACTGCAATGAAGCATTCAGCAGTGCAGGATGATGTGAAACCATCTGGTGCCTAACCGTATTCCAATTTAGGACGTTGAAAAATGTATAAGAATCAAAAACTGAGCATTGATAATATGATAATATAAAAATAGTAATAGTGAATTAGTGTCTATAAGTAAACAGAAATCTCTATAATCATAGAGGGTAGTAGTATGTACAGCATAGCTATTACATTACAGCATAGATTAAGGAAAAACTAATTTTGAAAACTTAATCTCCAAGTATTTTTTATTTCAATTTTTCAACCCAGTTTTTTGTATAAGATTATATAAATGTGTATCTAATACAAAGGCAAGAATTTTGTCGATGTCAAACATTGGTCCAACGTTAAGTACCAGTATTGGTCCAACGTAGGGAACCAATATTGATTCAACGTTGAGTACCAACATTGGTCCAACGTTGAGAACCAATATTGTTTCAACATTGGGTACCAACATAACAAACCAACTATGGCACAGGGATGGGCGATTCCACTCGATACTCAAAAATTTATTCGTTTCTTTTTTTAAAGTATCGATTATTTATTCGATTCTTGTAGAATCGATACTCCAGAAACAAAGAATCGATTCTCCAGAAACGAAGAATCGTTACAACTATACGACAGCACATATATGAAGTACGAAAATATTCTGTATGAAGCGGTTATCAAAACATAAAACACGACAAGTGGTTTACAATACTTAGAACACGAGAATCTGCTATTTATTCAACGTTGGGTACCAACATTGATTCCAAGTTGGGTACCAACATTGTACCAACATCGGGTACCAATATTCGTCCAACGTTGGGTACCAACTTTGGTACAATGTTGGGTACCAACATTGGTGCAACGTTGGGTACCAATATTCATTCAACGTTGGGTACCAACATTGGTCCAACGTTGGGTACCAATATTGATTCAACGTTGAGTACCAACATTTGTCCAACGTTGAGTACCAATATTAATTCAACATTGGGTACCAACATTACATACCAACTATGGCACAGGGATGGGCGATTCCACTAGATACTCAAAAATTTATTCGTTTCTTTTTTTAAAGTATCGATTATTTATTCGATTCTTGTAGAATCGATACTCCAGAAACAAGGAATCGATTCTCCAGAAACGAAGAATCGTTACAACTATACGACAGCACATATATGAAGTACGAAAATATTCTGTATGAAGTGGTTATCAAAACATAAAACACGACAAGTGGTTTACAATACTTAGAACACGAGAAACTGCAATGAAGCATTCAGCAGTGCAGGATGATGTGAAATCATGCGGTGCCTAACCGTATTCCAATTTAGGACGTTGAAAAATGTATAAGAATCAAAAACTGAGCATTGATAATATGATAATATAAAAATAGTAATAGTGAATTAGTGTCTATAAGTAAACAGAAATCTGTATAATCATAGAGGGTAGTAGTATGTACAGCATAGCTATTACATTACAGCATAGATTAACGAAAAACTAATTTCGAAAACTTAATCTCCAAGTATTTTTTATTTCAATTTTTCAACCCAATTTTTTGTATAAGATTATATAAATGTATATCTAATACAACGGCAAGTATTTTGTCGCTGTCAATAGAAATTTTTTATATATTTATTAGAGTTTCACTTTCAGTAATTTTATTATTCATTATTAAATATTTCTCATAGAATTTCTGCCTCTAGACAGCACTTTATATAAAACATCTTCCACGAAGGTGTCAACATTCGCAAGTATGGTTTCCAATCACACTTTTGAAAATGTTATCTGATAAAAAAATCTTTAATTCTTACTCCCAACCTATTTCTACTTATATTTTGCTTAAACTTCAAAGAATTTCTGCAATAGAAAATACTGAATTTAAATCGACGTAAGCAACAAGTATCTTTAATTAAATATTTATATATTTTTTTTGCTTAAACTCCATAAAGTTTCTTAAATAGAAAATACTGAAATCAAATCGACATAAGTAACAATTATTTTAAATAAAATATTTTTAAGTATTTTTTTTTATTAAACTCCGTAAAAAGTTTCTGCAATAGAAAGTACTTAAATCAAAGCGGAATAATCGACAAGTATTTTTTACCATGTAATACATTGTATTTTTTTTAATTAAACTTTTATATATTTTGCTTAAACTCTATTAAAATTTTTATTAATTTCCACAAAACTGATAAAAAGAAAACTTCTTTTTTTTTATTCTCTTTAAATAAACAATGTCTATCCTTTCCGTGCTTTCCGTCAGTAGATACACAATTTTATAGAATAATAATAATTCATTGGTGCAAAATTAATTTCTTCATGACTAATAAAAAATAATTTCTCTCTTTTTTATGTTGTATAAATAAAATAATACTTGCACCACAGTTAATTAAGTATTTTCATTGAGTTATTTTGGACTTACTAATACCCTCTTATATATCGATGATAGTAGGTTATCGTGTAAAATAATATGGTCAAATAAAGCATTGTAATGTTTTACATCTAAACTATAATGTTTCAACGTTGGGTACCAACATTGGTCCAACGTTGGGTACCAATATTGATTCAACGTTGGGTACCAACATTGGTCCAACGCTGGATACCAACATTGGTCCCACGTTGGGTACCAACATTTGTCGAACGTTGAGTACCAATATTAATTCAACATTGGGTACCAACATTACATACCAACTATGGCACAGGGATGGGCGATTCCACTCGATTCTCTAAAATTTATTCGATTCTTTTTTTAAAGTATCGATTATTTGATCGATTCTTGAAGAATGGATACTCCAGAAACAAAGAATCGATACTCCAGAAACGGAGAGTCGATACGACTATACGACAGCACATATATGAAGTACGAAAATATTCTGAATGAAGTGGTTATCAAAACATAAAACACGACAAGTGGTTTACAATACTTAGTACACGAGAAACTGCAATGAAGCATTCAGCAGTGCAGGATGATGTGAAACCATGCGGTGCCTAACCGTATTCCAATTTAGGACGTTGAAAAATGTATAAGAATCAAAAACTGAGCATTGATAATATGATAAAATAAAAATAGTAATAGTGAATTAGTGTCTATAAGTAAACAGAAATCTGTATAATCATAGAGGGTAGTAGTATGTACAGCATAGCTATTACATTACAGCATAGATTAACGAAAAACTAATTTTGAAAACTTAATCTCCAAGTATTTTTTATTTCAATTTTTCAACCCAATTTTTTGTATAAGATTATATAAATGTGTATCTAATACAACGGCAAGAATTTTGTCGATGTCAAACATTGGTCCAACGTTGGGTACCAACATTGGTCCAACGCTGGATACCAACATTGGTCCCACGTTGGGTACCAACATTTGTCCAACGTTGGGTACCAACATTTGCCCAACGTTGAGTACCAATATTAATTCAATATTGGATACCAACATTACATACCAACTATGGCACAGGGATGGGCGATTCCACTCGATTCTCTAAAATTTATTCGATTCTTTTTTTAAATTATCGATTATTTATTCGATTCTTGAAGAATCGATACTCCAGAAACAAAGAAACGATACTCCAGAAACGAAGAATCGATACAACTATACGACAGCACATATATGAAGTACGAAAATATTCTGTATGAAGTGGTTATCAAAACATAAAACACGACAAGTGGTTTTCAATACTTAGAACACGAGAAACTGCAATGAAGCATTCAGCAGTGCAGGATGATGTGAAATCATGCGGTGCCTAACCGTATTCCAATTTAGGACGTTGAAAAATGTATAAGAATCAAAAACTGAGCATTGATAATATGATAATATAAAAATAGTAATAGTGAATTAGTGTCTATAAGTAAACAGAAATCTGTATAATCATAGAGGGTAGTAGTATGTACAGCATAGCTATTACATTACAGCATAGATTAACGAAAAACTAATTTTGAAAACTTAATCTCCAAGTATTTTTTATTTCAATTTTTCAACCCAATTTTTTGTATAAGATTATATAAATGTATATCTAATACAACGGCAAGTATTTTGTCGCTGTCAATAGAAATTTTTTATATATTTATTAGAGTTTCACTTTCAGTAATTTTATTATTCATTATTAAATATTTCTCGTAGAATTTCTGCCTCTAGACAGCACTTTATATAAAACATCTTCCACGAAGGTGTCAACATTCGCAAGTATGGTTTCCAATCACACTTTTGAAAATTTTATCTGATAAAAAAATCTTTAATTCTTACTCCCAACCTATTTCTACTTATATTTTGCTTAAACTTCAAAGAATTTCTGCAATAGAAAATACTGAATTTAAATCGACGTAAGCAACAAGTATCTTTAATTAAATATTTATATATTCTTTTTGCTTAAACTCCATAAAGTTTCTGAAATAGAAAATACTGAAATCAAATCGACATAAGTAACAATTATTTTAAATAAAATATTTTTAAGTATTTTTTTTTATTAAACTCCGTAAAAAGTTTCTGCAATAGAAAGTACTTAAATCAAAGCGGAATAATCGACAAGTATTTTTTACCATGTATACATTGTATTTTTTTAATTAAACTTTTATATATTTTGCTTAAACTCTATTAAAATTTTATTAATTTCCACAAACTGATAAAAAGAAAACTTCTTTTTTTTTATTCTCTTTAAATAAACAATGTCTATCCTTTCCGTGCTTTACATCAGTAGATACAAATTTTATAGAATAATAATAATTCATTTGTGCAAAATTAATTTCTGCATGACTAATAAAAAAGTAATTTCTCTCTTTTTATTTTGTATAAGAAAGTACTTAAATCAAGCGGAATAATCGACAAGTATTTTTACCATGTAATACATTGTATTTTTTTTAATTAAACTTTTATATATTTTGCTTAAACTCTATTAAAATTTTTATTAATTTCCACAAAACTGATAAAAAGAAACTCTTTTTTTTTATTCTCTTTAATAAACAATGTCTATCCTTTCCGTGCTTTACATCAGTAGATACAAAATTTATAGATAATAATATTCATTTGTGCAAAATTAATTTCTGCATGACTAATAAAAAAGTAATTTCTCTCTTTTTTATGTTGTATAAATAAAATAATACTTGCACCACAGTTAATTAAGTATTTTAATTGAGTTATTTTTGACTTTCTAATATTCTCTTATATATCGATGATAGTAGGTTATCGTGTAAAATAATATGGTCAAATAAAGCATTGTTACGTTTTACATCTAAACTATAATGTATTTCTGATTTCGAATTATATATTCTATGAATATGTGTATATTCTTTTTTCCCATCAAATTGTTATCAAGCATTAGTCCTTCATATCACTGCAATAGCAAATAAAAATTAATCGCTGTGTCGACATTAAGTCTCATTAGAAACATATAATGTCGTTATATAAATCTTATAAATCTTACTTAATAACCAAACTTAAAATATTTTTTAAGTCTTTTATATAAACATGCATATGACCGACACGGAGGCGGAGTGGCGGAGACGCACCTCGGCCGATCACGAAAGTTAAGCAGCACTGAGTGCGGTTGGCACTTGGATAGGTGACACCATTCTTGTGCGGCTTTCGGGATCGGTCAGGTGGTTTTGCACACTTCACAACGTGAGCGGAAGGTGTGGAACATTCGGTTTCGGCGTTTGGGCCTACGCAAGGTGACCTGAACATCTAATCAGAAAGTTTTAATGCACCGGCCGTCTCGGGGAAGGTTTTCCTATAAGGTATTCCCTTCCTCACGGGCATAACCCTGGGCGAATGCGAGACGGTTGGGACCGGGATGGGAAAAATTGGAATGTTTTCACCTCCACAGATTGGTGGTAGGGGTGTCCCTGTAAAAACCTGTTTAATGGGTATACGGGGTGATGAGCAAAGAGAATAAAAAAAAATATAAACATGCATATGCGATTCGCTATTTAATTATTAAAAAGTAAGATGGCAATCCAACGTGTGGTGCAAGTATTATTTTATTTAAAGAACATAAAAAAGAGAGAAGTACTTTCTATTGCAGAAACTTTTAACGGAGTTTAATAAAAAAATATATAAATATTTAATTATAAATAATTGTTACTTATGTCGATTTGATTTCAGTATTTTCTATTGCAGAAACTTTATGGAGTTTGAGCAAAAAAAATATATAAAAAGTTAATTAAAGATACTTGTAGCTTACGTTGTCTTAAATTCAGTATTTTCTATTGCAGAAACTCTATGAAGTTTAAGCAAAATATAAGTAGAAATAGGATTGGATTAAGAATTAAAGATTTTTTTAATAGATAACATTTTTAAAAGTGTGATTGGAAACCATACTCGCGAATGTTAACACCTTCGTGGAAGATGTTTTATATAAAGTACTGTCTAGAAGCACATATTCTATGTGGAATATTTGATAATGAATAATAAAATTACTGAAAGTGAAACTCTAATAAATATATAAAAAATTTCTATTGACATCGACAAAATACTTGCCGTTGTATTAGATATACATTTATATAATCTTATACAAAAAATTGGGTTGAAAAATTGAAATAAAAAATACTTGGAGATTAAGTTTTCAAAATTAGTTTTTCGTTAATCTATGCTGTAATGTAATAGCTATGCTCTACATACTACTACCCTCTATGATTATACAGATTTCTGTTTACTTATAGACACTAATTCACTATTACTATTTTTATATTATCATATTATCAATGCTCAGTTTTTGATTCTTATACATTTTTCAGCGTCGTAAATTGGAATACGGTCAGGCACCGCATGGTTTTCACATCATCCTGCACTGCTGCGTGCTACTTTGCCGTTTTTCGTGTTTTAACTATTGTAAACCACTTGTCGTGTTTTAAGTTTTGTAAACCACTTAATACAGAATATTTTCGTAATTCATATAAGTGCTGTCGTATAGTTGTATCGATTCTTCGTTTCTGGAGTATCGTTTCTTTGTTTCTGGAGTATCGATTCTTCAAGAATCGAATAAATTTTAGAGAATCGAGTGGAATCGCCCATCCCTGTGCCATAGTTGGTTTGTAATGTTGGTACCCAATGTTGAATCAATATTGTTACGCAACGTTGGACCAATGTTGGTACCCAACGTTGAATCAATATTGGTACCAAATGTTGAATCAATATTGGTACCCAACGTTGGACCAATGTTGGTACCCAACGTTGAATCAATATTGTTGCCCAACGTTGGTACCCAACGTTGTACCAATGTTGGTATCCAACGTTGGACCAATATTGGTACCCATTATTGGTTTTGAACGTTGGTATCAAACGTTTATCCAATATTGTTAGTCATTGTGATTTGGCACGTTGGTATCAAACGTTTATCCAATATTGATAGTCATTGTGATTTGGAGCGTTGGTATCCAACGTTGGAGCAATATTGGTACCCATTATTGATTTTGAACTTTGGTATCCAACGTTGGACCAATATTGGTATTCACTATTGGAATTTGAATGTTGGTACCGAAGGTTGATTTTCTATTGCAGTATTTTATATTACAGATACTTTATGGAGTTTAAGCAAAAAAAAAAAAAATATTTAATTAAAGATACTTGTTGCTTATGTCGATTTGATACGTAATACGCTGGTTCTTGCTGTGACACTATCGTTCGTCGCCCAGGTTATCCCCTACCATGGATCTAATTCTGGTCGACTTTGGTTTTCTTTCGTAGAACTTTAACTAGAGGTTAGCAGTTGCACAAGTATCTCCAAACCATACAATTTGAAATAATTTGCGCTTCACTAAACCTGGGTTTAGCAGTTGAACAACTATTTATACCCTTTAATGTGCCTTAATTGAACTATGCGCGCATAGACATAGGACCCATGTAAAAAAACCCTAATAACCAAACAGCAGATTTGCGCTGTTCACTATACCTGCATACACCCAGTTGATATAAGACGAGAAGGCAGAGCCTTCCCTGTACAAGAATACTTGTTTTTCGAATAAATTTTCTTATTTTCTTCATAACTTTACTCCAAATAAAGCAATTTTAGCTTTTTTTTAAAATTTCTTTATTTGAATTCAACTTTCTTCTGGTTTTTGGTTTGATTGTTTATTTTTATTTGTTTCGAAGTTATAAGTGATTATATTGGAAGTAATTTTCATTGAAATTATTATTAGACGTCGAATAATTTTCGTCAATGTGGCCATTGGCAAGCAATAACTTGGTTTTCTTCATATTTCTATATTACGAAAGATATACCAAAGTTAGGGTAAGATCCGTTTGCCAGAGGTCATGTACTTCCCTTGTAAGTGTTCAATACTAAAAGGTAAGTAGGGGTATAAAATGAGTCCACGGGTAGTAAAGTGAATCTACGGGGAATAATGTGATCGAAGGAATAAAATGTAATTTTACTTCACTTGTAGAGGTTAATAAAGTAGACTTTTAAGATGATCAGGGTAAAAAAATAATTATTTATTAAAAATTAAAAAATTCTAAATTTTATTGTAAACTGTATTGTAAAGTTAGATTGTACATTTACAAGGAGTCTATTTTGTTTTGTGTTGACGTCATATTTCGCTCTGGTATACATTGTTTATGATTTATCTCTTTTTTTCGATGACAGACTCTCTCTCACTCTTATCCTACACTTATTAATTTTATTTCGCGTCCTGAGGGCGAAAAAATATATTACATACAAGAGAAATACATTTTGTTTTTGAGTAAGATATAATAAATTGGTAACGGCTTTTTATTTGCTAAAATTTAATTGTTAAAATTTTATAAATTAAATGAAACTAATTATTTAATTATATGCAAATAACTAAATAATACTTAGACAAAGAGTATCTAATTAATAGCTAAAAAAAAGGTTTTAAACAAATTTTAGTTAAATCATTAGTTAAGAATTATCTTATTCCGTCTAAATTAGCTTATTACTTTTTATCTGACTTAATTTCTAACAGATGACTGATAGAACGTCTTTAATTATATAATTTACATATTTTGATATTACATCAGTATGTTTCTTAAGTATTGTCAATTTTAATATTTCATCCACAAATTTTTCTCCGTATATTGTGTAAGAACATTTCTTATGACTTATTTGTTTTTCGTTCGATAGAGGATTATGATTTTTTTTTTGTATATTCCATGAAAACTAGTTGACGTTTCATCACTCACAGTGGGAAAAATTGTATTTTTATTGGTAACTATTGTCAGTTATTAAAACTAATAAACGTTGAATAATAAGTAAAATAATAAATATCTGTTACACGGATGTACTAAAATTCTCATTTTTTTTTCATAAATATAATGTTAATTTATATGGATAATATTATCATTTATTAGCAAAGTTGTTCTTGCTTATGTTACGCTACTCACGTATGCAAATTTCCGAAATTAGTTCTTGAATTATAAACTAATCCCTCGATGCTATAAATTCACAGTAGATAAATCCAGCTACAATCAGACTATGTGCGCATAAAATATTCATTTAACAAAAACTATTTTTACAAAAATAAACTGTAAATAATAGTGTTTAAATATTAATACTTAATCATTGTTTACAGTAACTACCACTGTAATTGTGAGAAAATGAAAATACATTTTATAATTCTTTGTAAAAAAAGTAACAAATTTATTATTTCGTTGATGCGCATCGAAATCCAGCTTGCACAAGACCAAACGAAATATGTAATCCTCATAGAATCACCTTTTTTTTTCTATAAATAAAACTTGTCGGAAAGGATTCACTTAATCTACTTACGTCTAATCATTTGTAATAAATGTCTATTTACGATACTACGAGGGAGGGTGCATACGTTTTTCATTTGCGATCTCCCGCGACGTTGACACTTGTACAGGCTTTCGCGTGTAATTGAGATGCGCCGGGCGTACGTATACATATACGCGTCGCACACGTAGAAAAGCGCGAGATACGACGAGGTAAACGAGAGGAGGAGGATGGGGAATGGGAGCGGTGGGAGGTAGGGGGTGGGTGGGTATACGAGAGGAGAAACAAATAGACTCGGAGAGAAGAGGAAAAATGAAGAGGAACGAGGACGAAGCCAAATTAAGGTACTACGAAACGTGAATGCACCGTACACCGCTGGACCGTATATCTGTTGATGTAAACGAAATGCCGTTTCTACCCTCTACTCCTTTTCAAAATAATATTTACATTTGGGAGTATACGGTAAAGAGAACCTTTAATTAGCTTAGTGGTCGAAATTCTGTTTAAACCTGGTTATTCTATATATTGGATTGTAGGTAATATCGTTGTACACGGAGAAAAATATTTGATTAAAAAATATCGTACTCTTTTTCTTCTTCTTTCTTCTTGTAGTAAAGGTGGGAGACACGCTGTCGGAGTAAGAAGGCATCATACTATAATAATGTACTGTAAAATTTAACACGAGTAGCAACAAAATTTAATAAATATTTCATACAACATTTTACTCGGTGTATAGTAAATTTTAATCAAACATTCTTTTCCGCGTATAATACAAATCGCTTATAAATTTTGTAATTTGTAGAAAACGCTTTATAGTCGAGGTGCTTGGTTTATAGGAGGCGACTCGATATAAATATGTATCGAAACAAAAATTGAAACTAAAAATCGTACGGTAAAGAGAAATAAAGAAAAGTTGCTAACGATCATACAACGTGCGAACAATGGAAGTGACGAGCTCATTAACCCTTTTTTTTCGTTCGAAATTTTAATTCCTTGCGTTACAATGGTAGAACTTTGTGAGTTAATTAGCGCAATTTTACGTTTCGATCAATACAGAAGAAACTGCTTGCTTGTTAATTAATATAATCGTTAATTATAAAAGATATTACATTATTTTTTTTGCTTTATTTACAATAATCATTTTATAACGGTATCATTAAAATAACGTTTATAATCGAGTACTCGTTAAAGTAAAAAAAAAAAAATAATAAGGCTACTCGGTTTAAATAATAAGGTACATTGATTAATAAAATAAACTATAGCGAAATGCTTTCAGCGTAATTTTTAATTCTACGTAAATTAGTAAAAATTGTAATAAAATGCATCGCGCACGAGCTTATTATTGTGTTTAATTCAATTAGTTAAACAGGTAATCGCTAAAAAGAAACTCGTTAACGGAATGAGAGAGACAGAGAGAGAGAGAGACAGAGAGAGAGAGAGAGAGATTGATTGATTGATAAAAACTTTATTGGGCTACGGGAGTTAACCCCCAAAGTAGCACGAGTTGGTACAAAAATGGTTGACAAAATAATACAAGATGGTAGAACAAAGTAAGATAAAATAACGTAAAATATAAAATAAAAAAGCATCTAGTCGACGCGTAACAGGCATAAAATACAAAAGACTCATCGAAACATAAACATAAGAATAACAGTAACAAGATAAGCAACGCCATGACCCCGACCAGGCAACACCTACAATGACGGGACAAGCGGCTCAATGATGCCCTCCGCGACAACGCGACTGGCCCAGGACCGACGGTCGACCTCCGATAGATGATCGAAAAGGCGAGACTGGAATGATACGAAGTATGACATGTCAAAGTGAGGGACGTGAAGATCGTTAATAAGTTTGGAGGCTGTGATAAAAAAGGAGGCATTGAGGGCCTCAGTGCGGGGTGGCCGATATGTGAGAGGATGATAGGGAAGACGCGATGAAGAGCGAGAGTCGGGACGGGATCCGGAAAGGGTAAAGTGATGGTGGAGATAGGAAGGGGAGGAAGTCGCGAGAATTTTATAGGCTAATGAAGCGATGAGATATGATCTTCTGAGGCCAACCGACAGCCAGCCCAGTTTCAGCCTAAACGGCGTGACGTGCTCCATCCTAGGGATATTGCCCCAGACGAAGCGCACACAAGCGTTCTGTAACCTTTGCAATTTGAGGTCGCGCGTACGGTCTACGTCATTATAGGCGGCACACATGTAGTCGAAATGGGGCCACGCCAAACTCTCGACCAGGGCTTTACGCGATCTCCTGGACAGCGCACGTTTATAAAATCTTAGAGTGTGCAAAACCCCGTGAACGTTTTGAGAAATATATTGGATATGTCGAACCCAGTCGAGAGATGGCGCAACCCACAACCCCAGCGACTTAACCACCCGCTCATACGGCAACGGTACGCCGTTTACATTCACCCTTGCCATCGAATCAAGGTCAAAGCGCGCCACGTATTGCTGGCTGCCCAGGAGTAAGACCTTGGTTTTACCTAGGTTCAGGGCAAGGCCATTCCTAGACGCCCAGTTCGCTACCTCGCTAGCATCGCGCGAAATGCTCTCAACTGCCTCGTCAAAATCCGCCGGCAAAAACGAACAATACAGCTGCGTGTCATCGGCAAAAATCATACACCTCGAGGTCTGGAGAACCGCAGGCAGATCGTTTATGAAAATAGAGAATAAAAGCGGGCCAAGGACGCTGCCCTGGGGGACACCCGCGTGCACGGCCGACCATCCAGAACGACGACCCCGGTCATCCACCACCGCCTGCGTGCGACCCTCCAGGTAGTGATAAAACCACTCGACCACCACGTCTCCACACCCTAGCGACCGCAATTTCCGGAGAAGTGGGCCGTGGGGAACCGTATCGAACGCCTTAGAGAAATCAAAAAGAATCAATATTGTGATCATGCGTCGATCGATCCCCCACCGCACATCCTCAAGAATCCCAAGCATAGCCGTCTGCGTGCTATGCCCACTACGAAAACCGGCCTGGCGCGATGATATCAAGTTGTTCTGGTCTAAATAACACGAAAGCTGGGCGTGTACCACCCTCTCTAGCAACTTCGACACCTCGCTCAGCTGGGCAATGGGTCGCGTGTCCGACATAGAGCTACAAACATTTGTCTTGGCTAGGGGGCGAAGCAAGGCTCTTTTCCACTGGGCAGGAAAATAGCCAGCTCTGAGCGAGGCGTCGAAAACGCCAGCGAGATGCCCAAGGACGCCCGAGCCCGCAAGCTTGAGCATCTGAACAGAGATGCCATCGATGCCCATCGCCCGCGAAGTCGCCCGTCCCAGGGCCCTACCGACCTGTGCAGCTGTCACCCGAGCAAATTCAAAGCGCGACGTCACATCAAAGGGCGCAAAGGTAATGACGTCCGTCAACACATGCTGCGACAGCGGCGCGGCGCGACGCGAAACAGACGAATAGTGGTCGTTGAGTTCGTCCAGGTTAAAGAGAGCGGACGGAGATGGTCGTACGCGACCCGTTACACCATAACCCCGAAGGACGCGCCAACGCGAACGGGCATCAAGCGAGGCCTCCAATTCACGATTTATGAAACTAAATTTCGCCGAGAGAGAGAGACAGAGAGAGAGAGAGAGAGAGAGAGAGAGAGAGAGAGAGAGAGCGAGAGATAGATAGACAGACAGAGAGAGACGAGAAAGGGACGTATCCGCCTTTTATAGAATTATAATTAATTAATCTGCGTAAAAGTAAATCGAGCGCATTTGTTAATGGATGAAAACACGCGTGCGCCTCGCGAAATGAAAATTATAAATTTAACGTAAAAGAAAATCTAATCAATTTGAATGACCAAAAATGTTTAGGAGAAAAAAAAGGAAGGAAGGAAGGAATTTAACTGAATAAGTAAACAACGCTCCGAGACGGTACGAATTTTTGAAAAAATTCGCCCCCGTGTGAAATTTTCAGTGGAGAAAACTTGAAGTTGGATATAGGTATAAGAAGAGAGATAAAAAGAAATCGTGGGGGAAGGGTGGTATAGGAGGAAGAAAGTAATAGAAGTAACGAATGGTATAGGGAAGGTGAACGTGAGATGAAAAAGGAGAGAGGACGTGAGTATCTCTCTCTCTCTCTCTCTCTCTGTCTCTCTCTCTCTCTTTCTCTCGAGGTTTCTTCGGTGCAAAATGAAAGCCTCCAGGGCCTCCTTAACGAGTAAAGTCTTTCCGATCTTGGGATCGGGACGCCGGCTGGAACTCGCCCAACTACCGTGCGTGAGCGCGCCAGATCGCAACTTTTAGACGAGCTAACCAGCCAACTAACTCGCAATAATCTCTCTAGCTCTCTCACCTTCTCTCTTCCTCTGTGACGTCTTAACAAAGTATTTCGAGGGTGGAGACGGATAAAAAGGGAGTTCCTTCCTTCCTTCCTTCCTTCCTACGTTAGCGGACGTATAACTTGATAATCGCTAAGGGGCAGTGGTAGGGGGTCATTCAAAGTCCTGGCATCAAGAGAGAGAGAAAGATCCAGAACAACTTAGCGAAACCTTTCTTCTTATACTTTCTTTTTCACCCGGTTCGCCTGCGAACAATTATACCTCGTGTTATTATCATAATCGGTCTATTTTCATTAAGTGTAATTGATATACTATATAAATTACGTCATTATATCACTGTTAAAACATAAAATGATACATTAATTAGACGTATGGTTTTAAGTTTTTTATTTACATTATTGTATGCAGCGATCAAAACTTTTTAACGAATTCTTCCATAATTTCGTTGCCACTACCTAGATTTTTCAAACGTTTCTACTAAAGGAAGTAACCTACATATTTATGTTCCTCCCAATCGAGAGGTGATATAAAAAAGTGTTGCAGATTTTAATAATATTTTTAGAATCTGCTTGATTGATCAATAACCACAGGAAATTCAACTACATGTTGCCTCGATAATCGTGTTTTGAAGATACGTGTTTCCCTTCATTCACTCATTGCTCTTTTTATTCAAGTACATCAGCTATTATCAAAAACAAATAGCCATAGTTTAATTTTTAGTTTATGTCGTTATGTTGACAAATAAAATGACCAAAACTTGGCGAAGGTCAAAGTCAATAAAACCGTATTCTGGTCGTTTCGAAAACCAAAATACATAAAGCGTCGCTCTTACCCAGGTAAAAAGTTAACCATCCAATATGGTCAATTAGTGATCTGTTGACCATATCGGGTAACTATAAGATTAGCCCAGAGTTTGACCAGATGTTGCTTACTATATTTTTTTACACCATAACGTTAAAAGTACTTTTTTTAGGATAACTTTAGTTTACTATATATGCGACTTCAAAAATCACGTTTTTAGTTAACAATTTTTATTTAATATTACATTTTATTCTCGTATTATAATTTAAATTGATTCAATTATTTATTTACATACACTAGACAATTATGTATACATGGGTATATATATATAATTTTTGCTGTAATTTTGAGAATACCTTCTCCTACATATTTTGGATCGTGGCATACACTTTTAGAAGCTAAAGCTTAGTTTTAAATATATTCAAGGTCAAAAATAGTAATTTTGACACATCTTTTTAGTTTTTCTTAACTTTTAATCTTTTAAAACTCAAAATTGACTAATTCAATGTCAAAAACGCAAAAGAACTTTTATTCTGTATATTATACAAAGTTTAAGAAAAAGAAATAGTCCAAAATCATTGAGCGTACAACAAATATTCAACATTATAAAGAAATAATTAAAATTGTGAAAAAGTGCTATTATACTTATACTTAAGCTACTCTCAGGAAAAATCATGGAACTCGCTTCAAATATACTTTTTTAACCTTGTAAATTATATAGTGGACGACTAATTAACTCTTAGAGGGCCGGTATGACGCCATGTGGTGTCATGCTCCAACTCGCCGACATTTATTGACAGCTATTCAACTGTACCATAGTAAGGAACAATTTTGCAATCTATGTATATATACCTACATATATATATATATTTAGAACAAATAAAACATATTTGCAATTGTATTTATAATAAAGTATCTACTGATAACTGTATAGTTCTGTGTAAGTAAAAAAAAATTAACTGTTTATTCTCTCATTGTGTGTTAAGTAAGTTTCAAATTAATAATTTATATTATTATTGTAGGTTACGAAACAGTATTATCACACTTAAATACATCAAAACTGATTTAGCGTACATCAAAATAATTCCAGCAGAGCAATCTACATTTATATAATTAATATTAATAAACGTGAGTATAATTTATAACTACAAACTAATATACATAAAGTATTCTAGGTATATATAAATCAATTATTTTAAAATACCTAACGTTCTAAGTGACCTAACCCCCAAAGACAATTTATCTAAACTGCTATAAACATATAGTGAAATTCCGTCGGCTGTAAGTGGGGTGTTTATGTTTCACCAGAAACTGCTCCATCTATACTGACCAGTCTCCATAAAATTACCAGACATTATGATCAACATATGCCTATTTCACCAGAGAAAAAAATGTCTCTAAGGATTCACACACATATATTGATATTCATACAAGTTACCTCTTCAACTGGCACATTTTTCTGGTAACAATATCTAACTGTTTTCATTGCACTAATAAATATGGCGGATGTTTTTTTGAAAATTCAGCGATATATGACTAGTTTGATTGTTTGTCGATTTTTAACAAATGTGATACGAATTTTCTGAAAAGAGTACAAATTCTATATGGCAAACTGATTTTTCACAAAATTCATAGTATCCCAATTTTTAATCCGCCATTTTAAAATCTGTATAGGTTTCTTATTTTTATTACAGTTATTCGTAATACTATATTATTGAATATAAATTTTTCTACAATTATCGTGTACAAAATACAGTTTTACATTTATTTTTAGTTTGTCACTTAAATGTTTGCACTATACTTTGTAAATCTTGAACATGTATATAGTATTCAATCATATATACTGTAGGATTTAAATAAAGTAAATTTCGCATCTGTCATAATTTATTTTAATTAAAAATTATTTTATCGTAAGAAAATTTAATTTATTTTTTGCATTAATATAATTGAAGTACAGTGTTTTGGTGAAATTTATATTATATATCTAAATGTGTTTTACCTATATAAATAAATAATATATATATGGGTGGTTCTCTGTGACATCGAAGATGAAAAAAATAAATATTTCTATAACTGTGGGAATATGTTTTAGAGGTATCCAGTAGTTCTCCTGAATTTTTTCAGATTTTTTCTGGGCCATTATTTTAAGTTACAGAGAGTCAAAGTTGACATTTTAGCACTTTTTTGCATTATATGCCCATTTTCATGAATTTTTAGCTCCCAGGGGATGCATTTTTCACTAAAAACATAAGTATGACTTTTTTTGTAAAATTTTCCGAACTTTTCATTAAAAATACTTTTAAAGACATAAATGTATGCTGTCACACTCTTGTAAGCCATTTAAACCTTAAATAGTGAAAATCAGCAATTCTGCTCCGGACTCTGGTAACCTAATACTGTCTAAAAGATGTCTTTTTATAGTCAAAAACTGCCTAAAAATTTCCAGAGTGGGTCTAAATCATTAAGATCACTTATGGTCAAAATATCCGGGAAAAGTGCCCGAAATATTAATAGAAATGTATATTTGTTGCCTTATAACAATGTTTCTAGTAGCATGATCATTGCAAAAAAATTTGTGCACTTACCTTGGAGTGGTAGAAAAGTATCTTCATCTAACATTTACCTTGAAATTAGAAATTCTAACCCAGAAGGATAAATTCTACACATAATTAGCAACGAATCTTACATATAATGTTGTATAGTAAAAGTTGATAGATTTTGGGTTAAATAGCGATGAACCCAGCTGGTGTTGAAAAAAACTGGAAAAAGTTTACTTTTTGAGGTTAGAATAACTTTTGAACTAATAAATTCCAGTACCTAAAAATTTTTTTCTGTATTCTGAAAAACATTTGCAATGTGTACCCAAAATTTGGGGCATTTTAAAATTTTGATCGGACCACTTCACGTGGAATACCCCATATATATATATATATATATATATATATAATATATAAGGGAAAAAAATTAAATATAAATAAAACGATAATTAATTTCCTGAAAATAGATTATTGTTTTACAAACCTCACAATCTCAATGGCAGTAAAATATAAATATTATTAAAAAAGTCTCCGCCATTTTGAATTTTTTAAATTTGTCAAAAAGTTGTCAATAGTCGACTTAGAGAACCGTATAAACCACATTTTGTGAATAAGTGATCAATTTTTTAATCCGTTATATATAGATAATTGAACAAGGTTTGAAAAATTTGAAAAAAACCTAACCTTAATATATAGTTGCGGAGTCAACAACAGTTTGGAGAGTCTCCGTGTATTTTCACGTTAAATGTATGTAGACGTAGTTATAAACCGTAACGAATAAAAATCTAGGATAATTAATTAATGTAGGTAGATAAAATAGTGAACTCGCACCCGGAAGTTTCGGGTTCGATCCCCGGTCTTTGCCGATTGCCGATACAAACACTACAAGGGAACGAATTTTCAACAAGTGATATCTTAACAGAAATAAGCCACTTGGAAGTATAAAAAGAGCGATGTTAAAATAAAGAAAGAAAACATTTTGTTATATGAGGAAAGAATCGGTTTTGTGTTTTCAGAGTTTTTGTTTCCTCTGTTGAATTGTATAAAATAGACAAAACAACTTTTTTTAACTTTAATAGTCTATTTATTAACCTCAACAATTAATCAAACATTTTCGCTATAAATCTGAAAACAAGCGTATAATGTATGAAGTACCCTCGTTTTTAGTAAACAGTATAAAACTGTGCATCGGCAAATATCAGTAAAGAAACAAAGTTTTTGGACCAAATTTATTAAAACAAAGACATTTAACCATATTAATTCAAAGATATTGTAAGTAAACGAGTAGATTAGGACGATACGCAAACATCGTATAGCTAATATTTGCATTTATGCTTCGAATTTTGCATAGGTTGCACCGTCCCTGCATCCAAAACGATTGAGCTATTCGAGCCACATGGCAGATAGACGTAACTACCTCTATACTTCGTGAAGTATTTGCGATCGTCTATCGAAAATATATTTAAATTACATGTTTACGTATAAGACTTGTAGATACGCACGTACATATACATATACATATACACATACATGCATAATTGCACCCAGACTCTCGTGTCACATTTTATGTAGATGTATGGGGTAATTATTTGAAACGACGGCCGTGCATTTACTGCGAGTGTGAATAAATAGAGACATTTACGATCCACACGTGATCAAATATTCATTTTCAAATTTGTCCAAATTTCCACTATTAAATGTGTAATTATGTAAATTCAAAAATAACGGTGCGCTCCTGTCAAGATAAACATTAAAGTCACGAACGTGAAATATTGTCCTTCTTTTAAACGACTTTACACCTTTATATATCGCGACTTATCTTTATTCTTTCTTTTTTTTTACATTACGACGGTTATTAAGATAGTTAACAACTTTCATAATTAAAAATACAAATATCTTAAATTATCTTGTGTATTATCATATTATTCGGAAATAAATAACTATAGCATATTTGGAGCAATACCTTTCAAATGATCTGTAGCATTTTTATGGCCTTCAATTCTGTAAAAAGTTATGATAATTTAAAGAAAGACGAAATTTTTTTAAAAATTTAAATGGGAAATACCATGTTAATTTTTGTAAATTTTTTGTCTTTCTTTAAATTATCATAACTTTTTGCAGAATTGAAGGCCATAAAAATGCTACAGATCATTTGAAAGGTATTGCTCCAAGCTTTCTTTTGGACTTTTGGATAAAAAAAATCAATTGTGGCGAAGTTAGTTTTTTTCAAGTTGAATATTGACATGTAGTTTATCTAACATTTACCTTGAAATTAAATTCTAACCCAGAAGGATAAATTCTACACATAATTAGCAACGAATCTTACATATAATGTTGTATAGTAAAAGTTGATAGATTTTGGGTTAAATAGCGATGAACCCAGCTGGTGTTGAAAAAAACTGGAAAAAGTTACTTTTTGAGGTTAGAATAACTTTTGAACTAATAAATTCCAGTACCTAAAAATTTTTTTCTGTATTCTGAAAAACATTTGCAATGTGTACCCAAAATTTGGGGCATTTTAAAATTTTGATCGGACCACTTCACGTGGAATACCCCATATATATATATATATATATATATAATATATAAGGGAAAAAAATTAAATATAAATAAAACGATAATTAATTTCCTGAAAATAGATTATTGTTTTACAAACCTCACAATCTCAATGGCAGTAAAATATAAATATTATTAAAAAAGTCTCCGCCATTTTGAATTTTTTAAATTTGTCAAAAAGTTGTCAATAGTCGACTTAGAGAACCGTATAAACCACATTTTGTGAATAAGTGATCAATTTTTTAATCCGTTATATATAGATAATTGAACAAGGTTTGAAAAATTTGAAAAAAACCTAACCTTAATATATAGTTGCGGAGTCAACAACAGTTTGGAGAGTCTCCGTGTATTTTCACGTTAAATGTATGTAGACGTAGTTATAAACCGTAACGAATAAAAATCTAGGATAATTAATTAATGTAGGTAGATAAAATAGTGAACTCGCACCCGGAAGTTTCGGGTTCGATCCCCGGTCTTTGCCGATTGCCGATACAAACACTACAAGGGAACGAATTTTCAACAAGTGATATCTTAACAGAAATAAGCCACTTGGAAGTATAAAAAGAGCGATGTTAAAATAAAGAAAGAAAACATTTTGTTATATGAGGAAAGAATCGGTTTTGTGTTTTCAGAGTTTTTGTTTCCTCTGTTGAATTGTATAAAATAGACAAAACAACTTTTTTTAACTTTAATAGTCTATTTATTAACCTCAACAATTAATCAAACATTTTCGCTATAAATCTGAAAACAAGCGTATAATGTATGAAGTACCCTCGTTTTTAGTAAACAGTATAAAACTGTGCATCGGCAAATATCAGTAAAGAAACAAAGTTTTTGGACCAAATTTATTAAAACAAAGACATTTAACCATATTAATTCAAAGATATTGTAAGTAAACGAGTAGATTAGGACGATACGCAAACATCGTATAGCTAATATTTGCATTTTATGCTTCGAATTTTGCATAGGTTGCACCGTCCCTGCATCCAAAACGATTGAGCTATTCGAGCCACATGGCAGATAGACGTAACTACCTCTATACTTCGTGAAGTATTTGCGATCGTCTATCGAAAATATATTTAAATTACATGTTTACGTATAAGACTTGTAGATACGCACGTACATATACATATACATATACACATACATGCATAATTGCACCCAGACTCTCGTGTCACATTTTATGTAGATGTATGGGGTAATTATTTGAAACGACGGCCGTGCATTTACTGCGAGTGTGAATAAATAGAGACATTTACGATCCACACGTGATCAAATATTCATTTTCAAATTTGTCCAAATTTCCACTATTAAATGTGTAATTATGTAAATTCAAAAATAACGGTGCGCTCCTGTCAAGATAAACATTAAAGTCACGAACGTGAAATATTGTCCTTCTTTTAACGACTTTACACCTTTATATATCGCGACTTATCTTTATTCTTTCTTTTTTTTTACATTACGACGGTTATTAAGATAGTTAACAACTTTCATAATTAAAAATACAAATATCTTAAATTATCTTGTGTATTATCATATTATTCGGAAATAAATAACTATAGCATATTTGTAGCAATACAATCTGTTTTTAAGATTATAGAATTTTCGTTTAAATGTATATTACAATTAGAAGATCTTGTTCGTTATTTATCGCCATAGAAAAATTATGTTTTTATTATTATTATCTATTGTACAGTATTTATTTTTAACGTTGCCCGTGAATAATAAATATTATTATATTAAATAATTTATTTATATATAAGTAATTAAAAATTATTGTTATTGATAAAAAAATTTCTAATACTCTAAAATTAAGTAAAATATAAAGAAATTATTAATCTATCGTATATTCAGCTGAAAATCAGTTA
This sequence comes from Theocolax elegans, assembly GCA_026168455.1. Lineage (NCBI taxonomy): Eukaryota > Metazoa > Arthropoda > Insecta > Hymenoptera > Cerocephalidae > Theocolax > Theocolax elegans. The sequence goes on from CM047430.1 coordinate 58,044,464, forward strand.
ATTTTTAGATTAAATGTCATAATTTTTTAAAGCAAATTTTATCTTGTGCGTCAACTAAAAATTTTCTGATTACGTTAAAATAATTATCTAAATATCTGTCACGTTCTCTAACGGGCTATTTTTTGCGAATACAAAGCGTTTATAAATTAATAAAATAAATAAATATAAATATTGTGATACCTCATTAAAATATTGATGATAAACAATTGTAAACAATAGTACGATAAGCGTAGAGTAGATATAGTTATATGGGTGATTGAATACCAGCTACGAATAAGAAAAGTTAGGGAAGGATTTTGTAGAATGAAAGGATCGGTATACCTCGCGATCCTCGGCGCATACTCGGGTTGTAAGAGAGGGTGAGACAGGAAGTGTAACAGCAGCATAGGACGAGGGGACACGTACGGAGCGTACGGATGAATTATCGGCGACACAGTCGACTCGAGGATGAAAGTTCTCGATTCCCATTAGCCAAGGCAGCCACCCGGAAACCAATAGATTATGCCCGGTCCACCGGCCGAAGAACCGACACGCGGTCTCTGCTACGATGCGACACCGTCTGTATATGGGCGATTTCACATCAAGTGCGACAATCGTTAATTTTAAATACCCCGTGTACAACTCGCATACACCTATTCCACAATACGAATGAAAATTTTAATTTGAAAAAAAATTTTCACGTGATTTATTATTAATTTTGTGATTAAAAACTACGATTGGCTATCGATACTGCTTTCCGTCAGTTTTCTTGTAGCTATGTGCTTACGATGACGAAACTTTAAAAAAAATTATGGAACGTAAACAGTGTATAATACTAAGCAGTTATTATTGTTATTATATTATAGTTATCAGAATAGCATTTTTTTTAATTTGTCAAGGATGTTTATCGAATTATAGAGTGCAATGGATAACAGGTGTAAACATAGAGACATATTAATTTTTTTCAAAATTACTTTGTACACATATCATTTAACCGTGTAATATTATTGTCGACTTTTTGCAGTTACCTTATTTTCCATCTGATACTATCAGAACTTTAAGTATTATCAAAAAAATATTAAGTTCTACCACATTTCTTCAAATATTTATTTAACATAATATTGCATATGTATTTTCTTCACATATAGGAAGATTTCGTCATTTAGAATTGTTTTTCTTGACTCCATTTATATCAGTTATTTCGTTTATTGAATTGTAAAGAGTGTAACTTTATAAAAGTAAATAATAATGAAATAATAAAATCTGTGTAACAATAATGTTACCTCTACTATACAATGTAAATAAAATATTACTAATGCACTAATATTTATATTCAGTTATCTTAATATTTTCAGAAATTTTTTATATAATTTGAAGAATGTCATTGCGAGAGTTTGATCAAAATTGGTGATTCCGAGTTCTCAGACCCTTTAATTTTTCGATAAAAACTTGCCATAGATTGCGCAAGAAAGTATCAAATCGATATATTAGTTAACAAGGAGATCAGGCCTACGGGAAACAGATCTTTACCAAACTCTAGGGTATGATTTCTAATATAAAAATATGAAGAAAATCGGAGTTACATATGCCAATACCCCTTTTTACAGAATTTATAAGCATATAACAAAAATTCCATAAAAAAGTGTTTGACTTTGGTTGCTTACATCTCTAAAATAAACAGAGATATCCTCTCAAACTTAGGTTTAAATAAATCTGAGATTGAGTAGATTAGATTTAAAAAAAAGAAGCTTAAATATCTTAATTTAAAATAAAATAGTTTGGCCTGAATATTAATACATTTTTTAATCCATATCAAGACCTAAACGGATAAAAATTTTTTTCGATTTTTGCAGTTGCTATTTGTTACATAAATCACAGTCGAACAAATCGAGTATTGTCGATTTTTTCCTACGTAGTTTTAGATACTTTCTTTCAAATATCGTCGGAAAAATTGACCAATTAAAATTTAAAAAAAAGTTATAATTATATTCTATTGTTATATTATATTATATTCTATTTTTAATTATTTTTTCTCGTAACAAAAAATTCTTTTATTATACATTTTTTTATTTGTGAAAAATTTTTGGTATATACCTTTAGTATATAGTATCTATTGATTTTAGGCCAAACTATCTTATTATTTTTCTTTCTTTCATAACTTTTGACTAAATTAAGATATTTAAGCTTCTTTTTTCTTAAATCTAATCTACTCGATCTCAGCTTTTTTTTTAAGTTAACTTTGAGAGCATATCTATTTATTATAGAGTTATAAGCAACTGAAGTTAAACACTTATTTTTGTGGAGTTTTTGTTATTTTGCTTATAGATTCCGTAAAAAGAAGCATTGAAATCTGTAACTCCGTCTTTCTTCATCTTTGTAGAGTAGAAATCATATCCTAGAGTTTGGTAAAGATCCGTTTTCCAGACACACATAATGGTCTAGCTTGCATAAGAAAAAGAATTTTTAATATAATTAAAAGCACTTAAGAATTGTAATATCTCTTTCCTTACTTAATTAACACGTAGCTGCAATTTTTGTAATTGTAATAAATAATGGCAATCTTAAGAGTTGTTAAATACTTAAATCCTCAAGACAGAAAACAATCAAAGATGGCTTAACGCGCGGGTATTTAATTAATTATTTTTAAATATTTTAATATCATGATAATTATGTTCATTAAATAATTAAAAAGTATCAAGTATATGACGTAATGGGTATTACAATTTCTAACTGGTATGCTTTCATCACTCTCACTTTGGGATTTCAAGACGTACAGTTTATTATTTATTTATATATGTTATTAACATATCATCGCTTTTTTCAAATTATTTTTTTATCACATGCTTAAGTGTGTTCGAGAACTACAAGGAAAAAAGATTTTTTATGATTTAGCCGGAGAAATATAAAACTGTCGAATAAACTAAACTAGTGAATTCAGCAAAACGGATATCAATAAATAATTACTCTCCCTTATTACATAATTATAACAAGAGAAAGGCATTCTACTTTCAATATATCATTTTTTCTATACCTATAATAATTTCTACAAAAAGTTGGTAATATTTAAGATACCAAATCTTTAAAAAGAAATTAGAATTTGAAATGTTTAAAATTGTAAATAACTTGTAAGAAAATAAATTTTTTGTCTTGAAATATTTGCTAATAGTATTCAGTAAAACAATTCCAGGCTGTATACCTAAAATTTAGTACATTTTAAAATTTTGATCTGCAGTTTGACGTGAAATCACCCATATATATGTATACATGTATATATAATAGCTACCCTATGTTTCCTCTGACTACCCTTAGGGATCTGATGCGCCCGTCTTGACCAGCTTGTCCTCTCTCTTATTGATACCGTACGCAGATTCCATACCGATAGGAAAATCAAATTTCAAAAGGTTTTGAGCGCGTACGGGACCGTAAAGAACGGATAAAGTCGGCGTTTCCACGCGTTTTCTCCATGGTCACTGACCAAATTCATTTTGAAAGATTCTGGTGATATTGGAATCATTGATTGGAAAGTTACAGATTTTACAAATATTATACGTTGAACAATAAGCTTTACTTGAATATCTAAATTCTATAGTTTATAAAAAATTATGTTGTTCGGTGTACATTTTAATGATTCCCTTCTAATTACCAGTTGTAATTAGTAATACGTTTAAGTTGTTTTTTATATTAAATCTTTTAAATACACGGAGAAAATTAGGATTTTTTTTATGAGTTTCAGGATATCTCGGGTAGTTCTACCACAACATACATGCATTTCGTGCTGTGGTCGACATTTACCATTCGACATATATAGATTTCATGAAATTCAGTATACACGACAGAGTTACGCAATTAGGTACTTCACTTTGACATTTGTCCATTCAAGGGATGCGGTCTCTTTAGCGTTAAATTTTTGACTGTCCTTTTCAGAACACTGTTTCTTAATAACTTCTCCATTCGTTCACTATAACGCGCCAACTTTCACTACTCTATTACTAATTATTAGGAACAGGTTATCCTAACTATAACCAAAATAATTGTTTTATACGATTAATATTGTTTTTAAATAATTAAAGGGAAATATTCTGTTTACTATCGATTGGAAAGAATTAATATACCTGGTACTTTTTAATATATTTATGCGTATAGCTTCGAATTATTATAAATTATAATATTTTTTCACGTGTAAATTACGTATTGCACAGTTGTATCATTATAATATTTCATTTTTTAAAAATTAGAAAACGATATACGCATTTTCTTATATATAGTTTAATAAGACGTAATTTATTTGAGAATAGCACATTTTAAGGATTCGCGACACGCGTATATGAACTTTTTTGAGTAATTTGGAATTTCATAAATATAATCAATCAATTATGAATTCATTTTAATTTTGAAGTATGCCTTACTTAGGGGGTCCAAGCTGCGACAGGTCGAATGTTGTGGAAGTTTTCGAATTTTTGTTGTTGCGAATGAAAAAGGCGAGGAGCGAAAAAAGGCGGACGACGGGATTCGAACACACGGACCTTGGATTACAAATCTCGTACTTTAACCATTGAGCTAACGTCCGCGCTACAATGCAACGCTTACAATATTCGAGACGCCTTATCACTCACTCTATCCTTCTTATACACCTAAGTCGCGTGGAGACGCCCGTGACAAGTAAGAAGATTTTTATATAATCAATCAATTATGAATTCATTTTAATTTTGAAGTATGCCTTACTTAGGGGGTCCAAGCTGCGACAGGTCGAATGTTGTGGAAGTTTTCGAATTTTTGTTGTTGCGAATGAAAAAGGCGAGGAGCGAAAAAAGGCGGACGACGGGATTCGAACACACGGACCTTGGATTACAAATCTCGTACTTTAACCATTGAGCTAACGTCCGCGCTACAATGCAACGCTTACAATATTCGAGACGCCTTATCACTCACTCTATCCTTCTTATACACCTAAGTCGCGTGGAGACGCCCGTGACAAGTAAGAAGATTTTTTGACATACCTTTTTCTTCTATTTTTTTTTATAAAATAGTTTGATTTGCATTATCCGTAAGTTAAACATCTTACAGATTATATAAATTAACTTATTTACATTTTTAAAAATATACTTCAAAATAATATAAAAGTTCGAATTGTAAGCTCTAAACGTAGATGCCGCATAGTAACAGCCATTTAAAACTTTTTTTCAAATCTAAATTTGATTAAAAAACGAGATTAATCCTTAGAAATGTAGTAGGGTAACTAGTGAATGAGGATGCAGAGTAATTTGTAGAAATGAACCGTTAATTCCGCAGGAGCTATTAATGGCAGTGAAGCACATGATTTTCTTAATCTCAGTGAAATTTTAACAGTAACATAAAATATATGATTTTAATTTACTCGAATGAAACAGATTGCGTTAACATTGTAATGAAAAATTGTAATTGTCACTTAACTGCAAAGATTTGAAAAATAATGTACTTGAAAAAAACAGATAATTAATTTTTTAATTATCTTTTTTTGCAATTTTATTTTATTCAAGTACATTTAAAAGTGTTACCATTTATGGTTTTTCTGTCCTCTGCTATCTTATGTATATGAAATCATAACGTGCGAGTGCAATGAAGAAAAAATGTCTCTACCTGGCAACCCTGATTTAAATCATGTTTTGTTGTTATTGTTAAAATTTCAGCCTATTCGATGGAACGTATCCTGAGATATTATAGTTTTACTATATTAATATATAAGTTTATTATAAAAATCAAAGGACGAAGTCTTATAATTAATTAAAATCGTTATGTTGCGAATAAATTAGCTAAAAGATTTTAAATAAAAGTTAATAATGATATATTTTTAATTGATATGTAAAAATTATTAACTTCAACATTCAATTGTTATTTTCGATCGTATCGCTGACTTGACTTTTTAAATTTTTTGCTCAACTAATCACAAAAATGATTAATAAAAATTTAATCGTTAAAATTAGTGTTTTTTCTTCACAATATTAAGTCAAATTAATGAAGTACACTTTTTAATTAACAATTCGAGTAATCCTTAGTGTTGGTTTGAAAAATCGGAATGCTCTATAATGATAACATGTTTATTCAGTTGAAATCTCACTAATTCAGTTAGTGGATAAGAATGGATGACTTTTCTCTCTAGCGAGTAATGCAGCTGTCTGTCTCCCTTTATTGGTGAGGAAAACCTATCAACAGATAAATTTGAATTTTAATAAATGCAACTTTAATTTTTGGTAAAAAAAACTTTTATATATTTTAATGTTAAAATTTAGATGATATCGGAATTATCAAATAAATATCATAACTGGAATTCTATGTTAATAGTACTAGTATATATATGCACATAGTAAACGAATAATAAAATAGGAAATATATTTAATCATATTCAGACAAATATATTAAAACTTTGCTTTTAAAATTCTGTCCCTGACAGAGTTTCTGAATGTATCGAGAAGTTTCATTTTTTAGAAAAATCTTATACATATTTTCTATTGTTGCCACTTTCCCTTTTAATTAATTTTTAGTTAATGTAAAATTAAGGAGAAACGACTGTTGTATGGTAGAGTAAAAATTATTACACGCAAGATATTGTTTTTAATTGAACAAGATATAAAAATTCATTCAAATAGATAAATATATATATTTACACTTACTACCCATTTAATAATATTATTTTAGTTATAATTTTATCCGTTTGTCTTAAAAAGTATTGCTTGAATCACAAAGTGTACAACAGGAAAAATTTTTGTAATATTCAGACGAACTCTTTATCCAAATACATTGTTATGTAAAAACGGTATTTTTCAGGATAATATACATTCATAAATTGCACAAAATTATAAAATATTTTATAGCTTCTAAAAGTTATATGTGATAAATAACTGAAAATAGAGACTTTCCTATTATAAGATAGGTACCATAAAAATTTCAGGCGGATCGGTTGGAAATTAGCCGAGTTATTTTACTAATATGATTATATACATACACACAACCATATACATACATGTTAAGGAGAGTCGTGTGTTTTTTACGCATATTGGTATGATGAAGATATAAGGCTTTCCTGTGTGCTGATAATGTCTAAAAAAAAAGGTTTAAGGGGGTGGTATACTCAGTGGGTTATGGACCGAGCAAAAAAAGATAACTATTACATTTATTTTAAAAAATATACAATTTAATGCAAAACCTGAATACAGAATTACCGGAAATGTGTGATATGCCTCCTTAAAATCACGAAAAATCGTATATTTTCGATTCAGAAATTTTTTAAGATGGCTTTGTCATATAGTTTAAGAACTTTATAGAATCGACTTATTATTAAATAATCTAATGTTTCTATTTCCGAGTTTTTGTATAAATTTGCATATTACTTAAATACAATTAATACTTATCTTTTTTCGCTCGGTCGCTAACCCATTAGGTATACCACTTTGTCGTAGTCCTATACTTTACAAACATGCACTGACATTATTAACTTTTCATTTACTGCAATCAATTTTTGTTTTACCGCAATTTTACGAACGTGCCTACATCATACATAATACATAGATTGTTGGTATGTTGGAAACATTTGGATGTATTAAATATTTATATGAAACGAAAAATTCGAAAAATTGTATTGTCGGTGATACGGCATCCCGTTAAAGAGGTTCTAAACTTAACTTTTATCCTCCCTACCATACCAGCCGAGCTAAACAAAGAATTGAATAATAAATAACTAATATATGATAATATTTGAAAAAATAGATGATGTGTCTTTATTTAGATACAATATATCTCTCTGCAAAATTTGAAATTAAAAAATAACCAGTTTTCCGAGAACCACCCCTTACGAAGAAGATCTGGATTATTGATTTTTATAGTTTTGCCGAGAGATTTCTTGGAAATCAGGCACCGAGGTTCATTGTTTGTAAACAAAGGCTCGTCTGCTCATACTTTTTTTAAATACTATCAGATTTTTTAATTTATATTTAAAATTATTTGTTTAACACGGTCGATAATGTTGTTTCGGTCGGTAAAAATTCTCTTCGAGAACCCCTTAAAAGGATGTGCCACTCAATATTTACCGACCGAGTCAATAGAGATGAAAAAGTGGTTCTGGTTAAATAAATAAAGCGAATTGTGGAAAATACAAATATCATTACCATTCCTTTAACTATTATCTAGCACTGTGTGAGATTTAAAAAAAAATAATGTTGCGTCAAAAAATAGCATTGGAAGGAAATTTGACTCTTTGTTTTCTTAGAATGTTGCAAATCTGGTAAATTTCCTTCCAATGCCAATTTTTTAACGCAACATTATTTTTTTTTAAGGAAGAGCAGTCTTTATTTTCCACAATTTGCTTTATTTATTTAACCAGAACCATTTTTTCATCTGTATTGACTCGGTCGGTAAATATTGAGTATACCATCCCCTTAAGATAATGCAACTATCTAAAACGTAACTGTTTTTCTAGTAGGGCATTAATCGGCTAAATAAATGTAACTACGAAAAGATTAATTTTGTTTTAAATAACTAAAACAACATAAAAGAATGTTGCGTTTGATGCAGATTTACGTTAAAAGAGGGTACGTATATAAATACATAACGAGTTTGTGCGAGTAATCGCCGCAAATTAACAGAGACACGTAGTTTCGAAGGGCGTACGTTTTCGTGTACTATTACAAGACCATGGAGTTCCATAGCCCGTTGCTTTCTATCCTGCATGGCCTCTATTACAAGAGACCACCCTCTGCACATCCCCCAGTGCCCTGGGAAACCACGGCTTATACGCTCGTTTAATTAATAGTTGTTAAACGTACGCGCCTTCTCACGCTCGGTGTTCTTCTTGCGTCGCTCTTTGACTCCCCTATAATGCTTACGTAATTTCAACCGCGATTTTCACCCTACCTAGCCCCTAATTAGAACATTATGTTGACGCGTTCGACGGGGTTTCTCGCATTTTTCGACGAGCGATAAGGATTTTATCGCTTCCACGCTACGGTAATATAACGTCCTTTCTGATTTATGCCCTCATTATGGAAGTAAATTTTTTTTACCTTCATGATTTATTCGCCGATTATTATTATTTTTTTTCCTTTTAACATATACCGATCCTCCTCATTCGTTCGTTACTCTTAATTTTCGTTTTATTAGGTCGTAGATTTTCGGTGGGTTACGTACAAGGGAGTAACGGTTCAAAATTGGCGCAATGACGAACGATTGTTATAATATTTGTGACGCGTGTCGTCATGTGGAACGCGATCTCTTCATATATAAGAGCTAAAAGGAAATGTCTAAATCACCTGGTGTACAGAATGAATAATTGGGGAAGACGATGCATCCATTAGCATAAAAGAACTGAGGATAATTTGGAAATAAATCCTCGTAAACAGCTTGTTCCGAAAATAAAGGAAAGAAAGTTCCCTTGTTAATCGCCATCCGTAACAAAGTAAGTTCAGCATTCGCGTTTACATCTATACATGTATAATCAACTGCAAGAAAAGACCGTGCGCTACCGAATCACCGTCCAACTCATTCAAACACATAAACCGGTGCTCACGAGCCATAGAGTCGTGGTGGTGCTCGCGTGACGCGCGTTTTAACCTCCTCTACATGATAAATCTCGCTTTGTAGAAATTTCGCGACGGATGCGCGCCTCCAACCTTTCGCATACCATGGGTATACCCCTCGCGCCTTCACTCTTCTCTTGTACACACACACTGCAGACACATTATACGGAGGTAAACGCAAACTTTCCGCGTGCATGCGCTGCGTCGCTCGTCCATGAGGTACGTATTCACCAGAGAAATGCTACATACCAGGGCATACCGCATGAATATAAAACGTCTTAATCTCGGTGTACGACTTATTCCTTGCGCGGGAGATGCGTAAACCTAATTAGGTGACTTATTTGATATAGAAATATTGTTGCCCTAGTTACGTATTTACTTGGTTATATATTTCCCTACACGATAATGTTGGGTTTGACGCTTTTGCCACATCGCATTTTACGAGACGCGGTCTTAATCAGATTTTAAATAGGTTGTTCAACGTTTATTCCGCAACAGGTATATGTATAGGTATAGGTTCTTCCCTAATTTCGTTAAAATTTGGCCAATCCATCAAAATTTTCTGTCTAAGAAATTAGAAATGGATGCAGGTCTATCTTTTATTCTAAATTAATTCCAAATGACAGATGTCATATCCTGGGAAAAATTCACTGAAAAAAAAATATTTTTGATCTAAGCGGATTTCTGATTGAGTTTGCCTCGAGAAAATCTAGTTGTCCAATGAAGAATCTTTTTAATTATAGAAGAATGAGCAAACAGACATTTTTCTTGAGGCATCTTTAAGAAGAATTACGCTTAGATCAAAAACATCGTTTTGTTCAGTGTGCATTGGCAGCCAATGTGGCCTTCAGACAATCAGGGCATCATCTACTAAAGGCACATTTAATATTTTAACGTGATTTCTAAAACACACTCCCATACAAACACATAATATATACATGTAATATTTGTATATTATAATATGTCAGGGGACACCGTACGCCGAGCTGTATCACCGGGTAACGGAGACTCAATGAATTCTAATATAATGATGGTGATGACGATGATTACCCGATGATGGAATTGTTCAACAAATAGTGAATTATTACCCAGTCAAACTCGGCAATTTGCTAGTACATAATGAAGTGCCATGATACAAGCGATATATATATGTGTGTGTATTTTTAGTTAAAAATGAGTTATTAGAGGAGTGGAGGTAGTATAAGGCAAGAAAAGATTTTTTCCCGTCACAAAGATTTAGTTAACGACAGCTATATCACGTTCTCATATAGCGTTGATTGAAATACGTTTTAATTATATTAGTCTAAAATAATTTATACATTTAGTTATTTATTTTATCATCAAATAATAATCATTTTACGTCTGCGAGGGAAAGAAGACTTACTCTGGCGTTAATAAATTTCCTTAATTTATCCAATAATCGATCACGGCGATAACAATAATATTGTATTACTTAATAACAAACGAATAAAAAAATGCGGTAACAAATTAAATAGTAGCAGATGAATTTCCAATCAAATGTATGTGATAATTCGTTCGTTTTTGTCAAATCAACGAGTTCGAGAGTAAAATAGATAGCGCGTGTGTATACCCAGTCTGACAGGTGGGAGAACGAGAAGGTTTTGTCGTTTGGGTAGTAGATGTGGCAAGGGAACTTTGTCGTCGTCATCGCCGTTGTCGTCGCATCAGCATACGCGGAAAAGGATCGGGCGACGATGACGAGTATAACGATCCTTGGCTTGCGGGGGTATTATGTAACTATATACCTCGAAGGATTTCGCTCGAACCGTCGCTCCCTCTTTTCTAAATTCAGCCTCGAGTTCGCTGACACCGCGGTGGCTTTTGTGCGACGTATGGAAACTCGGTGATTTCGCAATACCCCCCTTAATCATTTACTCTCTGTATATAGTTTGAGCGTATTACCAACCCGTGCTCCCAGAACTTCCGGATAAGTTGGCGAGTTCAACATAAAATTTCCTCTCGACTACTAGATTTTATAAATGATCATATCACGTTCTATTTTATCGCAATACAATATGATCTTTATGTTTCTTTTCATCGAATTTGTATTAATGTACGTTGTATATTCATTATTTTGCTTTAAGTAAATATTTGAAAAATCGATATTTTTTAGAAACTACAAGTTTTTAAGCATATATGTTTCTTAAATATTATTAAATATTTGTATGTTTTAAGCATTTTTTTTACTTAAAATAATATTTTCTAGTCTTACTTTATAAAAATATTTACTTTTCCCTAGCAATACTATTATTGGATCAAATAAATATTACCGTTGATTTAATAAATATTTATTTATTTTAAATAAATTTATCTTTGTCGATGCAAGTATATATTTACTTACGATATTGCTAATAAATTAATTAGTTAATTTGAAGTTTTTTGTTAGTACACGTAATATTGTTATTGATATTAAAATTAAAACTCGTTGTCAGTTATAGAAACTGTTTAGACGATGCATTTGCATTATTTGTAACTGAAAGTTATAAATATTTAACCGTGACAGATATAAACGTAATAAGAATTCGATAACGTATAAATACTAGCATTGCATTGTAATAATCTTATACATAATAAATATTACTTATTTATATATAGAGAGGTCTTAGATTATTTATGTGGTAATTCGGTTGCAAAGGTGTATGGAATATTTAGATTAGGAATAAGTAATATTAATTTAAACATTAATTTTCGTTTTAACGAATATCGCATATATTTACTAAAACACTATATGTTGAAACTTTTCGAATTGAATAAAATACAGTGTACATTACATAATAGCAGGGTTGGGTAAGTAATCGCCTACCATTCATTTTCAAATACTTTTTCATTATTTGCGTTTATAGATTAAAGAAACAAATCGACTTGACATCATCAAATTGACTTAACAACATCGAATACTTTTCGAATACCAATTAGCAATTTTTAATATAAGTAAATTTTATATAATGTAACTTTCATTTTTAACAGTAATATATAAAGAGGATATGTATGTATAACATAATCTGAATTACACTAGAACAATTTTGATATTTTTAGCATTAGAAGCAGAATTAAAAAGTATTATTATTATAATGTCTTTAATATATTTACGTGCTATCGTCGAAAATTTAATACAAAAGTTAAAAGTTGGGAGGTTTAGCAACATATTAAGTTTTAATTCTTTAGTGTCAGAACAAGCTGTATTTGCTACTTATTTAGTCCATATCGTCGGCTGAGTGGAAGAACAGTCTATCTCGGAACTTGCTTGGAAAACGCCCTATCTCGGAACTCGCTTGGAAAACGCTCTATCTCGCGCCTCGGTTGAAGAACACCCTATCTCAAATGAAATTTTTCGCTTTCAAATTTTGTAGTGGCACCTGCACTGCGCAACTTAAAAATACGGTCTTTCTAATTAAAATAAATTAATTAGTAAAGTGTTTAAAATTCGAAAAAAAATTGTTTAGGCGTCATCGAGACTCCTCAGAGAAAGAGAGACTTCTCTGACTTTATCTGTCTATCAGCGGCGATGTATCGAGTACTTATTATATCACCCGACCTGTGTGCAATTCAAATAATGTTCTAAGTTAATAAAGGTTAAGAAAAAAGTCGAGAGAACGGATGAGATTTTTAAGCTTAGAATTTTTAAGTTGCGCAGTGGTGCCACTACAAAATTTGAAAGCGAAAAATTTCATTTGAGATAGGGTGTTTTTCAACCGAGGCGCGAGATAGGGCGTTTTCCAAGCGGATCGCGAGATAGGGCGTTTTCCAAGCGAGTTCCGAGATAGGGCGTTTTCCAAGCAAGTTCCGAGATAGACTGTTCTTCCACTCAGCCGACGATATATAAAATCGGTTGGTTACCTAATTATAATAACAAGGAATTAATTCCTTTAATTAAAGACGTGTATAGACATGTATTGTAATGCACACATTTTAATGACGTTAAATTTATTAATTATATGAATTCTCCTGGATATTATTCACTTGTAACAAAAAAACTTCTGGTTGATATGAAAGGAAATATTAAAAATAGAATTAAAACTTTTATGGAAGAAGTCAAACTGCACTGACTACTGTATTTTTAGGCACGACCGCTACACGGGAGAGCCTTATATTTTCATCATCGCAAAATGTGTGATGCATCAAAATATACTAGATATTGGGTTGTAAGAGAAATTTATGCGTATTGGAACTGATTTGAGACCCTCCCTAAAATATATGTATGGATGTATGTATGTATGTAAACATGTATCTAAGATAACTCAGTCAATTTTTGACCGATTTACCTGAGATTTACAGGGTAACTTCGTCATAATGTAATTAGATAATGGTTTGTAACATTATCTTGAAATGTATTAATTATACATAAAAACTTTATATGGACGAAATGTTTGTCTCAAAATAATAAAACTTTCTCCTATTGTACACTTTACGTTCAGAATAATATTTTCAGAGATAAATCGAGAAAAACGGTAAAAATAACGAAAATAGTACAAAAAATCACGTTTTATCACAATAAAATTATATATATCGCAGTGCGTGTGAATTGTGACATGATCCAAAGGCGAAAATGATAAGCACATAATTTAAAGTCATTTTTTTAGTACGATTTCTTATGATGTATATTATATTTTGCATTAGGCCAAAAATCCTAAGCTTTGAGTAAATTAATAAAAGTTGAATTGTTGAGTCAGGTAATTTACCCAACACTCACAAATGGTGCGAGCGCGAGCTTTGCACGGTCGTGCCTTATATGCAAAAAGCTTTACAAAGCCGTTTTGTATGCCTTGCATCGCTACGCGGAGGAGCTCTAGATTGAACGCGTCGCAAAGATCTTCTTTACATACTGTTTTGACAATGAAAGTTAAAATATTCTTAAAAATGATGGTTACAATTATATAAAATTTAATTATAGTTATTTGTTAGTTATAGTTAGTTATTTATGAATATAGTTAGTTGGTATTGTCACGGACATCGCCGCGCGACTTAGGCATATGAGAAGGAGTCGAGTGACAGATAAGAAGTGTAGGTCGTATCGTCGATGCTTCGTAGGGTGGACGGTAGCTCGATGGTTAAAGCGCGCGATTCGCACACTGAGGTCCCGAGGTCGAATCCCGCAGTCTATACCTTTTTATTTCTCGCTTCTCTCCTTTTCATACGTAACAGTATACATCTACCATATACGACTTTGTTATTCAAGTCAATTTGTCTTTTTAATCTTTAAACCCAAATAAAGAAAAGTATTTGAAAGTGAGGGGTTGACAACTATTTACCCAATCCTGATTTATAGTAAATATATATATAATTAGTATATTATTATTCTACCTAGCATGTACTGTATTGCTCGTACTTAAGTATATATTATTATTACATTATAAGGAGAGAAATCATTTCTCATTTATGTGCACTCGATCTTTTATATACAGTTTGTTCATTGGTCATGTCGAAAACTTAATAACGGATAGCCATCCAGAAAAAAAATCCTCCCGAAGAGATAGAAATCAAGACCAAATAGGATTCGATCCAAAGAGCCGCGGTGGCTCATGGGTAGAGCTCCCGACTCTCACACCGAGGGTCGTGGGTTCGATCCCAGACGTGTACCTCTGAAAATTTTTTTCATGTGCATTTTTCGAACACCGCGACTCAGTGGCTCGGCGTGTCACTATAATGTGACGCCAGTTCAGGTGCACGTGCGTGTCGTGCATTTTTCAGTGCATGAGAGGCACGGGCATCTGAACTATAGGGAACGTTAGGGACGCGAAGATGTAAAGAGGATCGCGGTGGTTCCATCGGGAGGACAGGAAACTGTAATTATTAGACTAATTACAGTGACCGATGATATCTTCCGATGGACAACAAGCACCACTGTTTCAACTACATGTGCTTTGTTTACAGACACACCGTTCACCTCCGTCGCTGATTAGCCCTGGCAGCATAAATAGAGCGACGTTAAATAACATAAAAAAAAAAAAAAAAAAAAAGGATTCGATCCAAGAGGGAAAATAGTGATCTTTGTCGTTATTAGAGTTCTGTCTCAAGGGCAAAGGTCAGTGCGCTTGCTCGACGACGACTACATCGAGATAAAGGTAAGATGCTTGCTCAAAGTCAAACCTTCCGTTTTCGCTTCGTTGATTATCTTTTCAGAAACTAGAATTAACTTGTATTCTTCTAATAATGTTAATTAGACAAATAATTGAGTGCCATAGAGCTTTTGTAGCACGCTTTGAAGAAGTTAAAAATTTAAAATCATAGTATATTTGACGATTATAAAATACTACGTGGATCTATACTTACAATTTTCTTTAATATAAAACTGAATGATATTACTGTGAAATCTCTTATACCATATGAAGTAGCAACAATGATGTATCTACTATAGGGTACCTTATTTTAAAAAAATGGTTTTTCTAAGTACTTATCACATTTTTGTATAATAACACTAGAATAAATTAAAAAATGAAAAATGTTTGGTCTGTTAGTGCGTAATTACATAATTAATTAAAGTAACTTAGGCATAAAATGTATTGACACTATTGTTATGAGAGAAGATCGATTGTATTTCTTCGATCGATTAATAAAATTCATATAAACCGATATATATTAAACGGATTACTTAATAAGCGAAGGGACATCACTTTTAATAATATAAAATAATATACAATGCAGCAAGAAACCATTTTATGAATTATTTAAAGGGACAAGCTTGGGTAAAAATTAAAAAATAATATTCAATTTTAACAATTAATAATTTTTTTATAGCAATTGACAGCATTACTTAATTTTTTAAACAAATTGTATCAGTATTAATTTTTATTTACAATTGTTGCCTGATTGGACTCCATAATGGACTTACCCCAGGATATCTTCATCACACCACTTCACCAATAGGTTGTAATTTTAACAGTATAACTTTTAAATATGATTTTAATCCACTTGAATGGAACAGAATTTCAATAAAAGTCTAAATGTTTATAAACAAAAATTATTTAGTTGCTTTTTACACAATTATACAATTGTTTTAAATAATTCGTAAGTATAATTTTTTTATTACAATGTTAACACAGCCTGTTTCATTAAAATCATATTTAAAAGTTACTGTTAAAATTCCAGCCTATTCGATGAAGTGGTTCCTGAGTTTTCTTGCGGTAAGTCCATTATGGTAAAAAATGGAAGTACGGAATCTCATAATTAATTAAAATAAAATTTAAAATAAAAGTTAATAATAGTATAATTTGTTTAAAAAAATAAGAAATGTTTTCAATTCCTATGGAAAAGTTAATAACTGTTAATATTGAATAATTTTTTTTTCAATTTTAATCCAGATTGTGTCTTTAACGCGGCCTTCAAAATTCTTAGAAAGTCTCCACTTTTTGAGTTAGTCAATTCGTTAGTGTACGGAATCTTTATTTCATCGTATTTACTTTTAAACTTAAGTAAGTTGTATCCATTTACCTATTCGATCAGAATTTAGCAATGCGTTAATTGTTTAATATAAAGATTAAAATCTTCGAATCTGAGGAATGTATGAAAGTTAAGAGAAAAACCGTCTCGTCAGCTTACGGGAATTATCTAGTTTTACTAACTAGTTTATAATTCTTTTTAATTTATCATACCTAAGAAATAACCGTTAAATATTTTTTATTTCTACACGGAGAAAAATACATTGCAAATATTAAAATTATTCGCTATAAAAATTGTTACATTCGTTAGGAAAAGTGGAACCCAATTGTTCGTCACTTCAATTGTTACTATAACTATAATCATTTTGGCTTAATAAAATTAACTACACGTCTTTATAAAAATTATTATGTTACATATCACAAATTATTATACTATAATAAAATTTATAAAATAGTATAATTATAATTGAAACATTAATATTAGAGTTAATGTTATGTAAATAATTAATTTTATTATTAAAAATTAAATAAATTATCTTATAATATAAATTTATTATAAGTAATATTTATGTTATATTATTATAGATGATGTAATTACATTGATCGCTGGTACCTACGTGTCATCAAAAATTATATATAATGCGTTTTAATAAAACTATTTTAGAAATAACAATAATTTGTTTTTTATTACAGTCTTACACTGCGGAATCCAACCCTAACTTTAGTTCAATATTTGTTTGAAGTAAGCTACCACAGCCATTTAATTTTTTTATTTAAGTTTATTAATGTAGGATCGTAATGAGGACGCTCAAGTGCAAGTGCCAAAATAGGATTGGGTTTGTGTCTATGTTATTGTGCGTCTAATTTTTTCTTTTTTATTTCCTGATAATACACGTCTTATGTTTCCTTTTTCTGCATTCCTTTTCCATACTTTACATCATCATATACTATAACTGTTATTTATTTACACACCTATAAATATATTTTTTAATAAATACATTACATGTTTATAGATTTTTAAGTTATTTAAACAATATGTATTACTTGCATGCTTGTTTACTTTTTAGCAATTTCTTGAGGTTGTACGTGCATGGTTCTAGGAAATTAAGGAAGCCAGTAAAAACCGAAGATAAAGGCGATATATGTATTTTTTTTTGTTTCCTTGGTTATAAGCTCCATGCTAAACGATGTATATTTATTATAATACTTTTACGCGTATCGCCGTATTAGTATGTGCAGTACGGTACTTGGCAAAGATTCGGTGTAACTGAGAGCGGTCACAATACGTCTCAAAACTTAATTTAATCAATCCTTCCGCAAGTCCTTCGAAAGTTTTCATTTTTAATGTTAACCAATAGATTTTCCTAATAATTACTGTACTGCCGAGTCAAACTAGGTAATTCTCTACCGGGGTAATAGAAACTATAATAATTAAATATAATACACTAATATATTACACTAAAAAAATAATTTCTTACTTCAAGCGGAATTCTTGTTAAATATGATCCAAGAAGAAATTTGTTTATTATTAAATGAATCTTCCAGAATTTAGAGAAATATGTTTGATCCTGTATATTTATCTATTTAAGTAAACCTTTCTAGTTTTTGACATAAAGAGATTCAGTTCGATTATAGAAGATTAATTTAATATCAACCAGATTTCTTCTTGGGTCATATTTAACAAGAATTCCGTTTAAAATAATTTCTATATTTAAATAATTAATAATTTCTATATTTTAAATATATACATATATGTATAAATTTACAGTGTATAGTATAATAATAATTAATTGTTAAATATATATACACACACGCACATTTGAAAGCATAGTATAAATAAATGTATCGGTGAAATATATACGTATACAAGTATAAATGTATAATAAACTGTAGAAAAGACTTATTAAGTTAGAGCAACTGCTGTTTCCACTAAATGTATAATTTGCGTACAAGTTGGAAGTTGACGCAAACAGGAAAGAGGTTGAGGTAATTGGCAAGCTACAATGGATCGGCCAAAGTGTTCCAAGAGAGGTGATTAAAGCTCAAGAAACGGAAGAGGAATTACCCTCTCTAATAGATACCGTATTGTCGAACTTGTTCTAAAAGACTTGCAATAAATTCAGTTAGTTTCTTAGACTACCTTGATGCCGTCCATCAAATTGATTTATATATATATACACACACATAATTAGCATTTCATGCACATATATTTTTTTTAATATTGATATACGATCGATGGTTTTAAATAATTCAGCAATTCTATTATTGAATTGATCTTATTTAAATTAATGTTCAATCCGTCCGTTAAAAGGTCAGTAATTAAATTGTACTTTACGGAGCGTGTTATTTAAGCTGTCAGGTCAAAAAATGCGTTTTACTTAAAGTAGAGGAGACGGGGGTAAGCTGATCAAATTTTTACTACTTATTTGATTACTTAAATAGTATTAATAACATTGGAATGAATTGTATATCATACTAAAGTATTCAACATTTAATTTTTTTCAAAGTTGTAATGTAATTAAAAAAAAAAGAGATATTCTTAATTTTTCAAATTTCTTCTCTTCGACTACTTACCCCGCATGCGGGTTTGGTGTAAGTTGGCCGAAAAATAAATTTTAAAATATAACAGTATATTTGTATTTACTGACACAACAGAACATAAATAATTCGATTTCAAATATATGTCAAATTGGATTTAAGTCGTATTATAAATAATAAGGTAAAATGTTGAGCAGTATCTTGTCAAACTACTATAAGGAATTTTGAAATACTTGGAAGTTTGTGAAATAGATCTGTCATATTATATAGCACACAGCTTGTACAATTATACTCACTGGCAAAGCTACTCTGTCGGTTTTTCTAAAGTATCTTCTCTATATGTCTCTTCACCATTTTTATATATAAAATATATGTAAAAATAATAAATTTGATTTCTTTTTAATATTATTGTTTACGCCAACTTGTCTCAAAAATAATCGGCCAATTTCTCCTAAGGTAGCTTTTCGACTTGAATAAAAAGAAAAGGATAATTGTAAAAAATAAAATGTTTTAAGGAAACAATTCACTAAAGCACTCAACAAGATGTACAATTTAAAATTAGATATAATTACTATTTTGTGACAAATTATTTATTTGAATTTTTCAATATTGTTACATTTTTACTAATGCGAATTATAATATTACTAACTTCTTATCGCTAAGAATTCAGCTTTCTGACTGAAAATGAAAATCAATCAGCAATACATTATTTGAATTTCACAAACTTGTTACTGTCAATTACTCATATTAATCATTATAATCTCAGATCTCATTTATTCAGATATTTTTTGTACGTAATAGGTATCTTCAGTTATTATAATAATAATGTTGATATATTTATAGTAATCCTTCAGATTAGTATCATAATTCTTAAAATGGTTCTAAAATTAAAAATCCAGCATTATAAATATTTAAAAATTAGTTTTTATGATTGTATAATAATATTTGTATTTTTAACAGCTTATAAGAGATTTTATTGATACAGAAAAAAGTGGAGATGCTTTTCCATCATTCCAAGGTAACTGCATGAATTTTTTTGCAATGATCATGCTAACAGATTAATCGTTATAAGGCAACAATACACATTTCTATTAATACTTCGGGAACTTTTCCCAGATATCTTGATCAAAAGTAATCTTAATGGTTTAGACCCACTCTGAAAATTTATAGGAAGTTTCTGACTATAAAAAGACACCTTTTAGACAGTATTTGGTTTTCAGATTCCGGAGCAGAATTGCTGATTTTTACTATTTAAGGTTTAAATGGCTTACAAGAGCGTGACAGCATACATTTATGACTTTAAAAGTATTTTTAATGAAAAATTCAGAAAATTAAAAAAAAATCATATTTATGTTTATAATGAAAAATGCAACCCCTAGGAGCTACAAATTAATGAAAATGGGCATATAATGAAAAAAAGTGCTACAATGTCAACTTTGACTCTCTGTAACTTAAAATAACGGACCCGAAAAAATCTGAAAAGATTCAGGAAAACTAGTGGACACCTTTAAAACATATTCCAACAGTTATAGCAATATTCATTTTTTTAATCTTCGATTTCACAGAGAACACACATATATATAAATAAAACGGATTATTTGCTGAATATCTAATAAATGCATTCGAGACATAATGAATTTATGTATTTTAATGTCAAGATATTTACTTTAACATATAAAGTAGTTGGTATACATTCGATATTGAAATTTTTTGTTTAACAATAAAAATAAAAAAATGAGAAAATCGATATCCGCATAAACGACAAATAATACTGTTTGTTAATAAAATGTCAAATGACTGTAAAATATGAACAAAATAATTTTAATATAATGTATACATACATATATACGTGAAATACATTTTATGAGATTCGCGTATAAATTCATGTAGATCATTCAAAAGTGACATAGCAATTTATATTTACCGATATACATATATTAAACAAATTCTATATATTTTAATGTCTATCAATTTATTTATAAGTTATACGGAAGCCTGCATTTATTATTTTTTCTAGGAAAGAATTGATATCAACATTTATTTCAAAATAATCAAGTAATCATACATTTAAATTATTTTTTAATAAATGCAATAACATGTTTTTTGATATTAGAGTCATCGAAGCCAAGGAGTAAAAACAAAATTGGGAATAAGCGTGAAAATTATCGAAGGAACAGTCGACCAATAAATTGACAAACGGCATGAACAATCGGTATACCAGTAACAAAAGTCCAACTCGGTAACTTTGTATCGTATATGCCGTTTGACTTTGTTGCGTATATATACTTAGACATATAGACAAAATTCCATTTTACCGTGTCCGCAGCACGACGTTACACATCGGCACGCTCGATATCCATAACACGCGGTAGCTTCTTCGTGTGTAACGTGGCGTCGAATCAATTAGCGGGGGCTAATTACGCTACTCTTCCTCCTCTTCCCTTATATACATATAGTTGCATTACGCGGGCCAAAATCCGTGTCGAGCGGCGCGGGTGCGAAAAGCTCGTGAATTGCCTGACGGACGTGTGAGAGCTTTCGATTCACGGGTATGCCTCGAGCGTGTCGACCACAATCGAGCTCTAGCACCTTCTTCACCACCCATGTGCTCTCCCTTTATTATTCTGATCGAACTTTCTTACGCGAATCTGGTATTCTTTACTCTATGCTAAAAATAATGTTGTTTTCTTCATTGTAATCGTATGTCACATCTGTAAGCTTAATTCATTTTCCTTTTATAAATCATCCAGCGATCCTCCTAGAGAATCGAGTAACCTTTTTTAATTAAGATGCTAAAAATTAAGTAATTTAAATACTTGATATTTAACTATTTTCAGTTCGAAAATTGGCTTAAAATAATCTAATCTTAATACAGTTAATTATCTTGTTTTTACCTAATTTGACATTCTAAAACCGGCTAAAACCGTTAACGTAAAATTTTAATAAAAAACGTAAAGTATCAAAATATTAAAAAATAGTTATTTTCATCTTGATAATTTAAAAAGTCTACTTTAGTAACTTTTGGTTGTAGTAACGAATGGAGTAAAATTGCATTTTATTCAACATAGATTCATTTTAATCATCGTATAGACTTACACTCTTATGTTTTGAACATTTAGCTTAGCCTTTTTTACAAATACAAAATTAAATTATATTAAGTTAAATATATAAAAAAATCTTGCAATGTTGAAGAAAATTTAGAAATTTAAAAATAAATTGTCGCATGAGGCGACTTTTGAAATGATCAGGGTGAAAAATTGTATATGCACTTTGAGAGTAAAAGGCAATGTATTCCCGTGGATGAATAACTGCCAAAAGCTAAAGCGAGAAAACAGAAACTTTCATCTCGAGACTAAATGCCTATTTCACACCGTAAGTACATAAATAACTATTATTTATTTGTAAGCTACTATGAATCATTGTTATGTAACAAAATATTACATAATAATTGTTAAACTTTAAAATTCAATTAAGCAAATAAAATTATTTATTTTTGTATAAGTAACTAAATATAATTTTTAGCACAAACGATTATCTAACTTTTTAGCTAAAAGCCCATAACTTTTTAACCGAGGTCAGTTAATTCGGTAGGTAAGAATTGGCTGATTCCGTCAAAAATTATAAAAGTGAATTATTATAATCAAAGTTATACCATGTTATAATAAATTGTGTTGATTAACCCCATTCTACTCAGGTATAATGTATAACTAACAAACATCGTAATTTAACTGATCAATTTTAACTATATCAATTTTTAAAATTAAAGATGTGCCACACAATTATTAAATAATAATCCATTCTTTTTATGCAGTTCACTACTACGTACAATGAATTGAAAATGTCTTTGTATACGTATTTCATTTAATCCAAAAAAAAAACAACAACTAAAATACTTATACAGAGATTTATTTTAGCAACGTCGAGCGGATTAGCGGATATTACTAACGATGTTATCTTATCGTGAAACGAATATATAGAGAGCGTCCAGGGAAAAATCAGCGTCCAGCAATATCACGGTGACGTTTTCTCGTAAAGAGATCACTATTCTTTTTTTTTAATCGCGTTTTGAACGAAAGCATTAGCTTTAAAAAATTATGGATGTACCGTGTATCAGGTCTGAAAAAAACCATCGAATAAGTTTATTTCACTTTTATAATTAAAAGTTCATTTAACTATATCTATAATCAAACGTGTAATTGCGTTTTAAACAATTTTTCTATATTTATAATTTCTTGCCTTTGCGTTTCTAAAATAATTCTAGTGTATAGAGAATAATTCGCGTAAAATAGTCAACGTAGATACCTGATATCACGTTAAAATTTTTCTGATATTCTCTATTTTTATTTAAATATCAAGCATTTTATAATTAACTTTCTCTTACTTTACGCTCGATTTGCGATCAGTTGTTATTACATTTCGTATTAGGATCTTATTTAAAAAAAAAACTTTAAAAAATATTAATTAACCGTTCCGTATCTTAGAACTCGAGTTTTCCTGCAATATATAATGGAGAATAACGGCATAAATAAATAATTTTAATTTTTAATGACTCGTCAGTAAAAATATTACTGTTCAACTTATACCCTACCATTTTTACTTTACTTTCTAAACTACAATGAAGCGCGCGATCGCGAATTTCGTCGGTCTTTTAATAAACGCCCCGAATCCGCGATATAAATGAGAGAAAACGAGAGACGGAGAGGTAGGGAGTAAAGAAAAAGAGAAGGTTTAACTACCGAGATACTCAACGAATTCCTCAAAGTCGTTATATAAATGAGTCGACGCGCGTAATTGGAAGCATTATAACACCGATATATACTTTATAAACAAAAGAGCTTATAATTTCGTGCTCTTTTTACGCGCGTAAGCGGAAACGGCTTTAGCGAAAAGTAATCAGCTACCACCCTACCGGTCTCTATAAAAAAAAAATATATTTAACACTTCGTAAGTGCGGCCACTTCGTATATAATACACCCTTTTAGAAAGCGACGTTATTCGAGCGCTCTCGAGCGTAAACCTCGAAATAATCGAATTCTGCATCTTTGAGAAATAAAAAAAAACGAGAAAAGATAAAAGTGAACATATTCACATACATGTATATAAAATAATATTTACAAGACGATCCGCGAGATGCTCGAACGAAACGAACTCAAAATTTGTAATCCGTTGGAAAGTTACATTAGTTTCATCTCCCTTCCTTGAATTTTAATGACCACAGTAATTACTGCGTTATAGCTTTTTCCATAAAGTAAATACAGAGGTGTGTACGTGTGTGCGTGTGCGTTTGTGTGTCTGAGTGGTACGTCTCTGTGTGTGTGTGTGTGTGTGTGTGTATGTGCGAGTTTGCACGTTGAGTCGAGCGTTGAAATTGAAAATGACTTGATGTGCTATAAATTACGTATAATTACTTCTCAACATGTCGGCGACGTGCGCGCGCCAGGGAATTGACTTGGTGCGCAACACTATATATAGAGTGGAGAGGTGAGGTGAGGAGAGGAGAGGAGAGGAGAGAGAAGAAAGGGGGTTCGGGAGGAGGTTTCTATGCAAGGATTGAAAATCGCATACAAGATTGTTATATGTGCGCGTTGCGTGGAACGACAATTCGGGAATGTGAATTTACCGAGTTAGCTACCCTCCGTGAGTTGCTTAATTATCAACCAAGAAATTAATTAAATTCTTTATAAAGATCGTCGTTGTGCGATTCACCGCGATTCATTTTTATAGGATACATTGGACGATATATATATATATATATTGAGTTGTCGTTGTATATCGCTTTCGAATAATTTTGCTTTATTTCGTTTTCTTTGTGGATTATTGTATCCTTCGAAATATAATTTTAAAAAGTCTATCCATACCTATGTACGCAAATACGCAATTGCCAAAATTGTACATTTCGTACTGTACGTAGAGAAATGTAATTGAAAGGGAACTCTCGAACAAGAAATTAGGTATTCGATAACGGAAAAAAATATATCCGTGTACTCGTTGAAATTTACCCATGTATATTCACGGAAGGCGCGTTTCGAATTGTGGAAACGACCATTAGTCGATAATAAATAATTGAAATAACAAAGCGGTTATAATACACGAGAAAAAGGAATCACAACGAGTCGTATATGGGAACTTTTGAGTATACAGCGACGCAAATTTTCGAAGAATTGAAAAGAGTAAAGAAAAAAGTGCAGGTGAAGTATATAATTATCCTACGTAATAGCGAGAGAAACACGAGGGTGTTCGCGCGAGAATATTGTTCAAGTCCGGTCCATTCGTCGTCGTCAAGCTGGCAGTTGGTACAACAAGCCCGCCCGTATCCGGTAATTGCCCCGGACGCAAGGGGTCCCGCAATACTGTCATAAGTAGTTAGCGATAGCCTATACGTACTGTCCTTCTTCCCCTTTGCGCTGCGATTAAATGAGCAGAAATTCAGTTTGCTACCTTCGGGCAGATGGCTATGTGGCTATATCGAAATGGGATTTCCATGCGAGGAGAATCAATGTTGAGCGGGTCCGGTTGTTTGGTTACGCGCTCGCTCGCTCGCTCGTACACCTACATTTTCCGTCGCTCTCTCTCTCTCTTTCTCTCTCTCTCTCTCTCTCTCTCTCTTCTTGGTTTGTCGAGTCCAATGAATCCCGGCGTTCGTATTACTCAAACTCAAGCGACCTTTCCTTTTCTCCAGTCGTATCCTTCTGCGTAGCTTATTTTACCCCGATTATGACGATTTAATGCGGGGTAAAGGTAGATTAACCTTTCGGACGACTGCCACCCGGATCAAATTTTGATGGTATTTATACGGCTAACGAATTTTTCAAGAGAAATCCTTCCGTCAAAGGCGCTGCAATCCCTCGTTTCGAGATTACGAATGTTTATTTTATTTTCTACAGAGGTGAAATGTCGTATATTAATTTTCATTTTTTTATCATTATCTTTCTCATTATATATTCCTATAAATTACGTAATACTTAATTTGCTTATTCGTATACATATAGGTAGGTGTATATTAATCATAGTAGCATCGTTTCAAAGTTGTTCAATAATCCACTCCTAACTTCGTTACCAATGTATATATACATATATATGGAGTAATGAAGATATATTTAGCGATGTAGTGATGTATTTTTTATGTTACATTCCCTTCCCTTCGCTAATTCGTCGCTATTTTTTTAAAGAGTATTAAACATCGGAATCATTAGAAAATATACAATTAAGATTTAATTTTCAGATTATGTCGACAAAAATAACTTAAATTTGGTTAACATAAAATTCGATGAAACACGTGGTAATTTCGAACGCTGAACGTAATTGCGCATCGCGCTTGCAAAAAACGTCTTCAATAATATACAAGTTAACCCTTTAACTAGCACATTTTCCTGATAATGATGTTAAAATAAGGACTAGGCAAGTATTGGAAGCAACTTTACGTCGAATACTTTTTAAAAATGAAATAAGATTTGGGGGAAAAAATTCACACAGTATTTGATCAAAAGTATTCGGCGAATCTGTTTACTCCAAAACTTTTATTTATTAAATAAAAAATGTGCAAAATATTGTTTTAATTAAAAAAGATTTTTTTGTTCAAGTAAAAAGAGAAGTATGAAAGAGTATCTGCATTCATCTGATGCAGCATTAATAATATTTCTCGTATCGATTTTTAACTATTTTTAGTTCACATCGAACATACCATTCTACAGTAACAGTTAAGAAGACAAGCTTGGGTTAAAATTGAAAAAGAGATATTCAATTTTATTAATTAATAATATTTTTTATAACAATTAAAAACATTTTTTAATTTTTTAAACAAATAATATTATTATTAACTTTTATTTAAAATTTTTTGGTCAATTTATATGTAACAAAACTATATATTATTAAACTATATATATGGGATATTCCACACGAAGTGGTCCAATCAAAATTTTAAAATGCATCAAATTTTGGGTACACATTGTAAATGTTTTTCAGAATACAGAAAAAAATTTTTAGGTACTGGAATCTTTTTGTTCAAAAGTTATTCTAACCTCAAAAAGTGGATTATTCCAAGTTTTTTTCAACACCAGCTGGGTTTACCACTATTTAACTCAAAATCTATCAACTTTTACTATAGAACATTATATGTAACATTCGTTGCTAATTGTGTCTAGAATTTATTCTTCTGGGTTAGAATTTCTAATTTCAAGGCGAACGTTATATAAACTACATGTCAATATTCAACTTGAAAAAAGTGCAAGTGTGCCACAATTGATTTTTTTATCCAAAAGTCTAAAAGAAAGCTTGGAGCAATACCTTTCAAATGGTCTGTAGCATTTTTATGGCCTTCAATTCTGTAAAAAGTTATGATAATTTAAAGAAAGACAAAAAATTCACAAAAATTAATATGGTAATTCCCATTTAAATTTTAAAAAAAATTTTGTGTTTGAAGTTTTAAATCAATATTTTAGATTTAATTTTTGGGTTGAAAATTTTCTCCCCGCATACAATCTATAAATTAGCTATTTTAAACCTAACAGCATTAAAGATGACTAAAACTCTACCAGAGTTGATATGAATAAATTTTCCAAAAAATTAAAATTCACTCAATTTTATATTACAAACAAAAGTAACCCATACGCGAATCTATTAATGTATATGTTTCTCATAAAAGCAATAACTTTTAATAATTATAATCATTTAAATAAAACATATTAGTACGTATCTCGTTACATATACACGTACTAAAGCTCTTTACACGAATAAATTGCATTCTCTTTAAGAATTTATAAAATAAATTCGGATGTACAATGAAAAACAATAAGCCCCTAAAAAAACTGGAACTCTGCATTTTGAGGCTCGCGTAACTTCGTATTATTAATTCTCGTAATCACGTCAAGGGGAACGCGAGACGAGCTCGATAAACGTATGGCAGTTGCGGCGATTAACGTGCGCAAATGTTCGTACAGGTACGTGGGCCACTTCGTGTCAAAATGAGAAAAAACAAGCGCGAAAGGTACAGAGTTTTTTTCTCGTAGCACTATATACACACCCTCACATAAGCGGATCGAGGACACGAGCGTGCACGAAATGCTGATCCGATTGACTTTCGGGTATAGGGGTTAAAAAAAAAATAACGCGTCTCGTCAAAAAAAAATGTAGGAAATTTTGCGGCATCGGACAGAAGTCGCGCGAATCCCCCCTGGAGAGTTTATTTGACAAATGTGTCATACAAGAGGACGAGCAATGTCATTTGTTTACGTGACGAAATTTTTTCTTTTTTTTTTCGGGTGCCAGGTTCGGATCGTTTGTCACTCGTTCAAGGGTCTATACGCGATGAATTTTGATGAGATTATATAGGCGTACCTCCTCTCCTCCTACCGGAGAAACTTTGATATCGCTGGTGTATACTTCGATTTGCTTTGAACTTTAAACTACCGTGAAACTTTCCATTATGATAGGTAATTTATGGCCAAAGATACAATATTCGACGATACACACACACACACATACCTACAATATTTTAATTGATTGGATTAATTTTGTTGGTAGAGCTCTCATTCGCTGATACGTAGTTAGACGTAGGAAAGTAAATTATGATTATTTAATATTCTATTAATTTGAGATGTAATTAAAAAATAATTTCTATTACTTATAATAGGATAATTCAGCTGCCCAGTTTTTTAACGAATAATTGACACGGTTAAAAACGTACGAATACGAAGCTGCAGCTTATTTATTTTTATTGCGTCTTTTAAATAATTAGTGTCGATTATATCTTTAGAGTAATTTATACAAATTATCTGGAATATGTTGTACATTTACTAGAAAATGTTTAACTTATCGGCCATCGCATTAATTAACTTTTAAATTATTCTCGTTCCTTCTAATTGTAAGATTATGTTTAGGTAATATATTTATATACATGCATATCTGTCTGTGAGGCTGTGTGTGGATGTGGATATTTATATACGAACGTCACTCTAATTTTGTAAATGAATTATTCAGGTAAAAATACAATTTCTAAAATTATTTATATTGAAAACGAAAATAAACAAACATTAAA
The DNA here is from genome assembly GCA_026168455.1 of Theocolax elegans. Classification (NCBI taxonomy): domain Eukaryota; kingdom Metazoa; phylum Arthropoda; class Insecta; order Hymenoptera; family Cerocephalidae; genus Theocolax; species Theocolax elegans. Next base: position 58,073,956 of record CM047430.1, read on the forward strand.
CTTTTTATATTACCATCTGAATCATTAACCGCCAGAGAAACACTGTTAAATTAGTGATTTACATAAAACTTTGAGGAAAACATTGATTTTTGTCACAATACAATTTACAGTAGTTCTAAGTTTGAAGATGATTGGTACAGTAATTAAGGACATGTAATACCCAAACCTTCCCGATCGAGTCAATGGAGACGAAAAGTTATTTTAATTTAGGCGGCGTGACACCTATAGAATGCGATGCAATATATGACCCGTAGCATAAAAAATAATGTTAATTCAAATGTATTTTAAGAAAAATATTAAAATATTTTGAATGTCTGTTAAAATTAACCCATACAAGGATCTCAGAACCCATACCCATTAACGCCCAAACGACCAACATTTTTTTTCTTTTTTCATAGTCATTATTTAATATTCAAATCATGCGCTACCATAGTACTGATTTTTTTTGTTATAGTTTTGGATGTGTTCTTTCGAATACCGTCGGTAAAATTGACTTAACCCTTTTTTGAAAAAAGTTATGATTTTTTTAATTAAAAAAAATACAGAAAATTTATCGCTATTTTTTGATAATTAATTTTTTTTCATATTATAAAATGTATTTAGATCGTTCGATTCATGAACAAAAGTGCATAAAATAGTTATACTTTGACCCTATATTTTTTGTATTTTATTCTCAGATAGTCAAAAATTTTGTTTTTAATGAAAATACACGAAAAATAACCAAATTTATTCATTTTTCTCTATTTTTGAGTGTTTTTACATTGAAATCAAAATTTTTGACTATCTAAGAATAAAATACAAAAAATATAGGGTCAAAGTATAACTATTTTATGCACTTTTGTTCATGAATCGAACGATCTAAATACATTTTATAATATGAAAAAAAATTAATTATCAAAAAATAGCGACAAATTTTCTGTATTTTTTTTAATTAAAAAAATCATAACTTTTTTCAAAAAAGGGTTAAGTCAATTTTACCGACGGTATTAGAAAGAACACATCCAAAACTATAACGAAAAAAATCAGTACTATGGTAGCGCATGATTTAAATATTAAATAATGACTATGAAAAAAGAAAAAAAATGTTGGTCGTTTGGGCGTTAATGGGTTAAATCATAATAATGATTAGTTTAAAATTTTAGCTTTGACGTAACTTCCAGCTTGAACCGCTTGATCGATTTTCTCAACCGACAGCTCAAAATGTGTGCTTTTACACTCTTTCTGAGCCGAAGCTATTTATAATTTCTGATTGACAGTTGATTATTAATTAAACCATAAAAAACAATAAAAAATCTTGAACTTTGTGAATTTTGACAGTATTCAGCTTTTGATGAAATTTTGAGTAATACTACAATTATATAAATAGCTTTGGCCCAGAAAGAGTGTAAAAACACACATTTTGATCCATTGCGTGAGAAAATCCATTCAGCAGTTCGAGCTATAAGTTAATTCAAAGTCAAGAAAATCATATATAGTATTGAAAAATGTGCTTTAAAGATGAATTAAAAAAAATAAAGCAATACTTACTCGAGACGCATATATTCATAAATTGGAATTTTTTCAGTAAAATTTCTTTTTGTTAAAAATTTTTTAAATATTAGTACAAATTCTTTTCTTAGTGATATCTAGAAAAATCGATTTTCCCTTTTTCGACGGAAAAAGTATTTTTGTTTGAATTTTAATGCAGTAATAGTTAATATTTAAAGTAATGGCCATATTCACTTAGTTAATATGATATTTTTCATCATGTAGCTTCTTCTAATTCTCTCGGTCGGTAATTCTCTATTTCTAATAAGATTAATTGTTTTAAAAATATGAACTGCTCGTGATATATTAATAATGTAAACTACTGTACTAATCACTTTAAAAAATTACACAATTGTAGCTTAAAAATGCAATATTCTTAAAGCGTATTATATATAAATATTAATGTATTATGAAATATATATTATAAAAATATTTTTCTCGTATATCTCCTCGCAAACGATGTAATGAAGACAAGTATATAAAAAGAAGCATAAATGATAAATACAAATTTAAGTTAATTTTAATGTGTAGAACGCATTATATTATTTACGGGGAGGTTATAATAGAACAATTACGGGTAAACAGTATTTACCCTAGAAGGTTAAAACAATAGACAACAATTTGATATAGCGCAGCGAGATACATATATATATATATAAGGTTGCGCTCCGTAAACGAAAGTATATATTCATACAGACGAGTAAAAGCTGGACTAGACTAACATAATGGAGAATCTATCTATCTCTACCTCTCTCGTTTATGCATGCACGTGTATGTATATATATATAGGTATGTTGGGAGAAAGAGAAGCGAGTTTCCCTTTATAGTGGTTGAAGGCAGAGACCCACCGTGCTCGCGTGAGAGTATCTCGGGAACTCGGCGATGTGTATAATACCGAAGCGGGTATATAGGTACTCGCGCATGCAGCCACGAGTTATTGTGCTTCAAATGCATCTCGAGAACCGAGTGGAAGAGAGAGGGGGGAGGGGGAGGAGGAGGAGGGGTGTAGAGGGACGAGGGAGGTAAGGGGGAGGGGTAGAGTGAAAGCCAGAGTGAAAGATATAGAGTGGAGTACAATGCGTCGTTCTAGCAAATGGTTCTCCTTGAGCCGAGCTACGAATACAATTGGCGAATTGCGAGATAATTGGCAATCATGGACCCGGCAATTGGCCGGCGATAAACAATCGACTCCTGATTGAGACATCACTTCTACTCTTTTCTCTCTATCTCTCGCTCTCGTTCTTTCGAGAAATCTATTTTAAATAATAATTCCACGCATTTTCGGGGGGGACGGATTGTCGGCGAAAATAGATATATCGGTTCTGTTTCGAAGCGATTTCGGTAATTTATTTAATATCTATAAGAAATCTATCTTATAAAGTACTATATTTTATACATGATATGAGATATTATAAAAAATTGAAGTTCAGCTTATGATGAAGGCCAAGGTTCAAATTTTATTTAAGAATTAATACGTATTTCATTTAAGAATATAATACCTTTGGATTAGTTAAGGAATCAGTAGGGATACAATGAAGGGAGAACCTTTATATCAAATTTGAAAGAAAAAGAGATATCTGATAGGTGGCCAAAATTTATTGCTGTTATTTGCTATTAACGTTTGTAAAATTATACTGTCAACCAGGTGAGGTCTGGAGAGACCAGTGTAGAATGGTTTCGGGTGAGATCGAGCCTATTATTCTAATTTTAGTTTCATACTTATAATACTTGTAATCCATAGATAAATATATAGGCACAAGAGACAAAAAAACGTTTTTTCTGTATCTTTGACACATCTTTTCCTACATGTTTTGGGTCGTGATCTACATTTTTAGAAGCTAAAGATGAATAGTTTTAAACATATTCAAGGTCCAAAATTTTAATTTTGAAATTTTTTTTATTTTTTTTAATTTTTAACCTTTTATAACTCAAAATTGGCTAATTCAATGTTAAAAACGCAAAAGAACTTTTATTCTGTATATTATACAAAGTTTAAGAAAAAAAAATAGTCCAAAATCATTGAGCGTACAACAAATATTCAGCATTATAATGAAATAATTAAAATTGTGAAAAAGTAGTTTCGCTCCAAGCTACTGTCAGGAAAAATCATGGAACTCGCTTCAAATATACTTTTTTAACCTTGTAAATTATATAGTGGACGACTAATTAAGAGAGCTGCAAAAAAACTAAACTAGAGTAAATTCATATGTTATTACGATGTACCATTGACAGCTATAATTCAACTGTACCATAGTAATTGACAATTTTGTAATCTACGTATATATTTATAGATTAAATAAAACATACTTGTAATTGTATTTATGATAAAGTAAAAAGGTTAACAAACCTTTCAAGTTTTGAATATTTAGCTTGACTTATTAGTACAATCAATAATTTCTAGCAATTGATTTAAAAAATCTACATCTTTTGTTAAATTTGTAACAGCTTAATTTAATAATGATAAAAACATGAGAATTAATTAAAAATAATTTGATTTTGGAAAATATGAAATAGAAAGATTATTGGAATTTCTTAAAATTTATTTAATTAATAATTTCGAATTAGAAACATCAAATTTCTGTAAATATATCACGTTATCTAAATCAATAAACTATTTTGTATACATTGTTCAATCGATCTACCGAATATGATATTACAAGTTTCAATTACGGTTATCAGCTTCCATACTTGTCTACTTATTTTCATTTCATTACATTCAATGATGACCTTTAAGGTTTCTACTTGATCGTCTCAAATTTTACACGTGTTAAATTATTTAAATAATATATTATTTTTAATATTTTTCAGGTTATATACCGGTTTTGATCACACAATTTTCAGTTATTGTTGCAAGGTTAGAGATAGGACATTTTATTTGAGAGTATAACGCAAAAATAAAATCTGTCCGAATTAATAATTCGCGTATCACAACCCACTCGTAATATTTCAAATTTATTAACTGGCTATACGTATGAAAAACGTAGATTTTTATTTATACGCTTTTCACGTCATCTATTTTATTTCGGGCAATATGACGCGCCGGGAAAAAAATGCAATCCATCGTTCATAATCTTATACGTGTATATCGGTATTATTTTTATTGCTCTTCTATATACCCTTGTGTCTTTTTAACCGTAATACCAAACGAGCTTGAAATAGGAAAACAAATGACAAAACGTCATTAAGTTACTTTCTGTTTGTAGCGCATGTTTTTTTTAAATACATAATGCGTAGACATACGTTTGATTTTGATAGTTCAAAGGTGATACAAATTTCACGTATTATGCGTTGCACGCGCCACGCATAGCTGTGATTAACGACGTCAACGTTTACCAAAATAGAACCTCATTGTATAATGGAAGAGTTTATTATGTTAAGCTCAACCAGGAAGTAAATAAGCGCATTGTGAGTATTATCATTTAACAAACAATAACATCGGCATACTATTGAATTAGGTGCATAATTTATACATAATACATTTTGATGAATTATGTTTCATTTTATTTTAATTTACTTACTCGGCATAGCAGATCGATTTGGTAATTCAATTTTTCCGATGTCAATTATTATACTGTACATTCAAGTATTGATATATGCCGCGAAATATATTACTTAGGTCGAAATAATAGCGCAATGGGCAAACAAGTTCGAGTGCTTGACGGTCACGTCTCTGAATTAGGGCCGACAAGTCACCTCCTACGAAAGAACTACATTGTTCAGATTGTATTCGATATCGTAATGGATAATTATGTTAAAAAAGTTAAATTCATTAATTGCAAAAATCGGTGAATTCGGAAATATTAATATTAATAATTCTCGTTGTACAGGTTAACGCATACAGTAACTGTTTAACTATTTATATAATGAATATTACAACTTGGAGAACTTGTACATTTTCGTATAAATTAATACACAACCTTATTGTATTTGATCTGATAGTAGTGTAATATCATATATACAAAATTAATTACTCTCGCGGTATTCGAAATAATACAATTTAGAAGATACACGATTTAAACTAACCATTTTAATACCCTGATATAGAAATGGATTCCATTTGTATTAGCTATTTTGAATAGAAATAGGTGAAATACGTTTCCTATTTTTTCTTTTATTTTCATATAGGTTTTATACACACATTTCTTTTTTGTCTTTTTTTTAAATAAAAACATTAATTATTTTTTAATGTTGAAAAATCAATCCACCATTTCATTCGAAGTATTATATATATATTCACTAGTTTCGGGTCCAAATTAAACTGGAGGGTAAAACGCCTTCATATTAAGAGGAGCAAGACCGTTGGTAAAAGAAAGGAAAGAGAGGGAGATGAAGGGAGGTATAGAGACCAAGCTATTTCACGCTTGGGTTTGAGTTGCGAGAGAAGCAGATTGCTCTATTTCAAAGCAGAGTGGCGACCAATTCACCACTGCCACTGGGAACCAAGGACGAAACCCTAAATGCGCACAAAACCTGCATTTGCTTACAATAGATCCTTTCTCCTTCAGAAATACAGAAAATAAGTAAAAGGTTAAACGTGGTTGTTTTAACTAACTTTCATCTCATTGTTTCAATTATACATTGCTTTCTATTTATTGTTAACGTTCAATTTGTTCTTGTGTATATTAAAACGTTCAAGTTGCCTCCTTCCGAATTTATATTGATGTAGATTATTTTTTTGAAATTAAAATGTTATACTATGGATTTCAAATAATTTTTTGATATTTTTTGCATATAGGTTATCGATTATACGACTGAGGGTAATAATACAGGCTCGCAAACGAAAAAAACACTAATTTTTTTTTTTGTTATTTAACGTCGCTCTATTTATACTGCCAGGGCTAATCAACGACGGAGGTGAATGGTGTGTCTGTAAACAAAGCACATGTAGTTGAAACAGTGGTGCTTGTGTCCATCGGAAGATATCATCGGTCACTCTAATTAGTCTAATAATTACAGTTTCCTGTCTTCCCGATGGAATCACCGCGATCCTCTTTACATCTTCGCGTCCCTATAACGTTCCCTATAGTTCAGATGCCCGTGCCTCTCATGCACTGACAAGTGCACGAAACGCACGCGCACCTGAACTGGCGTCACATTATAGTGACACGCCGAGCCACTGAGTCGCGGTGTTCGAAAAATGCACATGAAAAAAATTTCAGAGGTACACGTCTGGGATCGAACCCACGACCCTCGGTGTGAGAGTCGGGAGCTCTACCCATGAGCCACCGCGGCTCAAAAACACTAATTTACTCTAAGGGTCAGATTATATTATTCTTATGTATTTTGACTTGCTGATTATACGAATCCTTATTAAATAAAAGGGAATCGCCTTGGGAGTTTTCAAGATATCCTCAAGAAATCTCTAAAAACATATTATTACGCGATGATCTTAGCTAAAGTTTAACAAGTGTTTTATAAAAGTACAAGAAGCAGTGAAGAAAGTAGTTAATTGATGACGAATTTGACGCACATCGATTCATGCACATAGTTATTGTTCACATTAATATTATGTAAAACATGCTCCAAACTTTATATACATGGTATTTTCATTCACAAATTTTCAATTTGGAAAATTGTGCACATATTACAATTGCAATGTGCACAATATATGAATTGAGAATATTTTCCTGCGCATAAAATGTTTAAGTTATATAATCGTGCACCGAAGAGTTTGGCCATTATAAAATATTCTAAAAAAACAAACTTTAGTTCATTAAAGATTTAAATATAAGGTAAAAGTACCAATGACTGGACACCTATTAGTTCTATTAAAAAATATTTGCTTTATAGCGTGTATTGCATTGCAAACGCACTAATCTTCATGTTTAATTTACATAACGTAAATGAAAATACAATTGATGACATTGAACCAATATCTGGACTAACAAAACGTGATGGTACCTCTGTCCGAATGCATACGTCCCAATAACTGTACGTAACTTTACCATGCTGTAAATTGATAATTTAAAAAGCAACTACACCATAATAAATAATTAATAAGTACGTAAAATCTGTGCAGTGAATATAATTATTTATTAATTAATGTATAAAATGTTTTAAGAAGGAAAGTATATAAAGTAAAGTAAAGGTTAAGAAATTTATGTTAAATAAGAAACTTATATTAAATACGTTTATTACCAAATTTTAACGAATTTAACAATGTGTGAAAGTTTCTAATTAATATTTACACACTTATTTTAATATTAAATAAATAAACTGAAACAGTTATTTTAATGTGCAGTATTTACAGTTACAGTGCCGAATTATAGAGCATCAAACTAATATACATAAGCCAGGTTCGCATTATGTAATTAATGATCATATGTTCACGAATAATCATTCCTTTAATTTTAATGACGTTAAAGTATTAGACACTGAAAAGAATTGACATAAAATACTGATATCGGAAATGATCCATATCAAGTCAGAAATTAATTAATGTAAAAGATGATACAAAGAATCTTATCCAACATTATAATAACATTATTAATAATATTAAATTAAAATAAAAATTGTGAGAAAAAATATCTTTTTTTTTTTTTTTTAATTTATTGCTTTATTAACTTACAAGTTATTTAACCTTATTAATACAAACAAAAATAAACAGAATTTTGAAAATGATAAATACAATAATGGTTTCTTTTTACAAGTTTATCCTATTGCCTACAAATATTTTCGCCTATATGTATATTTGTATAACGCATCGTAATTACATATTATATAATCAAATTACATTCTTTGATAAATATAAAGATTTTTTGCAAAAAATATATGTCAGGTTCGCCTAAATAACATTTAATATCGAATGGAGGAAATTGCTTATGCAAGGTTTTAAATAATTTTCCCCTTTGTAAATCATACTTTGCATACTGCCATAATACATGATTCAGGTCTTGTATCTCCCAACCGCAGTCACAACTTGGATCGTTTACTACTTTAATTTTATACAAAGACTCTCTTAAACTATTATGATTACTTCGACATCTTAATATTGTAACGATAAATTCTCTTTTTAATATTAATTTTGAAAACCAGGGTTTACTTGTTTGCTTATAGTACGTGTTATAATACATTTGTCCTTTATTTAGACTCTGATTAGCATTCAGCCTTATTGTTTCATTATTAGCTAGTTTTTTAAATAATGGCTTAAAGTCACTAAAGGGAATGCTTTTAATAAATGGATCTTGCTCAGTTGCTTTTTTTGCGTACGTATCAGCGATCTCATTGCCAATTATTCCTACATGAGCCGATATCCAATATATTGTTACATTGGAATTATTTTCTGTGCTGTTTGAGAATATTACAAAGGAGTCCGCCAATAAGTATAAAGACGTTCCAAGACGTATAAATCATGCATTATCTTTTACTTTTACTAGCGATATTTCATTTGCAAAAAAAATGATTTTCGGGAAATGAAAGGAAAAGCCAAAATTAACCGACAAAGTTTCATTTTTATCATTGCAAGTATATCTATATATACAAATTTTGAATGTATATAGATATACTTCAAATGCTTTCCGTTGGCGTTTTCCTTTGTTTCGTTTATCTAATATATACTTATTGATGTGTGCTTCGTTTTTTGGGTTACTTAAAGCTAGAACGGCACTTAGTGAATCGGAAAATATATCGATATTACAATTTACGTGTTGTAGCGCGACATCCATAGCGTCCGTGATAGCCATACACTCGGCAGTATAAATAGATGCTTTATTAATAATACTTTTAGTTTTAACAATATCGAGTTCTGGACAAATGCTAGCGCAGCCTACGGATTTTCCACCATCAATTTTACTACCGTCGGTAAAAATTTTGTACGATGCTGAGTTTTCAAAAAATAGTTGGAACTGTTCATTTGGATTTTTATTATTCTTAAGTTTATATCCTAATTCGGTATTGGTATGTATATTAATTTTCATAATTTCGTGCGTATAATTATACATACTAGGGTAGTAATCGTTGTCAATCAGGTGTTCAATATCTATTACCCTTTTAATACAATCATTAAGTATATTAATTTTTTTGCTACGATCGGAAATGATGTGCGCTATATATTTTTTAATCGCATCACGAGCTACTGAGTTTCTACGCTAAATGTTTTAAGTAAATAATTTTTACACAGGACTTTAGTTCTATGTTGTAATAGCATTAACTTTGATTCGTCTAAAAGGATGTTAGTAGGGGTGTTCATCCGTTCACCTAAAGCAATTTTTATGGCGGAAAATTGAATTTTTTCTAATCTGTCTTTTAGATTTTTTGTGTAGGTAAATAAATAAATGATCCATAATCGATTATTGTTCGAACATAGCTTTTATAGAACTTAATGAGTATATCGGGATGTGCTCCCCAGCGTATTCCTCTCAGAAATTTAAGTATATTAAGTGCTCTCATAGTTTTTTCGTGAACGTAATTAATATGTTTTTTAAAAGATAAATTATAATCAAAATATATGCCTAAGAATTTAACATATTCTATTGATATTACTCTTCTATCTATAATAGCTATCTCAGATTCTCCTGGATGAATACCAGATCGATTAAAATGTACAAAATTTGTTTTTTCAGGAGATACGTCTAATCCTATTGAGTAGAATCTTTCGACAATTTTATTCAGAGTACTTTCTAACATGATTTTAGTTCTCTCTGGGTCGTCAGCAATATAGTAAATAACCATATCATCAGCAAATTGTAAAATTTTAATGTCTTCTTCCAAATCACCGAAAATTTGTGAAACATACAATATGTACAATAAAGGGCTTAATACACCTCCTTGTGGAACACCTTTATAGCAGTGTTTTGGAGTAGTTTCATTAATTTCTGTGTATATAAGCCTATGATATGTTAAGAATTTAACAAATTTCAATATCTTAGTAGAATAACCCATTTTTGCTAATAAATTAATTAATATATGGCTTTGTATTTCATTAAACGCATTGCTAACGTCGAGAAAAACGGATAATACATGTTTATTTTTTTTTAAGGCTATATCTAGATCTAATTTGAATGTAACAAGATTGTCAGCGCAGGACAAGCCTTTTCGAAATCCTGTTTGGCTGTTCGGAAGTAATGATGTAAGCGCTAGTGGTCGGATACCTTTACCATTTGGTTTCTCGACAAAGTGAATATACGTAGTATACCAGCTATTAGGATACACGTCATTCGAAAATAATTCGTTTAGAATATCTAACAATAATAATTGAAATTTGGCCTTCAAATTATGTATTATTTCGTAATTTATTCCATCCTTACCAGGGTCAGACTTGTCCCCTCTTGATTTCAACGCAGTTGTAAATTCAGTGTAACTAAAATGTTCGTGAAAAAGGGATTATCATTACTATTAGTAAGTATTTTTAGAGGATCAGTTGGTACCCATACGGGGCAAATGTTATTGAGCTCTTTTTCAATGCTATCATTTTTTAGAGTGTAATTATCACGGCTATTAGTATTAATTTTTGTCCATTTATTTTTTAACAATTTTGAAATGTTCCAAGTATATTTTATATTAGTGTTGAAATTAACTGTTTCGGCGAAATTGAGGTATGTTTCAATTTTTTTATTTTCAAAAGTTCTTTTGGCTAAAACTCTCAGTCTTTTGTATTCAATTATATCATTAATGTTATTGGTAAATTCAGCTCTTTTAAATGCCGCTTGTCTTTGTCTCTTAATTCTGTTGCAATCCTCATCCCACCAAGAAACAGGATTTCTATTTTTTTTTATTTACCGCCTTTCTTTTAGGGGTATTCTTTTCAACGGCTAGTTTTATTGTTTTTATATAGAATTCGTATTTTTCAGTGAGAGTAAGTTTGTCATAATCGTTATTGCAAAAATTTTTATACTCAGCATCGAGTGTATCGTTAACAGAATCCCAATTAGTCCTTAGTGTTTGTATTTTAAAGGTTTTTTTAATATATATATATATATATATATCAATATCTATGTAAATAGCATAATGATCTGAGCCATGTGAATCATTTGATACTTTAACCTTCATTAAATGAGCTATATTAACGGTAGAAAGTACCAAATCTATATTAGATTTATAGTTCGTAAGTAAATTAATATGCGTGTGTGTATCTGAATTATGCAGATATAAATTTAATTTTTCAATTTGATCAAATAATCTATCGCCGTTGGCGTCAGTGCTAGAGCAGTTCCAACCTACATTATGCGAATTAAAATCGTCCAGATATATGCATCTCTGTTTTATTTTTATATTGCTCATTAATGTATCCCATTCACTAGCTGTTAAAGTGGTATTCGGAGGTTTATAGCATGCAAGAATGGTTATTGGTTCTTTAATATTATTAATTTCAATACCACATAATTCGGTTTCGTGATTATCATTAGTTAAGTTTTTTATTACTGAATAGCACAAGGTTTTTCTTATTAAAAAAACTATTCCTCCGCCAGTAGTGTATACCCTATCTTTTCGAAATGTATTAAAGCTACTACATAAGAATTTATCTTTGTTTTGAAGCCTCTTTTTTATTTCCTCTTTTTTATTTCGTACGCTTCGAGGATTCCAGTACATTACCCGCAACTTAGTTGTAATCGTATTATTGGAACTATTAGAATTGTTCATTTATATTATAATAATATCAATAATAAATTAAAATTACACAACTTATATTCAATATTTGTAGAGTGCTTTATATTTAATCCTCTTGACTTTCAGCATTTGCAGAATCGTCCGTGTCTAGATCCATAGTAGTGGTATCTTGGTACAGCAATCCATTTATTATTCTTGTAATTCTACTTTTAATATCTTTTCTTGTTAGGTGAGTGTATAATTCTTGTAGCATAATGGCCAGTGCATTTTGATTATCCACTTACTTTGTTGATAAGTTTGTTATTTCAGAGTAATTGTATTTATACGAGTCTGCTAGAAAAGTGAACAGTTCCTGATTATTAATTGGAAAAGTAGCAGATTTATCAGTAGGAATTTTCTCGAGTGCTGTATAGATTTGAGTTTGTAGATAGCTGGGCGGTTCCTTATCATGTTTCAGTTTTTTCTTATTTGTGTCTCTGTTTTTTGTCTTATCGTTAGTTGTTTGGTTTTTCTTTTTGCTATTACTACCTTCGTTGGATTGAGAGCTAGTACTGACAGGGGCTTGTCTTTTACCATTTTTGAGGCACTCTTCAGAGGTAGGTTGCTTGAATAGTATTTTATATATTGAATATTAGTGACCTCTTCAATATTGTTGTCTATTTCCTTGTAAGGATTGATTTCTGTATTATTCATTGAAGCAAAATCAGTATCAGTATTATCGTTATTCGTAGAGTTGGTATTTAATTGCGTATCTTCTGTGTTGATATCTTGAGTATCGTTCGTCTTCTGACAATATCTGGCAGTATGATCCTCCTGTTTACAAATAAAGCATGTGATTTTATCTACGGTTACGTAAATGTGGTGTATCATATCGTCGAAATTTAGCGTGAATTAATTTGGTAATTTATTTACGTTCTCAGGGTCGATAAATAACTGTCGTCAAAAACTCAAACTTTGTGTAAATCCAGGCTCGTCGCATCCAAGTCTAATAAAACTCATGTTTGATTTAGGTGTGATTCCCCTTTCAACTAGTTTAGAAATGATTATATCATGCGGAATGCTAATATGTACATTGGAAAATATCACTCTTCTTGATTTTAGAACAAATGGCCTTATTTTTAATAAATTTCCTTCTACCACAATCTCGTTATTACCTTCTTTAGTAAGCTCATCAACTAATTTTTCGCTATTTAGGTAACAACAGAAACGATTTTGAGAAATCTTACAACCTGCTAAAATGTTCGTTGGATCGGTTTTTGTAGCTATTGCTTTTAAATAAACTTTCACTTCTAAAAAGGCTATTACTTTTTATTTTTGAAAACGAAGGCATGTTATTTGTTGAACTTTGTATATTGTTTATAGCACTATAACTTTGTGAACTTTGTGAACTTTGTAATATTTGCGAACTTTGTGGGTTTAGTGTACTTTGTAAATTTGACTTTAAAGTATTTTTTAATCCGTTATTATACATTTTTGTATCGAGAAAACTTTTTCTTAATTTTCGCCTAACACTGATCACCGATCAAAGATCACTAACCACGACGCAAGACGCACGACGCGGCAATCATCCGCGCCGTAATCAACTATGTATACAAACAAGGGTAGCTAGAGAACACGTCTGCCTCTCGCGACTGCTCGAACCGTACTGAAAAAAAAATATCTTTCTTTAGTGACATAACCTAAAACTATATTTATCAGAAGATGTCTATAGTTATAGATCAAGTTGCGCGTTGATCGATTGCAAATATGCGCGATTCGCAATCGGAGTATGCGCCATTGACAATTGGAGCATGCGCGATTGACAATTTGAGCATGCGCGACGCGGCAAATTTAAAAATGAATTATTACATTTTTACACACCACATAAATTTATTTATTGATCATCTAAGCTTATAATTTATAAATAAATTATCGCTTAAATTTAATTAAATTTAATTGCAGATTCGAGTCATTTGTGTTGTTTAATTTATTATGTACATGTAAGAATTTCAAATTTCCCCGGGAAGTGGGGATGTCTGTTCGATTGATCTAATTTCGATTGATCGCACAGATGTCTCTAAGAACGCGAATCGAGAGATTTGAATTGTTTGTTATTAACCGTCTGTGATACAATTGATATTTCGTTATTTTACCTATTTGACTGCCTTTTCTTAATAAATTTGCTTACTTTTGTTTTCAATTATAGAGCGACGCATCAGAGATGCTATTAATTATACGTTTTATACGTTTATACTAATGACAAAATAGTAAGTAGTGCAAATAATTTATAATGTAATACAATTGCCACAAAGTTACTAATATGTATAAGAAGATGTTTGGAAAAATATTGTTATACTGATATTATTAATAAAGGTATAGCCTGATGAGGATCGAGGAAATCCATCGAAACGTCGCCAAATAAAAACATACATGGTTTTGTTCATCAAAATCGAAAAAAACCTATTCCCTTTAAATTAAAAATAAGGACTTTGTCCATAGCTAGTCGCCAATTTTAGGTTCATTATTTTGTCGAATCAGTCAAACAGATTACGCTTCCAGTTCGATTGAAAATAAAACAAGCATGAGAATGAGGGTTTTTTTTGTATAATAAATGATTAAAGTGGTTGTTCTTTGCTTAGTAAATTATATAAATGTCTTTTTCGTGTAGTAAATCGTTAAATTGTTTAAAATATTGTTTATGTATATAAAAAATATGTTTTATATTTAAAAATGAAAAAAACTTTTTGTTTTCAGTATCGAAATGTTATCCCTCAGAAATCGATAAATATTGAGAGATATATAAAGAAGCATAATATATTTGAAGAAAATTTACTTGAAATTGCAAGTGAAGTTTATGTTAACCCATTAATGCCGAAATAACGAAAAATTCTACTTCGACTTTGAACTTCTAAATTTTGATGAATTGTAAGTATTTCGTATTCAAACAAGTATTTTTTTATGTGTTTTGCTCCGCTCTACACGATAGGCCTACTTAGAAAGCTGCAAAAAAATTATTTATATTGTTTTTTTACAAATTTACATTAAAAAATGTGATTTTTTTCTGATTTTTTTTTACATAACGTCCCATTTCAGTTGGATACAAATTTTTTTTATTGTTATAACCATGCAGAGTTATTAAATGTAACTCTTTCAAAATATGCACAAGGATTTTATTAAAAAATTTGTCTTTTGCAATGACGGGCTGTTAAAATGAATAATACTAAAAAATCATCGATGAGACAGGTGCTATAATAGTTTTTTTTAGTTTATCAAGTTTTAACATATTTATATATTGATGAAAACGCATACTCACGGGTTTTTGAGGTCACTGATTACAAATCTGATGCCAAACTTTCAAAATTCAAAATGGCGAATCCAATATGGAGGAAAATTTATGATAAACTTGTTTAAAAAAAAAAACGAAAAAAAAATTTAAAAAAAAAAAAAAAAAACAAACAAAATAAAAAAAAAAAATAAGATACTCTGTGATCCTTTACCTCCCCGCGGTAAGAATTGGGCAACATTTTTAATAATGGCAGAAGATGATACGTTTTTGTGAAAAGTCAATAAGTTATGAACTTTTGACTGCCTAATTGAATTATTTATTTTGAATTTAGAAAATATAAAAACAAATTCATGATCAGCGATCCCAAAACCCCCGAGTACACATTTCGATAATGATCTACGTCAGTTTTCGAGAAAAACGATACATTTATTAAATAAAATCCGCCATATTGGATTCGCCATATTGAATTTTGATAAACTGATATTAGATTAGTTATCAGCGATCTTTAAAACCCCTAAGTATACTTTTTCATAACCATTGACATTAATTTTCGAGAAAAAAAACAAGTTTGTCAAAAATTTTCCGCCATATTGGATTCGCCATTTTGAATTTTGAAAATTTGGCATCAGATTTGTAATCAGTGACCTCAAAAATCCCTGAATATGCGTTTTCATCAATATATAAATATGTTAAAACTTGATAAACTAAAAAAAACCTAATTTCAATATTGTGCCAGAAGAGGTCTGAAAATAATAATCAGACGAAACGTCGCAATTTTTAATTAAAGAAAAGGTGTTAAATTTATTCAACATCCTGTGAATTGCCCTACAAGATCGCTTAAAAAACCAAAATAAAATAATGGAGGGTAACTATCCACAACTATTAATTACTAAATTATTAACTTTTTTAATAATTATTTATTCACATATAAATAACTTTAAATAAAATGATAGTAAAATATAATTTATTTGTTTATATTATATAAATTCTTTAATATAACGCTATAATTATCATTCAGACAAATAAATAATATTGCAGTATCATCTTAATTTCAATTAATTATGCCTAGCGTATCTTTTTTGTATTTACTAGCTCGCAATGAACTTAAGATCATAATCAGCGTCTCAAAGAAAACTCATAAGGTAAAGTACCCAGTTTCGGAACACATATGGAAACTTAATATACTATAAGCTCTGTTTTAACAATTAGAAAGAGCATATTTAAAATCTTGGTAATCTAATCGTTAATTAATTGTCTATTTTGTTGATATTTTATTAAAAATGGTGGTTTATTTTGTGACACGGTTGGTTGCCTCGCACACCGATGTCAGCAAATGATTCCCCGCACTTGTTCGGAAGAACATTACTCACCTGGCCCTCTCTCAAAGGGAGTTCCGATCTTCAGCTGCTCCTAATTCGGGATAAGCAAGGAGGGGAAACGGAAATAAATATTAACGCGGATTTAAATAACAACAACTCTTTAAGGGGGTTCCATACTCAATTTTTGATGATTAATTAACAAAAAATTAGAACAGTATGTGAAAAAATAAGAGAAAAGGCGCCTTCGTTTATTGACAATCTAACTGTGTGCTGATTTTTAGATTAAAATATTATTGCGTTTTTGAGAAAAGTCTTACCAAAAATATCAAATCTTTTGACCTCGTTGAGGTTAGGTTCACATTTTTGGTAAGACTTTTCTCAAAAACGCAATATAATTTTAATCTGAAATTCAGCACAAAGTTAGATTATTAATAAACGAAGGCGCCTCTTCTCTTATTTTTTCACATACTATTTTATTTACAAATTTATTACTAATAATCACGTATGCCGATAAGGTAGGGAGGATAAATATTGACTATGGCACCCCGTTAATAACTCTTAATAAATAAATGAATCTGTATAAAAGAATGTAATTAATACGCGCGCCAATTACAAATTACAACCCGCTAAGTCACTTAGGTCTCGTACGTGTTCTATCACTCTCTCTCTTTCTCTCTCTCTCTCTCTCTCTCTCCCGAGTTTTGCAGATAGAGGCAACTACTGAAGAGAGGTTTGCCGGCGTCTCGGATCACCTGGGAGCTCTGGAATGCGCGAACGAGGACATTCGCGGTTTAATTCGTGAGGTCCAAGTAAATCAGTCGGGGTCTACCGTGTCTTCCACGAGAGACACTTGCGAGGTATTAGTTCTCGGTATCCCTGCTAACCTGAACATTTCTGATGGGGAGATCATCGAAAAATTTTATCTGCTATTAATCTCCCCCAGGTTATCTCGCAGGTGATCGAGACTCGTCCCTGGCTTGCACGAAATAGTCCAAGTAACCAAGATTTAAGACCGGCGACCTCGACTTCTGCTGCTAATAGTACGAAAGGGCTTGTGTTCCGGGTTTCTTCCCCCTCAACCAGAGATCTTATCCTGGAGAGGGCGCGTCTTCTTAAGTGTATTTCGGCGGATTCACTCTTTGGTGCGGGTGGAGCTTTATCAATTTTTTTTGCGTGCGTTATGGCCCAAGCAGCTGCATGAATTCTTGTCTAAAGCGCTTCCTCGATCTATTGACTTGAGTTACGCGAGGCCTATAATTAAGAATTATACTGTATATATTCATAGAATTAAGGGAGGGCAGCTCCTTTCGGTACATTCTAAATCGGACATTTTTAACCTCACAACTCCCAAATCTCCTTCATTGAAATGAGGGTTGTCTGGCCAGGCTTCATCATCTACTAACACTCCATTCTCCATTTTTCATGTAAACATAAACCGCTTAAAAACTCATTTTTCATCCATCGAATCACTGATTCTTCTTTTAATCACGATATTATTGCTCTTTCTGAAGCCTTCATCACAGTACATGACTCCTCCGACGTGCTGGCCTTTCCTAATTATACACTACACAGATTGGACCGAGTTGGTAAGGACGGGGGAGGGGGAGTTGCAGCTCACATCAGGTGTAATCTTGATGTTAAGCTTGTGGCTCACTCTAACTCTGTTTTTTCCAACTCCGCAGAATTTATGATCTTTCAAATATATAGTACAACTAGTTCGCTACTTTTCTGTGTGGTTTGCAGGAGGTCCACAGCGGCCTACCCATCAAAATTTTTTGATTCATTGCTAATTTTCTACGTACTTGCGATCAGGTTGTTATCACCAGAGATTTCAACATTAACATGTGTAATAAAGATGGGTCGTCTGCCATGTTGGAGTTTTACTTAGACTCAGTAAATCTCTTTCTTGTTAAATCTGACCCTACTTATCATACTCAATCATCTACCCATTCATCCCATACATGACTCGACCTGTTTATTGTGCGTAATCCCCCGCCAGCTTATAAATACTCACATTAGATATTATGAAACCATTGCCGGTTGTAAAGACGATTTGGTCGAGCAACCTTGTCGCAAACATGTAACACCTTGCCGTCTCAAGTTAGGATGGCTGTCAGTCGAGCTCAGGAGATCTCTATTCATCGGTAGTAGTATCTATAATATCATCTCGCACAAATTCCCATTCTACATTGCCCGTCACTTCATTCTACGCGATGCTTTATTCTCATCCCGATCCTCCTCACGACGCCCACCCTTGTCCCTTTTGTATCTCTTTCCTAGAACCGAAGCCCTAAATAATTCCTTCATAATCAGTGCCTCTCGCCTCATTAATCATCTACCTTTTACCAACTCTTCTCACTCCACGGAAATCCCCAGAGAACCTGGATGACGTTAGCAGCACACTCAGGGAACACCTCACCAATACCTGGAATCACATGCGATCGCGAAGAACACCGCAAAGAACGAACAAATTTCAGCACAGATATGATTGCGTTGATGTTGATAGGGCGCGACACGTGTCTATTGGCATGCCAAGCGGGCCACCGAAAACTCACTACGCCATATTGGTCCCCATTTTCGCGATCAGACCAATAGGGTAATTATCCCGCCGATCCTTCTCTCGCGAGTCGCCCCTTCCTCTGGAAAGGCCAACCGTCGGACTACTTCCCGGAATTGTTTTTCTCGAACAATTCCGGGAGTCTCCTCAACAGTCGAACCTTTCCGGGAAAATTAATACTCTAAATATTTCTCACGATAATATTTCTATTGTCGCAAACTAAATGTTTTAATAAAAAAAGTACGTTGTAAATGGCAGCGAGAAATCCGCAGTAGTGGGATGTCCTATTCCAAAGAGGATGCAGTAATGAAACATGAATCGCACGCAGTACTGGGACGATAGTTGCAGATGTGTCCCACTACTGCATTATGGAAACTGTAAGAAAGTAGTAGCGGGACACAATTCACCACCAAAATTCATGATCATCATAACCTCAAATATTTTTATTGTTTTTTATGCTACATTTACAAATTAAACAAACACTTTTTTATATAAATACGTTAGTTTATCTAGTAAAGAATACGAATTCATTCATAACTTAATTTTATTTACCGTTTATAGTATTAAATTCAACGTGATCCACTACTACTGCTAATGTTTCGCTTGTCCCGGTACTGGGTACTTTACCTTATAGGTGTTCGCCATTTATTAATTTTTCAGGTTTTAATTGTTACCATACAAAAATAAAATTTTTGCGAGAGTGGTTCTCATTTAAAATTAAGAAATATAATTTCAGCTGGTGAGTTGACCCTTTTTCCAACCGAATTCTGAATTGACTACTTATCCAACCGGATTTTGAGTAGACTCGTTTTCCAACCGGATTTTTAGTTGGCACCCTTTCGAAGGTGAATTCGAACGCGACGACATATAATATAGTTATCATTTTATTTTAACTTTTTTATGTACTCGAACATGATGCGGGACTCGAGAAGGGTGCGGGAGTCACTGACGCAAACAAAGGAACAAAGTTCAACGTCAAATGAAAATGATCATATAGAGAATGTCATAAATGAAAATGGTTATGAAAATGTCAATGATTCTTTTGACAAAAGTAAAAGTTTTATAGGACGAAGAATTACTGATCCTATACATTTCTTCAATGAAATATTAAAATTACAAAATGAACATGGTGTTCGTCACTCTTGTTTGTTTAGAGATATTCATTACCTCAATTATTATGCCAGAGGATTAGTAACGACATTAAAACCTAATTGTAGTATTTGTGGTTTTTACTCATTTGTAAAGCTAAATAATGATAATGATGGAAAGATCCCATTATAGCGCAGTAGTTGGCACAGATTTATCGGCTACCGGATTCTTGCAATTGCAGTAATTACCAGCAGCAATATCTATACCAAGCATGACAAATGTAACATACAGAAATTGTCGGGAAAATATGTTAGTTAAAAAATGTGCTGAAGAGTGTATGCGTCACGCTGCTGAATTGAAACGAAAATTGTCTAATGTGGAAAAAATGTGGTAATTGAAATTCTTTTCATAACAGTTACTGCTGATGAATCATGGCTAAAAAGAAGCTACAAAACCGGAAAATTTGATTTATTATCCGGATGTGTAACAATAATAGACTATAGAACCACAAAAGTGTTGTATGTCGGAGTACGCAATAAATATTGTTATATTTATACATTAGCAAAAAATAAGAAGTCTGTTCCAGAAAAAACATACGTGTGACAAAAACTGGGGACGTGATCTATCTTTTTTCGGAATGGAGAAAGATATTATTATACAAGGTTTTATGGAAATAGGTGATGGTGATAGCAGTGTCTATAAGACAATATTAGATAGCAATTCATACAAAGTATATGGTATTCGGGTAAAAAAAATTGAATGAACGAATCACTTGTTAAGAAACATTCGTGCGAAAATTATTGAAGCTTCGAAAAGTAGAATATTACATTCTTTAATTCGAGGTAATACATCAAACTTTAGAAAGCGTGTTAAGAAAAGTGCGTTTAAAATTAGAAAACATATTATGTGTCTACTAAAAATCAGTAGTTAATGAAGAATCATGTATAAATAAAACGAAACTGCTGAAAAATAAAATTTTGAATTCAGTCGAGCATACTTTCGGAAGTCATGGACGCTGTAAAGTACTGAATGTACCTTGCAAAATAATTAAAGGAGATTGTGTGATTCCCACACTTGAATCATCTGGACTGTATGAAAGTATCAAACAATCTGTAGCAGATTTAAGCTGCAATTCTGAAAGTTTGCTATATCAAGTTTCTAGCAACTACGTAGAATCTTTTCATTCTATTGTATCGAAAGTAGTTAGCGACGAACGAATTAATGTTGGGGCTAAAGAATCTTACAATGCAAGAATATTAATTGCTGTACTTCAATATAATACACAGTCCATTTTGACAGAGGTAAATAAAACTTGACAATATGAAATTAATGATATTGTAAGGTTAATGGAAGAAACAATGATAAAATGATTGAAGTAAAAAGAATTGCACGACAAGTGCATAGAAAGCGAAAAAACAGATATGTTTTAAGTGATATTGACCAAGAAACGTACACAACATTAGTTGCAGAACATATGCAAAAGTTGAATACTCATATACGAAATAAAGATGAAATTGCATTAACTGTTGCACAGAGCGATTGCGACTTATGGCATCAGATACGAAATAATTTGCTAACTTCGTCTTATTTTGGAATAATATGCCGTAGAAAAAAAAACAACGTCGTGTGTAAATATTGTACAAAATATATTATATCCGCCGATATTAAACATGCCAGCGTTAACGTACAGTAAAGAAAGTGAAGCTAATTCGAGAAAAAAACTTTCCAAAGCTTTAAACAAAAATATTAATTTAGCAGGGTTACTTATTGTTTCGGCTGACGAATATTTAGCAGCGTTTCCCGATGGTGTAATAGACAATAATGGCATTGTGGAGTTAAAAAATCCTATTTTAGCCGCTAACTTGACACCTTTACAATCTTTAAAGCAAACAACTCATTTGAGACGTGTTTTTGATAAGACTGATATTAATAAAATGAATAAAAATCACGTATATTATTATCAAGGGTAATTGCACATTACTAATAAGAAATATTGCATTTTTGCTCTATGCACTACAAAAGGCATAAAATATGTGAAAGTTGAACGAAACGATGAATTCTGGCTTAAAAAAATGGCGACTCCATTAAAAAAATTTTATTTTGATTGTTTATTGCCAGAGATAATAGATAGACATTTTAACTACAGCACGAAAATTCGAGAACCAGATTATGTATTAAAGGTTCAACCGGAATGAAAAAAGAAAATGTTACAGGTAGAACAATTAAAGATAAACTAAAAAAAAACATTCTTCCAAATGACACGGTAAAAAATAAATAATGCACGATAAGCAAAATAAAGATAGTGAAAAAGAAAAGAAAATGAATCATATTTATACGCATGTAATGCAGGAAAAATGTTTTGCGTATCGTGCAAGATGATATAAGTGAAGTTGTCAGTATTAGAAATATAGATAACGTTAAAAATATGTTAGAAGATGATGATAAACAATTATTTTTAAACATAGTGGAAGAATCAGTTCCTAATATTTTGGGTTTGCAATATTAAGAGAGTAATCGACAATTCCCAAATTTTGCATTTGAGGTTACTTGCACGGCTTGTACCTATTCCAACCTTGGGCGTCTCACGCGCCAAAGATTGAAATCATACATGCCAAAGATCGAGTCAAGAGGTTATACAGTTTCTTTTACATGTGGCAATCCAAGATTGGGCGCTTCACATGCGCAACGGTGAAATCGCATTTGTCACACGTTTTTTTATATTTTTTATGTCACTAATCGGCATTTATCATTACCATTAATGGAAAGCAGCGTTTACAATCGTTGTATTAAAAGACTACATATAAGACATACAACACCTTGGAGGTACTGTTATAGTGCATTGGGTTTTATACCAAGAGTTTAATTATTTTGAAATACGATTATAATTTATAAATAAAAGTTTTTACCAAAATTTAGTGTAATGAAATCAGAATCACAATAATAGAAAAAATAGAGACATATTAAATGTTAAGTGTAAATTTTAAGCCATATAAATTCTTATAAAGCTTAAATATATATTTTAATAATTATAAATGATAATGAAAAATTAACTTACCAAAAATAGTAAAGTGCATATTTTTGCTGAATTGTAGTATTTAGTAACTACTTATTAAAATTTTGGATTATTTTAAACGGATCTAATAGAACTTCACCTCCTACAATTAATTTATTTAATGACGAAGGATCATCGCCAAAAGTTCTATGTCATTAATATTGTGTACTTTTAGAGTAATAAAACTTTATTCTTAAATAAATAAATTTTTGTATTAATTTTAAAGAACTATTTATAACATTTTAGCGGAATATAAAAAGAAACCTGTTTCTTCCATTTCACCCGTAATTCGTAATTTGCACCCTCTTTCAAAATTTGCGTTTTAATCCATAATTATATCCATAAGTGATCTTAATGATTTAGACCCACTCTGGAAATTTATAGGCAGTTTCTGACTATAAAAAGACAACTTTTAGACAGCATTAGGTTTACAGAGTCCGAAACAGAATTGCAGATTTTCACTATTGAAGACTTAAATGGCTTACAAGAGTGTGACAGCATACATTTATGACTTTAAAAGTATTTTTAACGAAAAATTCAGAAAATTTTAGAAAAAAAGTCATATCTATGTTTTTAGTGTAAAATGCATCCCCTGGGAGCTACAAATTCATAAAAAGGGGAATATAATGCAAAAAAGTGCTAAAATGTCACAGAAATTTTAATATTAAAAAATATAAGATTTTTTATGTATATAATATATATTTCAACTATACAACTAAACAAATTATAGTTTTTTATTATATTGTAAAAATTATTTCTATATAAGAATTATTTTCTTTAAACAATGTGAGTAAACGGTTTAAGAAAGGGACTCCTTTAAATCGGTCAACGGTATATATAATTTTATTCACGTTTTCGTACGATGATACAATAGATAGCTTGCGTAAACGACCGATCGACCACGAACGAATATACTAAATTAAGGTACGTGGTAAAAGCAACAAAACGCGAAACCTGCGTTCGTACGACTTTCGCTCCGAGGATAGTTAGCTTGCGAGAGTAGTTTCGTTGTCAGTATTGTCAGTGTTGGCTCAATTCGCCCGAGTCCATCAGGAGTACCGTCGGAAAACTTCTCCGCCGATGACTGCGCGTCAGGTCACGTCTTGCGTCAGGCCACGTCGTTGAATGCTGGCACGACCGGAAAAACCCAGTCAATCTTCGCCGGTGGGCCTCGAGCGAAAGAGAGCCTGTCCTCTCGCAATTTTCGTAGCTTACCTACACTGAAAAAAAAATAAAGCAGAATCCGCCGTAAACAGCGAAGAGACTTCTACTTTTGATAACAAAAGTAATTTGTGCTAGGCTACAAAGCAGTTTCTGCTTGGGTCTCCGGTATATTCTCATTTTGCTTCCGAGTAAGACATAACCTTACCTTTTGACTGTACGTTTTTCGTATATATTATTAACTGTATACTTATAAGTTAATTTCAATAATTAAACATATAATAATTTCCTTTACTTTCAACTATCTTAAAATGTTTACCTTCTTTTTCTTTTTTAATAATTTTAAAATACATATATATTCTAGGTCTATCTCTTTCTTAATGTCGAGTATGTATTGCTTGATAGGCCCAAGTAGAAATTGCTTGGCTTCTAAAGGAATAACAACTTTGTCTCCTTTACCGGAATCACCACGGTAGATATTGCTTGGCTCTCAAGCAAATTCTGCTTTATTTTTTTTTCAGTGTACGATTTTTGCAGGACGGCCCCTACTCCTTCGTAGCCAATCATACTCGCTACAATTTATAGGCGAGTACACCCACATATACCTATACATATAGATATCCGTTTGTGCGGCTCATTCGGACACGTTACAATATAAAGCATTATTAATTATAATAAATACAAATTTTTTCATTTTTTCCAAAAATTTTAAAATAAGTTGGAAAAAAATATATATATATATATAGTTTTACATTATTATACACAGTTGTACTTTTTTAAGTAATTGACTCTATAAAAAGTCTTAAATTAATAACATTTAAATTTTATTGCTAAGTAGTTCGATTAGGTAATATTTCCCAACTTTTTTTTTGAAAAATTGAGTTTGTTAAAAACTAAAAAATATATTAATTTGAAATTTTGTATACTTTCTATCTAAGCCAAGTGTGATGTTTTGACATTGTTATTTATAGGGCTTCCTATCTTAGATTTAATACTATAAACAGGTCGAAAAACGTCGATTATTGCGCTTGAAACTTAATTTGTTACTTAACTAACTACGCGATCTTAACAAACTTTCTTTTACTCGATAGATATCTTCACGGCCTACAAAAAGTATATTGTGTGGTACAAACTCGATTTTTTTTAAATGCCCATAATTAATGTCGAATATGAACTCAGCCTATCTGACTGCAGCGCCACTTCTGTTTGGGTGGCGAATTTGTAAAGGCGGTAGAGTATTTATGTTCTTATGACTAATATACAAAAGAAGCGGTATTCGCTTCGCTATTATTTTTGTTCTATCGCTGACTCTTTAGATCGACATCAGTGTGTTACTCATAGTAATAACTTGTGTGAAATACTTATCTGTGCATAGTAAACTTTTAGTTTTTTTTTTTTAAAACCAAGTGTGTATTTTATTTTTTAATCATTAATAATCATGGGCTGTAAAAAAATAAAAAATATACATCCTCGAAAAAGTATACATGGCGGAGGAAGAGAAAGTGACTTACATATATACCTTTCATATTTATAAATAGTGTTACTGTTTATTTGAAAATAAATACTTATGAAATCTAGATTAGTTGCTCAATACATATATATATATATATAACCTAAGGTAGATGCATGTGGTTTATTCATTTACATAAAAAACACGTTTAAGGTTAACTACTATAAAAACAATTCGTAGTACAAAGTACATTTTTTAGAGTAACTTTTGCAGGCAAAAATGTATGTGTCTGATAAAGAAATAGCAAAATCGTTAAAAAGTAGTCGCCACGATTTATCAGTAGCTTCACACACGCGATCGTTTGAATGTAGCACCACAAGTCCACGCCTGTCGCAACACGTAAATTTTTATTAAAAATGTGTAACGTAAATTTTATTAAAAAATGTGTATTTAAAAAACAATACTGAATATTTTTTATTATTGTTTAAAAATGTTGTCAATAACACAGTGGTTGAAAAAAATTTGATAATTAAAGTGTGTGTGTGTGTGTGAGAGAGAGAGATTTTGATTTAAAGGATTTATGAATGCCTAAGTCGATTACAACCTTAAGGCAAGAAAATATAATAAAATACAATTAATACAAAGTATGCAATCAAGTAACAACAAATTGTAGTACAAAGAAAAAAAATATAAAAAAAAATGTAAAAAAAAACACGCTAATTAGATATAACTGTGCCCATATAAATACATTTAAACGCATACAGAGAGAGAGAGAGAGAGAGAGAGAGAGAGAGAGATAGATAGATAGATAGATAGATGATAAATTTATTTGAGCCTTGGGGTATAACCCTATCTGGCTCATAAAGAGTTACAAAGTGATTATACAAAATAAAGTGTGTAATACAACAAAATCGTAGCAAATATAAGAATAAGATATGTGAATATAATAATAACAATAAGAATATAATATCGAAAATGTGTCTAACAACTAATTAAACTAAAAATAAGCGCAAGACTAAAAAATGCACAAAAACGAGATTATCAATGTAAGATTAGACACATTATAATGAAGCAAAATAAACTAAAACTAAAATATAAAGATAATCTCACTACTAGTTTTGTGACTTAACTCGCCAATCCTCTTTATCAAGGTTAAACAAATATGAATAGAGCATTTTCTTAAAAGTGATGAGCTGGTCAGGATGATAGGTAGTAGGAGGTAAGGCATTAAGGAGATAAGAAGGAGTAACGTTAAAAGATCTTTTTTGAGCCTCAGTTCTCATGGGTAAAATTACAAAATCCTCAGTAGGGTTTCTTGCTGATCTACGCAATGATACGCCATCATCAAGCTTAATAAAACGATTTGCTAGATAACTAGGTCTTCCTTTTGCAATGACTGAAAACGCGAGAGATCCCACCATAAATAAACGACGCCTGGCTGCTGAAAGCCAGCCCAGCTCAATCCGAAACGGTGAAACATGGGCACGTTTAGGAATGTTGCCAAATACAAATCGCACACAAGCATTGAGAAGGCGCTGAATCTTGATGATTATCGTCTCATCGAGATCATTATAGACTACAGACATGTAGTCGAAGTGTGGAAAGATTAGACTCTCTACAAGTTCCTTACGCAGGTCAATAGAAAGAGAATGCCTGTGAAAGCGCAAAGTACGTAAGATACCATGCACACGCATTGAAATTAGCCTCGTATGACTTTCCCAACATAGGTTAGGGGTGATTCGTAAGCCAAGGTTGGTTATCTCACTAGAGTAAGCTAAAGGCAAACCATTTAAAACAACTTTCAGGAGAAGATTAGTATTGAGATTACGCGTATAATAAGAACTACCCAGAATCATCACCTTAGTCTTGCCAGCGTTTAGTCTAAGACCATTTTGATTTGCCCATGAATTAACGGCTTGAGCATCTTCTGAAATTTTCTCAATACCACTGGCTATGTCAGCAGGGAAACAGTGAAGATAGATTTGTGTGTCGTCGGCAAAAATAATATGTTTAGAGTGACTAAGAATATCCGGAAGGTCATTAGTGAAAACCGAAAATAATTGAGGTCCAAGAACACTTCCTTGAGGTACTCCTGTAGAGGTGGAGATCCAGCTAGAGGGTGACCTATTTTCGTCAACTACTGATTGAAGACGATTGATTAAATAGTCAAAAAACCATTTTATGACGCAGTCTGAGCAATTTAAAGCTCTTAACTTCATAAGAAGGCTCTTATGAGGAATGGTGTCAAAGGCCTTTGAAAAATCAAAAAGAATTAACAAGGTAACCTTCCTTTTATCGATAGCCATTCTCACATCTTCCGTGAAATTCAGAATCGCCGTCTGAGTACTATGGCCAGAACGATATCCAGCCTGAAACGGATTGAGCAGTTTATAAGTCTCCAAGTATGTTAAAAACTGTTTATGTACTATCCTTTCAAAAATTTTGGACATTTCAGGCAGAATGGCAATGGGGCGCGTATCAGATGGAGATATCGGATTTTTTGTCTTTGATAAAGGTAGAAGCAGAGCCTTTTTCCATGCAGAGAGAAAAACTCCCTGATGAAGAGACCGATTTAAAATATCAACTAGATATTGTGAAACCTGTGGTTCAACCATTTTTAACATTTGAGCAGAAATACCATCAAAACCAGTCGATGATGAGTTGGATAATTTTATAGCCTGAGAAACGTCAAGATGTGAGAGAGTAGTAAATTCAAAATTAAAATTATACAAAGGGTTGAGAGGGACCTTGAGTATCTCATCTAATGTAGTATTGAGAAGAGTTGGACCATCATTAGCTACCTTAGCAAAGTGGTTATTGAGAGTATCCGCTGAAAAAAATTTGAGTGGGGATGGAAGATTACATTTCGAAATACCAATATTGCGAAGTACTCTCCATTTTGCTTTGGTGTCAGGTGCAGATGATAAAAGTTTCTCTATAAAATAATTTTTAGCAGTATCAATTAAGTTTATAATAGTTCTGCGTAGTTGTTTAAAACGTTCAAGATCAGATTCACGTTTAGATTTTATAGCCAATTTATAAGCCTTATCACGTTGTTTCATCATTGATCTAATATCAGAGGTAACCCACGGTTTGCGTTTCTTGGATGAAGTGAAGTTCCTTACTGGAGCACATTCATCAAAGGCAGAGATTAACGCTTTCTCAAAATTAGTCACTAAAATGTTAATGTCCAGGTCCTCATTGAAATGAGCAATTTTACCAAAATTGATAGAAGTAGCTTTGAATAGGAGACTCATATCTACAGAAGCAAGTCTACGAGAAGAGACTAATTTAGTACTAATGGTAGGGATCAAAAACTTAAATTGCATTTCAATTAGATCATGTCCTGCAATAAAAGGGGATATTGTCTTATTATAATGAAGTAACGACGAAGAATCAGAAATGATGAACAAATCGATCCATGTGTGAGATGGTGGATCACGCCACAGAACATGATGAGTAGGCTCCGAAGGTACTAAAAAGAGTGAGGCACTCTCGATAGCAGAGTGAAGAAATTGAGTGGCCGAATTAAGTGATGCCATATTAATGTTAAAATCCCCTGTAATAATTACATTGGGATAAGATGGTAAAAATTCCGAAAGAATATCAAAAAATTCAATAGGGTAGGCTGCTTCAGGTCTGCGATACAAAACAGCAAATAATAATTTACACAAGCCGAAAACGACTTCGATCACAAGATACTCCGGTGAATTATTGAAGTTTTCATCTGATTTACAGATAACCTTCCAAGAAAAATCATCTCGTATATAAATGCCCACTCCTCCACCCTCCTTACCAATCCTGTCCAAACGTGCAAAACCGTAGCCATCAAGGGCAATAAGTGAATCGTTATCAAGAGGGGTAAGAAAGGTTTCAGAAACAGCTAAAATATCATAATGCTTGTCAGCACAATAAAATTCAAGTAAATTTAAGTGTGAAATAAGACGATTTACGTTAATGTGTCCAACAAGAATTGAAGGTAGTGTGTTGAAATAATTGTGCTGACGCGATCGACTTCATGCATTAGAAATATTCAAAGTTGGGTTAGTGCCAGCGTTATGCATACCACTCCTAGTCTTATTAAAAAACCGCTTTAAATCATCCTCCGAGTGAACAGGAATTAAGCTAGATTTAGTGTCCTTACGCAAACAAACAATCAAATTGCGTACTACAGGCCGAGCAAATTTCAACTGGTTAGATATCTTCTGGGCACACCTCAGGAGTTTATAAACCTCAGTAGGCCAAATAGCTGACGCATAAATCCTCGAATCACCTCCAAAACCAAAAATGGTCTGAGCAGTCAGGTCTTTTAAAGTGGAAGACCTAGATAACACCAGGTCTCTAACAGTAGGGGAGTTGAATTGAAGTACCAAAGTATCAGAGGGTCCGTTCTCAGCTGATTCAGGTTTCCAGTAACGAACAACTAATACCTGATGGGTGAATCCTCTTAAACCCAGCGCAACAAGGATGGCATCTGTAATCACAGCCATATTAGAATTATGGACCTCAGCTGGAAGATTCGAGAATTTAACCTCAGCCTTATCAACAATAGTTCCATTAGAAATAAAACAATTAACTTTTTTACCAACTTCATCAACCTGATTTTGGAGAGAAGAAGTAGTATTGCTGAGATAAACCTTCAACGAAGAAAGATCATCCTTAAGCTCGGCAAGTGCATTGGAATTTTCCAGTTTAGTCTGCCTAAATTCAGTCATAAAATCAGAGAACCAACCGGGTGCTGCATTATTGCTTGTACTGGCCATCTTCTCAGAATTTGATATAAACTCACGAGTAGTGGAGGAGAGATGTACGACCTCTTCACAGTAAAACTTAGTCGCTGGTTCAAATGGCGGTGAGAAATGTTCAGCTGATCTTTTAGAGACTGCTACTCCTATGGGAGAAGGTATAGCAGGGGCCGTAGGACAGGAATCTGAAATAATACAATTTGAGTTACAATTTGTCAGATTTGGCGAAATACACACAGATGCCTCGTGACTGAGGTGAAATTTACAAAAGATTTGAGTTGGTTGTTTAAAACTCAAGGGATTTACACAACTAACATGAAGTGGTAGTTCGCAAATAAAACAATGTGTTATATTACTCGAATTAAGGCAAATCAACTCATTACACAATCCACATTGCATAATTTTAGAATTAATAAAACATAATAAACTTGTGTAAATAAAACTTAAAACAAAACACTGTATACAAAACGAAACAAAAATAAAATTAAAGTAGTCCAATGTAAATAAAAACACTATCTTGAAAGAGATAGGTGTAGCACTCTCGTGGACGATTCGGGCAGCTCGTTAGATCCAGGAAATCAGTTGATATATGCTGGTATAGTATGGTGGTGCCATCTAGCATAGAGTTCCGAGGATAAACAGCAAAGCGGCCAAGATACCAACTGAGTAACCCCACGTGGCTTCAGAAATTTTGAGGTTATATTCTATAGCAGATCGGATTTTTTCACTTTACGGGCTCAATAAACCACAAAAAATGTAATTTAATGTCAGCACATGAAAGAGCCACGGAAAGGATCCCGACTGCAACAAAATTATGCACTCGCGAAGAGTGAAATACAAATTAAATACGAATTTACAGAGAGACGAGTAAAGATGCTTGAAGCCACTTACCCAGTCAGAGAGAGAGAGAGAGAGAGAGAGAGAGAGAGAGAGAGAGAGGCAGAGCAAATTAGGACGTCAAAATAATACAATCATTACACTTCTACAAGAACATATGCGTTTCATTTAATTTTTAATAAATAAGTATTGAATTTTTTACATCTACATTTTCAAATTATCAGGAAATTTTACTTAGGAGAGGGGCTCCGCCCCCCGAATAGTGTTGCAGAATGTCCAGTCATCTTAGAATTGGAAACATGACTTCAAATATGACGGACATGTGAGACACGTTTCGAAGATGAATATCTTATAGTGTAAATGATCGACATAGAAATAAATCTATTATAAATCTCTATATAGTGTCAAAATGTCCGACCTAAATTTTTTGGACATATGCCCGGAGCAAAAACCGATATCTGTTTAAAACATTTAATATAAGGTTAATATTAAAGACTGATAATTCTTTTAGTTGCAAACTTTTTCTCAAGATGTTGCAAATTTTCAGCAGAGTGTAAACATTAGTATCCGAGTTAGAATTTGTCAAACTCAGTATTTTTTAATTTGATTTCGGTTCAACCTCTGCAAGGGTTACCTTCTGGCTAATATTTAGGACTAATAATTATTTTGCCTACTGCTTATACTTTTTTACGAGATGTTGCCAATTTTCAGCGGGGGTAAACATTAGCGGCTGATTTAGATTTTTCAAAAACACTTTATTCTCATTTGTCTTTAAACGTACCCTCACAAGGGTAGTTTACGGTCGATATTAAGAGCTGATAATTTTTTGAATTGTCGATAGTACAACTCTACGCGTTTCTAAAAACTTCCAGCGTGTATAAATATTGGCGACCAAGTTAGAATTGTTAAAAACCTTATTTCCTCATATTATCGCACCCTCTGAAGGTGGACTTCCGGCTAATATTGAGGGTTGATAATTTTTTATCTGTAGATAGTACAATTCTAAGCGTTTATAAAATTTCCCGGCGAGGTATACTCACGATTCCACCTATTCAAGGATGGCTTCCAGCTAACATTAAATGTTGGGAATTTTTTTACTTTTTCTTCTTTTTTTTACGTGCTTGTGTAAATGTTCAGCGCGGTTGCCAGACGAGTTAGAATATGTCAAATACATATTTTTCTGAGTTTCTCTCTATTCCATCCCTTTTAATTCCTTAAGTGCAGGTATTCCAGTGATGCAGCATGTTTCTTATTTTATTCGAATTATTTACTCGTATACATAAGTAGCGATATGTTAATTTTTATTACGGTAAGATAAAATCTTTTTCCGATCGTCTTTGTTATCAACAATGTAAACTCTAAAACGTTTGTAGAAAAAAATCAAATAATTAGTTTTTATCAACTCATTATTCAAATAAATAATATCATTTATATTTATATATCATAACAATGCAACAATTATACATAGTCGTAGACATAGTCAAATAACAATTGATTTCAAAATGAAAAACAAAATTTTTTCGAAAATATGGGAAAATTTAAGTTAATTCAATGGTATATATTGCATATTTTTCCTAAGTAAACTTTTTCTTTCAAACAGGTGTAAGTTTTATGATAATTATGAAAAACACCCTGCGACCCCTCATTCGATAGTTCTTACAAGCTTTTGAATCCTACTTTTAAATTTATTATAGAAATTTTTCCCACAAAAATGTGTGAAATTAAAAGTGGTTAAATAGTTTTCAATTTCTTAATGAACGTTATGTCTTAATAAAAAATTAAAGAAATTATTAATCGATTTGGGATTAAATGTATCTTAAAATACTCGCAAAATCTACAATGTACGTCCCTGCACTCTTTTGTAGCCTGAATATTTTCGTAGCAACAAATTTTTTAATTCTGTGTTATTTCTTTTTTGAATGGACAAATGAATATTGAGGGCAGTATAAATATATATATATATTGAGTAACTAAATAGTATTCACTGCCTTAATTTTTAAAATTGTATAATATTACCAATAAATAAAATTAATAATGCTTTTGAAATTAAAAAATTTGAAACCGGTATTCTGCCTTCTAGGAGTGACAAAGACAATATTAATTATGATACAGTCATGGTTAAGAAAATTGTAAAAATAGTCAGACAGTGGTGGAAAATATGATTACAGATGAAGTATATGAGAAATATTCTGTTGAAAATATTGGGGTATCCAGTTTTCGTGAACTACCTGATTCGTATGAAGATATTTTAACAAACAATTTGTCGACTGTTGAGAACGCAAAAAATATAGAGAAGAATGTTTCTAATAATGATGTAAATATAAATAATATAAGAGAAATTAATAAATCCGTTGATGTGCAATTTCCAGGACGAAGAATAACTGATCCGTTACACTTCTACAATCAACTTAAAAAAATGAATGATGAACGTGGTTTTCGTGAGCAGTGTTCTTTTTACGATATTTATAGTGCTGGTCATCGTGATAACGGATTATGCACAAAAATAAAATTTAAATGCAATATTTGTTCTTACTCCAAATGGATTGATTTAGTCGAAAATAATAAAGAAAACATGTCATTAAACGAAGCATCAGTAGCTGGAACAATAACAACGTGTACCGGATATTTAGAAATGTAACAGCAGTTAGCAGCTATGGCTATACTTTATATGTCTGACGTGTCTTACAGAAAGTATAGGCAAGATTTAGTTTCAAGTTTTGAAACAGCTGCTAATAGTGCAATGCAAGATGCGGCTAATGAAGAAAGAAAGCTTGCAATAAAGGATGGAAATGTTATTAACGAAATTCCATATATTACAGTCATTACCGATGGAGCATGGCTCAAGAGAAGTTATAAAAGTGGCAAGTTTGATTCTCTTTCAGGTTGTGCTGTTATAATAGGCTACCGCATGAGGAAAGTATTATTTGTTGGTGTGCAAAACAAACGTTGCTACACTTGTGAAAAGGACAAAAACTTAATAGAAAAGGAACAAGTCATAAATGTTTCAAAAATTATGGTCGGGACCAAAATTCCGGTAGTATGAAAACGCGACAATTGATATATAAAACTATTGTAGGAGACGGAGATAGTAGCGTTTATAAATCTATTTTATATAATAATCCTTATCGAGACTATGATGTACGTGTTGAAAAAATAGAATGCACTTATCATCTGTTAAGAAATATGTGTAATAAAATTGTGGAGGCATCAAGAGGAAAAATGGCTCATTCGTTGGCGAAAGGATCTGTTACAGCGCTCCGAAAATGCATCAAGAAAAGCGCATATAAAATTCGACACTATATAATAAATTTAATTAAAGTTGAAACTAACAAAGCCATTTCTGACAAAAATATTGAAAATTTTCAGAAACGAATGATTAATTCTGTAGACCATGTATTTGGAGATCATAAATCTAAAAAATTAATTATAAAAATAAAAAAAAAGTTTCTTAAAAATAATAAGTTATTTATTTTTGTAATGGTGAAATATAGTCAGGGTTCCTTAACAAAGAAAAAGTAATAAAAATTAATATAACATAATAATTAATACTAGTTTACAAATGTAACTCACCGTCTCGAATCTAGAAATTATATATTATTATTAAAAGACTAAATAATAGAGTTTTTTAATTCTGGAATTATAAAATTAGATACATTTTATCGATTTATTAAATAATAAAATCCCGAGCACAGGGAACTCCCCAACATATGTAAGACAACGGACAATTTTTAGCACGGTTACGATTCGTATAAGAACGTGCATACTCCAGGTAATAAGGAAGACAGGTAATGATGAACATAGGATTGTCCGAGGGTTAGGTTCGATGCAGTGATCATCCCTTCCTTCGCTTAGACAATACGTTGTGAGCAGTTGTCGATTAGACAATATTGAAACTTCGCTTCGAACCGTCAAACGTGCTGTATAGGAAATTGTCCATGTTCTTTTTTGGTGTATATTGTCGCACGGATAGTAAGCCAGATGACGTTCCGCGAACTTGCCTTTCTGAACTGTATTCGAAACTGTGTATGCGTGGTTCTATATAGACGTATTGAGTGAAACATAAGGTGTTTATTGGTTTGTGGCAAGGCGATAGTGTGTCGCTGCTAACCTTTGTCAGGTTCGGCAATAGTGTTCACTGCCAACCGACGATGTGAGGTTAAGCGATAGTTTTTACTGCCAACCGATGTTGTGAGGTTCGGCGATAGTGCGACCACTAATCGCTAATTTCTTAATGTGCTTTCTGTTATTATAGATCGACTAGGCGATGAAAGGGAAATTTAAAGTTACTAATGAAGGATTACTGTTCCGTCGATCATTTAATATTATCGATCAGAAATAATGCCCGTACATTTACATATATAAAGTAAATAAATAAATAATTTCAAATGAAAGTATTATTTAGACAATCAAACCGAACGAGTTCGAATTAAACACAGCAGAAACATTCAGGTATAGAGTAGAGGTTTAAACACGTCCAAAATGCTAGAATCCGTGCGCTGAGCATTTTTATTACTTTATTACTTTACTATATGTTTAAATTATATAATATCGGTTTCTCCGAACTAAATGCTTTATTTTAGAAGAAAGTAGGCCTATCGTACTCTTTGTCCACTATGGTTGATGGAATTTCCCAGAGCACGGCCTTTTAAAATAATTAAAGGCGTTTCGTCCTCGATCTCCTTTCTTATTACTTTACTAGTTTTCGGCCGAGCTCGAAGCTTCGAGTGGGCTGCGCTCATCACACGTGTCGCCTTGACTTGGGATTTCCCCGGGAATTTTTGGTACACATTTTTTTCATGCATGTAAGTACAAGCTTCTCGAACAATTAGCTTATTAAGGGAAGCGTCCTTTTCTCCTAACATCGGTGTGATGAAGGATATGCATAGTTTTTCCTAGTTAGTTGTTGGTGGACACTCGAACGATTCGGTCGATCGGTCCGCTTAGAATATCTCATACGTACATTTCTCATATCGATTCGCCGCGTGTGATTAATAATCATATTCATTGTATTAATCGTGGTGATTTCGTACGAGCATCTCGTTTTTTTAATAAATGCAAGTGAAAGTGATTATATTATAATCGCGAGTATCACACTTACGAATACGCGTAAGAGCAATAAAGAGAAAAAGAGAGAGATACTACAAAGCTAGCACTTACAGTGCGGGAACCGAGACAGAAAATCAAATGACCAGACGGAGTCTGCAAAAAACCACGGGTTCACTGGGTCACCAGTACACGAGGCGATAAATGAATAAATTCCAGATGAAAATAACGTAAGCTACACGCGAGGCGAAAACAAAGAAGCCCAAATAAGTCTCTCCCAGGTTGATATAAGTCTTGTAACGCTGCACTGGGGATCAGGGTGCAGGTTAATAATTAGCTATTAGTTCTATAAAAGATTTATTTAAAAGAAAACTACTGAACACTATTATGCCGGGGTGGACGCCAGCCGCGTTAAATCGCGACAAGATTACGATATACGCAGGATATCGTATTAGAACTTATTCAATCGGCGTTACAACCACCGGCCCGATACGTGGCCGGGTTTCGGGTTTACCGAGGGACGCTGTAACTAAGGAAGGGAAAGGACGGGAAGGAACGGGATGCTCGCACGCACCTTACGCGGTACACGGCGATACCACCAGCAGAGAGAGGTATTCAAACACCAAACCTTTTGCGGAGAATCCGGGACGCTTGGTCGGGACGCTGCTACTCGCTCTCTCTCTCTCTCTTTCGCATACTATGCTCACTCATACTCGCTCTGATCGCTCGCTGCTAAGTCGATGTCGTCGGATTGACCGTCCGTAGAGCTTTGCTCTCGGGCACCTCGATCTAGCATCGCGCGAGCGAATCGAGTACCTCGGTGTTCAGGCTGTAGGGGTGACCATGCTGTACGGTCGTGTTGACCTGGTGCAGTACAAGTCTCGGGGATGCTGTATACCTCATACTAGGTGATTATTACCTCTTTCCTTTTTGCCTTTTCCACTAAGTCGTACGGTGTGAGTTTTAGGTACGAACTCACCCGCCGCCGCATTGCTGTTTGAGTTCGACTCGCTCCTCTCTCCTCAACGACGCCAACTTCGGTGATTGATAGCCGCTCCGTCTACGGCTCCAGGTAAATATTTGGTCGTGAGGTTTACGCAAGTATGCGTATTTGTATGCGTGCTTATTCGAGAGGTCGGGTGTATACGTTGTTTGAGTACAGCAACCTAACCTCAATTTGTCCTATGCTGTTCCTTGTACAGCTGCAGTGATTATATACAGCTGTACATGTATTTCCTTTATCTTTGTCTTCTGCCTATTGCTGTGTATCCTCTTCCTTGTTCCTTACCCTCTTAATGCGTATTTGCTCTCATTAAGTAACTTATTTACAGCTGTATTTTGGGTGGCGTTGGAGGTTCTCCTGCTTCCTGCCTGGATACTGCCTCATCGCCTTGACGGCTGTCCTGTGAGGCTACGGAGGGTCCTGGAGGCTTCCTGGTGATCGCCTCCCTTAGAATCCTGCTTGCAGTATCAGACCCGGAGGAGCCCACCTGATATTCTTTGAGCTCGCCCAAGGTCCTCATCGCCAGGGCCACCTTAGTGTTTGTGTGCCGTGCTTGAGAAAGGGGTTTTAGTATGAGAGGGTAGGTAGGATTTATCTGATGTGCGGGTAGGTAGCTAGGGAAAGGTATATGAGTAGGTAGGTGTAGCCAGGGACTCGTGTAGCTTGTACGGGTAGGTAGGTGTTCGCCAGGGGTTCGATAGCTGTCATTTAACATGTACAAAGCACATTGTCATAGTTTAAGTGCTCTCGCACTTACAAACCGAAAACTCTCTCTCTCTCTCTCTCTCTCTCTCTCTCTCTCTCTCTCTCTCTCTCTCTCTCTCTCTCTCTCCCTACTTTTACCTTCATGAAGGTCGGCGAGAATGGCCGAAAATCATCGAGTAATACAATATAATTAAATATTATATTAATTCGTTATAACGTTATAATAATAAAAAAAAAAAAAATTAGTCGAAGCCAATAACCTCAAATTGCACGAAATTATCATAAATTTTGGTAAGGGATTACTCGAACACCAATCGATATTTTTGCTTCAAATTTTGAACTAAGGTAGATTGTTAATAAAGAAAAGGGACTGTTCTCCTCAATTTGAATAAATTATTGTCCTTTTTAATTATATTAATTAATATTTTTATCGGTCTTACAGTCAATTATATGGGCAATCAGATTGCCCCTACTTATAATCACCCCCGAAGAATCTATAAAAATAAAAAATATAAAATATAAAAAATAAAAACACTAACTAAACATAAAAACAAATTATTAATAAAGCAATCTGACTGCCCCCCTGCACCAAAAATATTAATTAATTTAGTTATACTACAGTCGACATAAGTAATATCTTTTTAATTATAACTTATTTTTTTATGACTTTTGAGGCTGATAAGGTAGGGTGGATAAAACTTGACTTTGGTACCCCCTTAATTTCACTTGCTGTCTCAATTGTGGTAGAATGGACGCAATGCAGCTAATAAGTAGGGGTTCCAGCCTCTGGGTCACGGATTTTGTTGCACCTTTCGAAACGGTTTTCTGGTACACAAATATGAAAGAATTCATGTAAAATTAAATCTCATAGGCTATGTGACGGTAACTCTACGCTTTTAATTAAAAATTGTGAAAAAAGTATATTTCAGTTTAATTGCTGATAATTCAAAAGGAATTGAAGATAGCTACTCAAACTTAAATCTGACAAAAAGTTGTGTGACGTTGCACCGGCACGTCACTATTAAATATGCACTCGGCTATAATTAATTTAATTGTTGCCTCGACGGAACCGATTCCGGAGGCAAGTTATTCGCGAACCGGGAGAGAGGTTACTACGCACGTGTTGGCCATGTTGTCAGCTGCTGCGCGTGATCCTGCGCGCGCGTTGACTAGGTCGCCCTGCGTAGCTATACCCTCAGCGACCCCTACCGTGTAATGGAGAACTCGCACGAGGGATACCGGTAACCCAGACATCTCCTTCACGAGTAATGAGAAAGGATAGTAATAGATAATGATAGCGATAGTTTAAGATTTACTTTTATGTACGATGAATATTAAAGGCGCGATTACATGAACGTACGAGTTGATTTAGATAACTGTTATTGTTGGTATTGGAGATTTGATGATTATGTTGATTGATATAATGAATGATAATTTATTAGTGTTTAATATTGCTTTATTTTATAATATTACTTATATAGAATATAACATTAATTTAATTGGGTTAATTAATATTCATTTTAAATTCGTTAGTTAGATTATTTGCAATTCGCGGTTGCGTGATTAATTGATAAATTGATCATCAGCGGCGCTGTAATTAATGACGCATGCTCATTAAAAATCTTATGGAAGGATAGCCTACTGCAGTTCTCTTTTTATTCTTTTTATTATTAGTTGAGGAGTGGGGAAGGTTTCTTATACTGCAGTGTGGCGCTGATGGTGGATGCTCGCTATTCACCTTTAAGTCGAGTCTGCAATTGCAGTTCGATGATAAATAATTTGTGACTTTAAAATTGCCGCTCGTGACGTCATTCTTTTTGCAAGGAAGTAAATCCTTGGGTTACCAATCACAAGGAATCAACCACCGTTGGAATTGAGGAGGGGAGGCTTGGGTCAGATAACAAAAGGAAAATTTTGCGCCTTTTTCAGGCAGTCGATTTCCTACCGGTCTGGTGAATACTTGATCTGAATCAAGCTAATTGCTTATTATTATTTTCTTGTTTAGTTTATTAACTCCGATCATTATGGTAAAGAGACAGGTGAATATTTAATTAATTTTATATATATCGGTATATCATCTAGTCATCGACGTCTAATGCACTTAAAATAATGTGCAATTCGTCGGTACTAGTTCGCCACATGGTTGAGCGGAAATTGCTCCCGGAGACGCACCCTTGGTAACAAGGAGTCGCGCCCGGAGACGCGATCTCCAGCCACCATATTAATTATTGTAACCCAAGCCATCCCGTTCTTGTTCGGTGTTATCGATGCCAATATTTTTCATTGAGTTATAATACTTATTATTTAATATTAATTATTGTACCGATTAATATGTAGTGAATTTATTTATTGATGATTTAATAAACGCTAATTTCATGTATCTCCGTTTAGTTAATTACAGTGCCAATATCCCCCTTGTTATCTCTCTCTACTATTAGTCCGGGAATATTAATTATTAGTAATGTATACTTTTTGCTCACCGTTCTTTTGTTATATGAAACCTAACCGTTAATTATAAATATTTTAAATACTTATGCAGAAAATAACATTACAGTTGAGATCAAGCAGATACGATTAGAAAAAAAAAGCTTAAATATAATAAATTAGTCAAGATATGAAAGAAAAAAGAATTAGATGAAATTCTTACGAAATTGCAGTATTCAAATTTAATGGACTTTTTAGAAAAAAAATTAAGAAAAACAGATTAATTGTTTGTTTAAGTAAGTGTAATTTATTAAGTAAAAACAATTTGGATTTATTAAGAATATAGGAACTAAAGATGCTTTAAATCTTATATTAAAAACTATATATGATAATTTAGATTAAAGCAAACCTATAGCTATAACATTCTTAGATTTGGTAAAAGCTTTTGACATTGTAAATCATAAAATAGTGTTAGATAAACTAAACTTTACGCGTATGGTGTAAGAGGAAAAGGACATAAACTATTCTTAAATTACTTAAATAATAGAAAACTAAGATAGAAAAGTAAGAATAGGTGCACATATAAGTGATTATGGAAAGGTAAATACTAGTGTTCCTGAGGGGACAATACTTGAACCATTGTTCTTTTTATTATATGTTAATGACCTTACAAGTGTAAGCGATAAATAATTTTTAGAAGTGCTGTTCGGTGGTTCTCGGAATCGGGGGTTCGACGCTGCAATGCTTTGCTCGTGTCCGATTTGCTCCCATGCCTGCTAGCTTGTCCGCTTTTTCATTACCTATTATTCCGGAGTGACCTGGTACCCAAAGTAGATTTACTACATTTTGCACAGCCAGGGACTTCAGTGCATTTCTGCATTTCAACACTTCTTTTGACGTGATCGTGTTACTTTCTAGTGCCATTAGAGCAGCTTTGCTGTCCGAACAGAAGGTAACAGTTCTATTCTTTATCCCCCTATTCAGTATGCTGTCCGCCGCTTCAGTAATGGCCCTTACTTCTGCTTGGAACACTGTGGCGTGCGCATCGAGTGAGCATACTATTTCTAGCACACTCCCTTTCTCCCACGCCCCAGCTCCAACTCCTTCTTCATTCTTAGAACCATCCGTGAACCACACTGTGCTACCTTTCAGTAGCTCGTGTGATCCTTCCTCCCATTCTTTTCTATCCGGATAAGTGATTTTGTATGGTTTGGAGAAGAAGATCCTCTCCGACATTTTATCACACCCTCTTTCTTCGATAAGTGGCAATGTTTGACTTATCAGCTCTTTATCCCTGAAAAACTTACAATCTGCCGTTCCGAAGAGCCTGCAGAATGCTTTGTAAGCACATGTCCTAATTTCCGTATTTAATGGGGGTAGATCTAACAAGGTCTCCAATGCGACCGTTGGTGTCGTGCGCATTGAGCCTGTAATACCCCGCATAACCATTCTCTGGACTTTATCCAGGGTCTTGATGTGTGCCTTAATATTGCATTTACTCCACCATACCAGGGCTCCATGCATGAGCCTTGGTTTAATGAAGGCTTCATACAACCACCTAACCTTCTCAGGACCAAGTCCCCAAGATCTACCAAACGCTCTTCTGCAAACCCAGAAAGTGTTTACTGCTGCATCACACTTTGCCTTTACATGTTTCCCCCAGTTGAGCCTAGAGTCAATTACCACACCCAGGAATTTAACTTCTTTGCTCAATTCAATTGGGGTCCCCTGTAATCGGAGGCCCACAATTGGCTTGGTCTTATATCTACTTGTACATAGCAAGATATTGACCTTGCTGGGGTTCACACCAAGTTTTACCCGTTTACACCAATTTTCCACGAGTCCAAGTGCACATTGCATAAGACCCGCCAGAATATTCTCATCATCCCCTTTTACCATGATGACCACATCGTCCGCATAGGCCTGAGTGTAAATACCTGATTAATTTAATTCACGAATCAGGTCATCCACAACAAGGCACCAAAGAGTTGGTGATAACACCCCTCCTTGTGGGCATCCTTTTCTTACTTTTCCAGTACTACTGTATGACCCCCAGTTTGCCATTATTACCCGGGAGTTCAGCATATTGCTTATCCATCTGATGACGGTCCCAGGAATCTTATGGTCCTTCATTCCTCTTGTAATCGATTCTCTGGTAGTATGGTTAAAGGCCCCTTCTATATCTAGAAAAGCCGCCAGCACCATACCTCTATTTTCCATACCCTTTTTAATAAAACCTACCGCATCTACCAGTGCTGTGTCCACCGACCTGCCTGCCTGATAGGCGTGCTGTCGGCAGTGCAGCGGTTCACTTCGGAGAGGCGTCTCCTTGATATATCTATCGACAAGTCTTTCCAGTGTTTTTAATACAAACGACGTAAGACTTATCGGCCTAAAATCCTTAGATGTAGTGTGTTGCACTTTTCCTAGCTTTGGTAGAAAGGCTATTTTTGCCAATCTCCATCCTATCGGTATATATCCTAGAGCAAGACATGCTCGATAAAGTTTTTCCAGAGCCGGAATGAGTATGTCTCCGCCCTGCTGTAGCAGTGCCGGAAAGATACCATCCGGTCCCGGCGCCTTATAAGGTTCAAATGTACCTAATGCCCACTTAATCCTTTCTTTGCCTGTAATATATCTTGCCATTCTCCAATCTTCCCCTCGTGCCGAGAGACCCCATCTGTCGTCAGAGTCTTCCTCTCGGTAGTCAGGAAAGTGTATTTCCAATAAATTTGTTAGAGCTTCTTGACCATCTTTGGTCCAGCTTCCCTCCTTTGTTCTGATAGAATCTACCGCAGGTTTCTTTGGATTTTGGAGTATGTTGCAGAGCCTAGCTGTATCTGATACAGTTTTCTGTTTACTGCAATAACTCCTCCACCGTTCCACTGCGGCTTTCTCTATCTCTTTCTTATATTCTCTCGGTGCCGTTCTAAAAAGCCTTAGGTCCATCTCACTCTTTGTGCGCTTGGACCTATTGTAGAGCCTTCTGACCTTCTTCCTGAGTTTTTCTAGAAAATGGTTCCACCAGGGTGCCCCCTTGGTTTCAGCTTTTCTTCTCAACTCACAATTGTTCTCGTACGAGCCCACTATTACGTTTTTTAGGAAACCGCAGCAGTGATCGATGTCCTCTGCTGTGCCTTATGATACAGGGAAACCACCCATCCTTGCCCTGAGTTCCTCCCTATAGCCCACCCAGTTTGTCTTCCTTGGATTTCTTGTCCAATTATAGACTGTACTGAGTCCTCCTATGCGGAAGGCAATATAATTGTGATCCGACATAGAGACCTCGTCTAGCACCCTCCAGTCAGTGACGCACGTATCGCTACCTCTCGATGCAATCGTTATGTCAATGACTTCTTCTCTTATAGCATTTTGGAAAGTGGGTCTACTCCCTCTATTCAGAATGTCCATGCTTGTAGAGCATAAATACTCCACCAGTTTTTTTCCTCTGCTATTGCAGTTAGTACTGCCCCATACTGTGTGATGTGCATTTGCATCACATCCCACTATTAGGCTTACACCACTATCTTCGCATTCTCTAATTAGAGATACTACTTCCTCTGGAGG
Source organism: Theocolax elegans (assembly GCA_026168455.1). Taxonomy (NCBI): domain Eukaryota; kingdom Metazoa; phylum Arthropoda; class Insecta; order Hymenoptera; family Cerocephalidae; genus Theocolax; species Theocolax elegans. The sequence goes on from CM047430.1 coordinate 58,118,245, forward strand.
GCAAACCGTCATTTCATAGGGGAAATACGCTGCCGCCACCATAATTACTCTTTTTGTACCACCCACCGATTTATAGGTGAGGCGCGCGGTACACAGACCCCTTGTGGAGTGTCTTGTCACCGATTCTGCCTGCAAACCTTTGACGATAATGCACGCTCTTGCAGAGTCAGTGTTGCCACTTATCAGGGTGCCTATATTATTTAGACCAGCAATTTTTCCTTTGTATAGCCAAGGCTCTTGGATTAGGCATATGCCTGTGTGCACCCCAGCCATGCGTCTGGCTAAAATCGCCGAGGCGCTTTTGCTGTGGTGCAAGTTAATTTGTGTGAACTCAATTGTGGATTTCGGTATATTACCGGACCCGCTGTTGAGCCTCTGTAGCAGGACTCGGATCAACCTCCATTGTTTCAGTTGCCTTTTTATCCGAGTCCTCCTCCGCCTTTTCTTTGAAGAGAACGATGTGGGCTCTACTTGCGCCGCAGAAAGGTCTGAAGTCCAGGGCCTTCAACGCCTCGACCTCAGCCCTCTCCAGCAGCACTCTGATCGCCGTCTCCTCTTTCCGTTTACCTTCCGCTCCTACCGACACCTGTTTGGTGTCGATAACGGTCCACGTGTCTGCTCTTAATGTGGGGTTCTGCCTCTTCAATCTCTTCACCACTACCTCGGGAGCATGCGTTCCCGGGGCGTAGATCAGAGCTCTGACGAGCTTCTGGAGGTCACTCATCTCAATTGCTTTGAGATGTGTGCCCTCCCCACATGACCAATTTGTGGCCTTACTTTTGAGCCACTCCTTGTCTTTTTCCGGTCAACATATGTTTATTATAACGCGACGAGTGAGCAAACGTACAAATAGAAAATTTAACAAAAAAAAAGGGCAGAATCATAAATAATATACATTCCGCATCCGTTTTTCTTAGTTCAAACACATGCGTGATTTTAAACACACAAAAAAGGGGGAACAATAAATTTAGTTTGGTATGCATGTGGCAGTTTTGAACGGAATTATTTTTTTTAACGAGTAGATATTATTTAAGGGGGACCGAAAACTGGGGAAACACATGTAAACCTCGACCCAAAAGATCATAAAATAACGCCCGTTCCTCCGTTCACGCCGACGCTCGCAGGTATGCTAGTCGGTCTTTTCCGCATTTGTAACGAATGTATTGTCAAACGCTAAATATGCATATGTGGATAAGAAATATATATTGTTAAGATGATGTAAACAATATCTCTCTAGATGGTCGAGAAAAGCCATCAACAAAAATTTTTTAGTATATACGAATTTTGCAATATTTTACGTGCGTTTTTGTTTATAATTTACTTATACGTTAACAAAATCAGTGTTGACAAGATTACTATTGATTATTATCATTGAATTGAATGAGCAACTAGAAGTAACAGGATTACTATTCATTAATTAAATAGCTGTCCAATAACGATGAACGCTAAACGCCCCTCGTTTGTGCACGGGACCCGAACGGGACACCCGTGGCCAAGAAGACAACCTCGAGCAGGGGCGGTCGTTGACCGCCCCAGGTTCTAATTGATCTCCATTGGGAGGTGACTCCCGGGCTGAAGATCACTCAGTGGCTAGGGGAGGCCCATACGGCCAAACCGAGGTCTCATTAGGCTACCCTGGAGGGGCGAGAGGCGTAAGGGCGGGCAGGCTGCTATACATGGTGGGCCCGATACAGCCCTCTGCATCGCCCGTCTTAGAGGTGAGAAAGTGTGGGCGAGGTCCGCCCCAAGCGGCTTCCCTAACTAATCGCTGCAAGGCAGGAAGGACAAGCCTGTCAGGTCAATACGATATAATAAGAACGACAACCTTTTCTTACTGGCTTGCTTTTCCGTCTCTTGACGTATACAGCTCGGCTTTTTTCCTCCGTGTGAGAGATATTGTCATATTTAAACGTGCGAGAGATATTGTCTTATTTAAACTCTAAGTTTGTTATATATTTGTTATTGTATTTAGTTTCTGCTTTTCTTAAATATTAATTATATTAAAAACATTTTAACCAGAATTACGTGCATTTGTTTGTTATTTTCATACTTATATCACCCTAACCCGAACAAATTGGTGCCCCGGGTGAGGAACTTTGAACAAACACGCAAGTGGTGATATAGTACGTGGAAAAGTTGTATAAAGTACGATTAAGTGTTTGTTTTGTGCAATATGGCACCGAAAAGGAAATCCGCTGCTGTCAAAGCCGCGGGCAAAGACACAGAACTCTCGCCGGCTAAAAGAACCAGGACTTGGGCCGCTACAAGGGGGAGAAAGAAGAAGCAGCCAATCCAGGTCGACCAGGAGTCGTATACCATGAGAAGAGGAGAAGACTCGCCGTCTGCAACTGAAAACTCAGCTACTGTGGCAGCGCGCGACAACGATCAGGAATTCTCCGTAGGGTCAGACCCCGAAGTAGTAAGCGATAGGAGTTTAAGTATGCGTGCGATTCATGATAGTACGAATGATCGAACGGTTGCTAGTTTTACCGACGCGTTGCATGAAACATTGAGATTAGTAAGGGACGCCGTAAGCGAAAGCGGCTCGAGAGCGGGAAATGTATCGATAAAAAGAAACTTGCCACAATTTTCGGGCGATTCCTTGGAGTGGATACATTTTAAAGAATTTTATTACGAAACAGCTAGTGGGTTGTCCGATCGAGAAAATATTGCGCGTTTATTTACAGCTTTGCAGGGAAAGGCTCGAGAACCGGTTCGCGTGTCCTTAGCAACGACGAACGATCCGAGTTCAATTATGGAAATGCTCAACCGATTTTACGGTAATAAGAATAAAGTCGCGAATAGAATTGTAAGCGAGGTTCGTGGATTACCCAATCTTAGTATAGGTCACTCGAACATCGCGCATTTCGCGACTAAATTAAAAAACCCGGTGGACGCCTTAAAATCACTCAAACTCGTCGATCATCTATATAGTTCAGATTTGATCATGTGTGTTGTAAAGAAATTACCAGTCGCGTTAAAATATCAGTATGCTCGATTCACGAAGGAGTTAGTCGCGGAAAAATATGATTTGGAAAAATTGTTAGATTTTTTAAATTATGAAGCTGATCTCGCGATTTCATCGGGAATATTTGATTTAGAGTCGGTCTTTTCCGTGACATAACAGGAAAGCGACGCGAATAAACGACAACAAAAGAACGCGAGATCCACGATAGTTTGTACTACGATCGAGGATACGAACACTTCCGATCAGTTAAGCTCAGCGAACGTTAAACGAGATTGTGTTTTTTGTAAACGTAAAGGGCACGGATTATATAACTGCGACATGTTCGCGCGCGAAAACGTAGCTCGACGATGGAGCATCGCGCAAAAATCAAGAGCATGCTTCAGGTGCTTAAATACTGTACATGCGCGACATAATTGCCGAAGTAAGTTCGTGTGTTCTTTCTGTAAGAAAAGACATCATGCCCTATTGCATGATCAGCGGCGCGAATCTACAAATAGAAATCGCGGACAGGCGATAGAAGCCGCCAATGCAATGATCGCGAGTGCCGACGCGCCGGACAACCGGCAAGCCTGACTATTAAAACGGCGGGGCATTCTTAAAATCGCGCCAATTCGCATACTCGGTCTATATGGTGAGGCACGAACGCACGCCCTGCGACAATCAGTTTAATCGACGAAAGTCTTGCTCGCGACTTGGGGATCCGCGGGAAATGTACAAAGACGATCGTGAAAGGCGTATGGGGAAATGCGATCGAAATGAAGTACGAACGGGTTGCAATAACTATTGAAACATCGCGCGGTGAAGAAAGTAAAATTGTACACGTGATTATGGCACCCTTAAATTTATCACGCCAAACGTTATCAAAGGAAGTCGCGGATAAGCTTCATCGTAATGAAGGTATTGACGTACAGCCGTATTATGACGCGCAACCGCGAGTTTTAATAGGTCAAGACAACTGGGACTTAATATTGTCGTACAAATTACGTAAAATTAAAGGCAGTAAGTTAGTAGCATCGCGTACGCGACTTGGTTGGATAGTCCATGGATACAGCGTCCGAAATTTTAGAAAATACTATTCGAAAGAGTGGCAAAACGTGGGAAATAGGGTTACTTTGGAAATTAATGACGCTCCCTTGGGTGATAGCCGTGCTACTGCGTATAGAAGATTGGTATCGTTAGAAGGAAAACTAGATCGCGACCCCGCCTACTCAAATTTCTATTATAAAGAAATGCAGAGATTTATCAACGAAGAATATGCAATAAAAATAGATAACAACCTCGATTGGTCAAGAGTGTGGTATTTACCGCATTTTGGCGTTCAAAACGCAAATAAATCGGGGAAAGTAAGAATCGTTTTTGACGCGGCTGCAAAAACATCCGGCGTAAGTTTAAACGATCAGCTGTATACGAGACCAGACCTCCTTGAGTCCTTGTTAGGCGTTTTACTTCGTTTTAGACAATATCGATATGCAATAAAAGCAGATATAAAAGACATGTACCTGCGAGTGGGAGTTATAGAGAGCGACCGCGGAACTCAGCGTTTTTTATGGCGAGGATCTGATATAACGAAAGAACCCGATACATACGAAATGTCGTGTCTTGTATTCGGCAAAAAGTCCACACCAACTAGTGCAAAATTTGTAAAAAATAAGAACGCGCACCGATACAAGAATACTAAACCGATCGCAGCTAAAAGCATTGTTGTTAACACGTACGTCGACGATTATTTGGTAAGTCGCGAATCGTTACAGGAAGCACAAGATCTTGTTCGCGACGTGACTTTAATTCACGGCGAAGCAAACTTCCACATGCACTATTGGACATCAAACGATTCACGAGTTGTGGAAAGTATTCGGGATGAGAGACGAATTAAAACCAAAGATCAAACTAACCTACACGAGTGTTAGGTCTTTATTGGGATCGGGTAAACGATGAACTAAGTTTTAATGTAGGGATCCGAAAAATTGCCGCGAACATCGCGCACGGAGATATAAAACCTACGAAACGTGAGTTGTTTAGTATCGCGATGTCAGTGTACGATCCCCTCGGTTTATTAGCACAATTCACGATTCGAGCGAGGTTAATAATGCAAAACGTATGGCGCAGCGGTATCGGTTAGGACGATCGGATACGCGACGAGGAATTTTTGCCGTGGCTGTCTTGGTTAAGAGATTTCAAAGAAATGCATATGTGCAAAATTCCGCGCTGCTATATACCGACCACCGCGAACTATGTAAGCACACAATTGCATACGTTTTGCGATGCGAGTTTAGAAGCATTCGCGGTAGTCGCGTACTTAAGGAATGAATTACCAAATAGTGACGTTTACGTATCGCTTACAATGTCAAAATCCAGAGTTGCCCTAGTCAAACCTTTGACAGTACCGCGATTAGAATTGCTCGCGGCTCTCCTCGGTGCGCGAATGGCAAAGGTCATCGCGGACAAACTTAAAATTAAAATACCCAATAAAATTTTTTGGTCGGACTCGATAAGGGTGTTACAATGGATACAATCAGGACCGCAATCTAAACAAATATATGTTGCTAATCGATTAGGAGAAATCGCCGAATCATCGCGAGTTAACGAGTGGCGATGGGTGCCGACCAAGGATAACCCAGCCGACGACGCGACGCGCTTATCTGACACACCGTTACGCGGGAACGAACGTTGGTTTACGGGACCTGAATTTCTAACAAAAAAGCAGGAAAATTGGCCGAAACAAAAAACATTAAGCGCGAGTTCAAAACTCGCGATCGACGAACTCGAAAGAAAAGGACATTTTATGGGGACCGTGGCTATTAATGACGGAATCACAGTACCCACGATCTATGCTAGAAAGATAAGAAATTTTTATAACAAATGGAGGGGTAAACCGCGAGTAATGCCGTCGGTAACGTCGGATCTTGAATCAGAGAAGTTTCGATTCGGCGAAGTTCAAACCGCGTGCTTTTCCACCGAAGTCCGTCAACTGTCAAAGAACAAATCATTATCGCGGGGGAGTAAATTAATAGCTGTAAAACCTTATCTAGATGAAGAAGGCATCGGAAGGGCGCGAGGTCGCGTAACAAAAATAAATAACGTCGAATTCGAAAATCGACCAATAATTCTTGATGCTAAGCATTATGCAGTCAAATGTTTGATAAGTCACTATCACAGGCGATATTATCACGGAAACGCGGAGACCATTGTTAACGAACTGCGTCAAAGATTTTACATCATCGGTCTTCGAACACTGTTGCGTTACCTCGCCAATAAATGTATTATATATCGCTTAAGTAGAGGAAAGCCAAATCATCCACCGATGGCCGACTTACCGCACAGCCGCTTAGCTTATCAGCAACGACCGTTTACACACTGTGGGGTTGATTATTTCGGCCCCGTATTAATAAAGATCGGGTAACGTAGAGAAAAGCGATGGGGAGTTCTTTTCACGTGCTTGACAACACGAGCAATACACATAGAAATCGCGAGTAATTTGAGCGCGAGCTCGACTATTATGGCGCTAGAAAGGCTCGTAGGCAGACGTGGATTTCCGTCGTTTTTATATAGTGATAACGGAACGAATTTTATAAAAGCCAACAAAGAACTACAAGACGCAACGGTAGGAAAGTATCAAGACGCATTACAAAATTTCTCGATAAATAATACGATTAAATGGAGCTTTAATCCCCCGAACGCTCCGCACATGGGGGGAGCATGGGAGCGGCCATAGACCACACATTGCGTGTACAAGTTCCGAGCGAAGAAACGCTACACACTCTACTCGTCGAGATCGAGCATTCGGTAAACTCGCGACCACTTACGCACGTTTCGGTAGATCCGCGGGAAGAGGAGGCATTAAAGCCCAACCATTTTTTAATCGGCGCTTCGTCAGGGCATGTATCATTAGACAAATACGACAAAGAAATTGAAAATCAACGATAACAATTCGAAATTGCCCAAACTCGATATTACGCTGTGAATCTCAAATAATGTAAAATCACATTCTTAATATAGTGCAAATATGGGCACTTTTTTCAAAAGCGAACATACTCTTTTGCAAAGTGGATGTTCGCTTTTGTTAAATATCCGCTTTTTGAGAAAGTGTATATTACCATTGGAAAAAGTAACAACTCTCTTTTTACAAGTACGTATAAACTTTTTTTGCAAGTTACAAGTCACTTTTTCGCAGTGACCGGATTGTCGCTATAGCAAAGTGTTTATTCAGTATTTATAATTTAGAGAGTAAGTAAATATAACAAACATCACAAAATAAATAATATGAATACAAAAGTATGCATTATTATACTTACCCATTACTCATCCAAAATTGCGGCCCATCAATCAAACTAAAAAATGCGTAGAAGAAATACATATGGAAGTAATCGTTCAAATTTGAACCGCAACAAAATTATGAATACAAAATATTTAACTATATATAACTCTGTTGAACAAAAGAAAACATTAACCGGTAATTCGATAAAATGTATATATTATTATACACTTGTACAGAAAAACATTCGTCTTGTAAGCATGTGTAGCATACAGCCATTACATCTTAACGGGGTGCCATAGTCAATATTTATCCTCCCTACCTTATCGACAATCGTGATTATTAGTAATAAATTTGTAAATAAAACAGTACGTAAGAAAATAAGAGAAGAGGCGCCTTCGTTTATTGATAATTTAACTGTGTGCTTAATTTCAGATTAAAATTATATTGCGTTTTTGAGAAAAGTCTTACCAAAAATGTAAACCTAACCTCAACGAGGTGAAAAGATTTGATATTTTTGGTAAGACTTTTCTCGAAAACGCAATAATATTTTAATCTAAAATTTAGCACACAGTTAGATTGTCAATAAACGAAGGCGCCTCTATTATTATTTTTTCACATACTGTTTTACTTTTTTATTAATTAATCATCAAAAATTGAGTATGGAACCCCCTTAATTACAAAAAAATATACAATAAATATTGCGTTTTGAATATAACAGTTTTTTGCAGTATCAAACCGTGTCGTAAAATATCTAATACATAACAGTTGTGTATATCGTTGAAACTAGTGAATTTTTACGTTCTTTGCGGTAGCTCGGTAGCAGCAGCTCTTCAAGTTTCAACTGAGATACACGACGCAGTGGCGTCACTTTTTGACGATTCTCTGTTTAAATTTCAGAATATATAGAAAAATATGTAAACACATATGCATCCGTGCGATGCGCACTAAGAGATATAGGTCTACCCTGATTGAGTGTGACAGTCAAAAAATATTTTTTATATACTTAAACAATATTGTAACAATAAATTTTAACAGTAATTATTAATGTATATTGTCCCATTTCAATGATAAAAACAAGTTCACGATTGAAATTTAATTTTATTATTAATTAATAGAAATAATAAAATAATATAATATAATTGTAAATAAATTAATATAATAATTACTAAGATTTAATTTTATTATTATCTTTATGTAGATTGTAAAAATGCTTCGAAATGAGATGCAATTCCATTAGAGAAGGAAAAGCAAGCTATCAAGAAAGGACCGATACATCGCTTTTCACTTTCATAGGTCAAAAGTAAAAAACGTATATATATGTTATGTTTACTCTTCTTGGAATCATAATAAACATATCACCAACGTGAAAAATGTAATACTATAAATAATTAGTAAAATAAGTAATTTTAAACGTTTCTGAAAATGTATGTACGCTTGTATGTATGAATGATTTGGTTAAAATTTATTTTTATAGTAACTTCTAAATACAATGTAAAAGCGTATAACTTTTACATATTTCGGCCCCTCTCTATCTTATTAGACAATTTTTCATCTATTGTCCCATTCAAATTCAAATATACCTATATTATGCAAATCTTCGTGTACACCTTAACTAAAGCAAGCAAGATTTTACGACATTAATAATTACTAATAATTTTAATATTTTATATTGTCACATGAGAAATAGACCAAGTGACATTATATCCAACATCCTCAAGAATGTGTGTAAGTGCGCAAGCATGGGTTTGTTTCAATTAGAACAAAAAAACATTTTCACCCTGATTATTGTAATTTCTTAGGTAAAGGTATCTAAGTATGAGGACATAATAAAGTTATAATGACACATACGTTGAAGCAATTTAGTTTTATTTTTGCCATAGATATTTATAGTTTTTTATAGAAATATCTTGACCGCAAAGTGTTCGTATGGTCTATAACTACGATCCACCTATTATTCCTTCATTTAAGATTGGTGATCCGAAGGCCTTGACGTATCTTGGTTAGTTATATTATCCCGTAACTGTAACTATTTCTACTTCGTTCCCTATTGGATATTAATGTTTATTACATGGATGAACATTTATAATTGAATGTATAAAAATAAACGTCGCGAGTCGCATGGATGTCAGTTAGATAGATAAAATTAAATTAAAAATCCCCGTAATTATTAATACGTATTATTTAAAAATTAATTTCGCGCTTAATATACGTATCGCATTGGTGTATTTTAGTAAGTGAAGCGGGATAGCCACTTTAAAAATATATATGTCGAGAATAAATTACAATATTGTCGGAGTATATGTAACGAAACTGACACGTGAAAGTTAAGTGGATTTCTGGCAATATCGCTAGATAGTTTATAAATCAATCAAGTTTTGATAACTTAATGCGAATAGTAAATAAAAGCAATAAGTGTCAAAAAAAGTGCATCCAACATATTTTGATAGAGAAAACAAAAAGCGAGAGGAAAAAAAAGAGAGAAAAATACAATAACCGGTTTAGCGCAATTATGATTGAGCGAATGCAACTATATAGACCTGACTGTCATAAGACGTAAATTAAATCACTCTGATTGGCATAGCAGGTCAAAAAGTATTACGAGAACAGACTATTTTAATTTTGTCAATCTAATATATATATGTGTGTATATATATATATATATATATATATATATATATATATATATACATAAACGCAACAGCGTAAACGGTAAGATTAAAACCATTATAGAAGATTAAATCATCATATTTTTTTAATATCCTCGTTGTACGCAACACTTTAATATTCAACGTTATTTAATAAATTTGTTCAGTCATTTCTCCAATATCACGTTTATACAATTCTCCTCCTTGATTTTACTTTTTTTTCAATGAACGTATAATTGCGGTATGCATATCTTGGGTATTGGAATTTTCTCGTCTATAATACGTTCTTACATCGGAGCTAGCGGTATTTATAAAAAGGAAATCCACAGACGTATATACACCGCGTAATTTATCAAAGTTGCTGTGGTGAGGGAGGAAGAAACGAGAGAAAAGAAAAGCAAATGAAAGAAAAGAAGGAAGAAAAAAAATAGTAGCGGTTAAAGGCAAAGTAAATCCATGGCGATACATCGTAAATTCTGATGATTCGAGCTTGCAAGCTAGTACATTTTTGATACGTCTATTTAGACCAAGGGATTTTCGAGCTTTATTTTCGTTCTTCTATATATCGAACATCTTGCGCGCGTCATTTTTCCCCGAACCCGGAGAGTTGCATATGTATTACGCCGTCCGTTTGCAGGTCCTCCAGAATAAATCGATTTCCCAAGAAGGAAGAGAGAGAGAGAGAGAGAGAGAGAGAGACTTCTCTTTCTCTCACTCTTTCACTCTCTCTCTCTCTCTCTACTACCTAGCTATACCTACCTCTCGATATCTCGAGGTAGAAAGAGAGAGAAGTAAGTCAACCATCCCAGTCATTTCTATGCATTTCTAAAGCGCACAAAACTTATTCCGCTTGCCTTCCTTCCATGTCGGCCCTCTCGTTTTTCATTCCGCGAATTTTTCATCGAGAATATGAAAGTAAACATCTTCAACGGTGACGTTTAATTATTTGCCATTCCACTCGACGCTCTCTTCCTCCTCTTTTTCTCATTTTCTTTTTGCATCTGGACTTACCGGTTTTTTGCCCCATTGGAATAATTATTGGCATTCTATATGCACCGAATCGATTTGCGGGTATGTATATATATGTGTGTGTGTGTACATATATATATACACATATTATCATATGCTTGAAGGTTCTTATCGATACGGGTTATTTATTCATTCATGAATACTGGAATCTTCGAATCTCCGTGGGTGGGTTTCATCATTTTTATTCCGTTGGAGTATATAATTTTATCAGTTACCTTTAATATTCAGGTAGGTAAGAGGGAAAGGCGGTTTAAGATGCTAAATATTGTGATAAGGGATAACGGCGCTTCACAAACAGATAATACTCTATTTTTAAACTGACTATCAAAGATATAGTGAGAAACAAGATTGTTTTCAACACAGCTAATAATTTTGATGATTAATTTACTGGAGCTCGATTAACTAATTACATGATTGTGAGAATCTTCATACTACGCAGTGATGCAAATCGAGTTTGGTCAGACAGGTATATTTTCGTTCCTACAAGAATCTTATAATAGTTTTTAAAATATTATGTATCGTTCACGTATTTAATTATTGTCGGAATTTTTTATATTGATGAGCAACCTATAACCCTAGTAGAAATTCCAGACCCTTTTTATGTACAAACTTGTTATATTTTTAAAATTTGGAAGAAAATGGCTTGTTATTGGTTATAAAATACCTATTTTAAGCATTAATCCATAAAGAATATCTATATTTCTACCAGGCAATTTTCTTTTAAGGATAGAACAAAAATTTTAGTTAAAATCTATATCTGCATTTTATTTTAGACATAATTATATCCCTAAATGTATCTTATTTTACATTTGATATGTCGTCGTGTCGTTATTATTTAGATATTAGGGATATGCGAGTTTTCGAAAATTCAAGTGACTTGTATAAAATTCGACTCTACGATTTCGAATCAAGCAGTGAATCGAGTCAAATAATTGAGATAAATCGCTCGATCAAACTTCTTTTTACGTATAGATTTGTTTTCAATAAAATTAAACAAGTTGCTAACTGTATCAATTGGGGAATCAAAATTTTCAGGCGGTTTGATGCACGTATGCGACAGTTTATACAACACGAGATAGACGAGTAGCAAAGTGTAAACTCGGGCAATTTTATGAATTATAATAATTTAAGTATTCGACATTTCTAATAGTAGTTGTCGATTGAAATAAATGAATATGTAAGATACTTAATTTATTTGGTAAAAGTGTTTGAAAAATCTAGCCAAATTTAAGCGAAAGCTTAATGGAAGTGAACTAAAAAAAAACAAAAAAAAATTATTTATTTTTTTATTAAACGAGGAATTTAATATATCGAAAAAAACGTTCTGCGACGATGTTGTGCTTCCTTTGAAGATATTCTGTGAATTTTTCAAATTTTTTTATTGATAAATCAGCAGGATATTTGGGCAGCTGAGAATCATTGTTTTGTAGCTACATATTACCCACTAAAAATGGTTATTTAATTATTTCGTAAAAATCTCTCAGTCACCGTATTCTATTTGTTTTGAACAGTACAAAAAATTGCAATGTTATTTAATAAAGGAAAGACAAACTTGATAAATGATAAAAATTATTATTTTTATAGGAAAATTTACGAGACTTGTGGTAAAGATTAATAGATATTGCTACGGATTAAAAAGGCGAGGAGCGAAAAAAGGCGGACGACGAGATCCGAACACACGGACCTTGGATTACGAATCTCGTACTGTAACCATTGAGCTAACGTACGCGTTGCAATGCAACGCTTACATTAGTCGAGACGCTTTTATCGCTCACTCTATCCTTCTCATATACCTACGTCGCGTGGAGGCGCCCGTGACAATATGTAGAACATTTTCCTATAAAAAATAGTAATTTATTATCATTTGTCAACTCTGTCCCTCCATTACTGAACACCTTTGTAATTTTTACTAGAAATTTTTTCTCCGTGTATCTGTGATTTTTGTTAGATTTTTCTTACATAATTAATTTTTAATTTTTTGGGATTTTCAAAGTAGATCTCTGCAATTTTAATGTCACATCCCCTGTAATAAACAATTTTTAAACAATATGCTGGTAGCAACGTTCAAAAATTATTTACCAGTCCTCTATTAATACAAAAGTACGTATGTCCCAATAGTGCCCTCTCGGGCTCAATAATTAAAAAGCAAGTGTAAAAAATGTTATTAATTTGCACAAGGGTTGCGATTATATCTAAAAAATTACTTTTGCACCTTTTATGCGATTCGAATATTGGATTTTGATATATTACATTTTCAATGAAAGTATTTACGTGTGCGTCCATCGAAATTTTAAATATTTGGTTGATACGTAACAAGATTAAAAAAAAAGAATGACTATAATTCTTTATTTTAATTAAAATAATTTACTGGATTATTTTTGATCCAGTACTCAGTTCTATTACTACCGCGTGTCTTTATATATTCGTTATTACAAACAGGAAACGTGAGGTTCGGTAATTGAAAATCTATAAGATGATATTCAAAATCGTTATTATATCAGATTCTAAGTATACCTAGTTATTATATTCCAGTGCCCCGTTTTAAGTCGTCGGGCATATATGTGTGTGTATATATATATATATATATATATATATATATATATATATATATATATATATATATAAGTGCGCGATCTTTATCAATCCATGCTTATATACGGGATTCAATTATCTCTCATCCGAGAGGATTCGTCTAATTAAGAAGCGGAAACTTTCCAGTTCATACGGTATTAACAGTCGTTGTCTAAATCGAGATATATATTTCTTTGTTCCCAATTTTACGGAGAGATTTTATCAGCATAATTTAAACTTCGAAAGTCGTTTACACTCTATCACGGAGATGGATATATCTCTTTCTTTATTCGTCTTTTTACTGTACGTACACACGCAGAAAGAGACAGTGAGAGAAAGAGAGAGGTCAAAGAAAAAAAAGTATCGATTCGTAACCGAGTTGCCGAATTATACAATAAACAGATATAAGCAGTGTATTGTTGTTACAGGGAAAAATCTTCTAAATCTTCTATCGTACACCGACGTCGACAAGATACTTTTTAAAATAAAATATATCGAAAGCGGACGAATATATATTTTTCATCGATATATCTAAAAAGTATATAATACCGCGGATACACCTCGCTGTACACCGAGCTAATTGTATTCGTGTAGATCCGCATTCACCAGCCGTCGACGATATTATGCAAATAGCGATCGAGAACGCGGTCACGCCAAAAAGAAATCGTGCGTCCGAGCGAAGGAAACGGAGAAACCTTCGAGAAAAAAGAGGATCTAGAGAAAATCAGCATAATCCCCTCGTAATCCAAAATGACCTTCCTCCGTATATGTATGTATGTATGTATATATATGTATATACATATATAGGCAAGCCGGAAGCGAGTAGGAGGGGTTTATACGAAACCCGGTCGGGTCCATTGATTGGATTTCAAGACCATTGAATCGCGCGGAGCGAGTGATTATTTATCGGGTGAAACTGCCCTTAACGGACCGAGATGGTAGAGGGTAACCTCAGAGCTCTCTTGAGTCAGGGAACCACCGCAGATCGAGAGGACGACGGGGGAGTTTCTCACGTACAGGAGGCGCCGAATTAGAATTCAAATCGAAACCGACACGGACTAGCTATAAGGTAAGTCGTCTTGCCAAAAGTACCGCCTTCGCATTTCCGAGGGTTAACTCCTCGGACAACAGAACCGTCTCCTTATCCCTCTATCTCTCTCTTCCCCCCCCCTCTCTCTCTCTTGTCTTCGCCCTTTGAGGCTTCCTCATTAGTGGTCAAACTCGCCCGAAATCCTCTTTTATTTAATCATTATCAAATCATTCAAATACGGTATTAACAGTCGTTGTCTAAATCGAGATATATATTTCTTTGTTCCCAATTTTACGGAGAGATTTTATCAGCATAATTTAAACTTCGGAAAGTCGTTTACACTCTATCACGGAGATGGATATATCTCTTTCTTTATTCGTCTTTTTACTGTACGTACACACGCAGAAAGAGACAGTGAGAGAAAGAGAGAGGTCAAAGAAAAAAAGTATCGATTCGTAACCGAGTTGCCGAATTATACAATAAACAGATATAAAGCAGGTATTTTTGTTACAGGGAAAAATCTTCTATCGTACACCGACGTCGACAAGATACTTTTTAAAATAAAATATATCGAAAGCGGACGAATATATATTTTTCATCGATATATCTAAAAAGTATATAATACCGCGGATACACCTCGCTGTACACCGAGCTAATTGTATTCGTGTAGATCCGCATTCACCAGCCGTCGACGATATTATGCAAATAGCGATCGAGAACGCGGTCACGCCAAAAAGAAATCGTGCGTCCGAGCGAAGGAAACGAAGAAACCTTGGAGAAAAAAAGAGGATCTAGAGAAAATCAGCATAATCCCCTCGTAATCCAAAATGAACCTTCCTCCGTATATGTATGTATGTATGTATATATATATGTATATACATATATAGGCAAGCCGGAAGCGAGTAGGAGGGGTTTATACGAAACCCGGTCGGGTCCATTGATTGGATTTCAAGACCATTGAATCGCGCGGAGCGAGTGATTATTTATCGGGTGAAACTGCCCTTAACGGACCGAGATGGTAGAGGGTAACCTCAGAGCTCTCTTGAGTCAGGGAACCACCGCAGATCGAGAGGACGACGGGGGAGTTTCTCACGTACAGGAGGCGCCGAATTAGAATTCAAATCGAAACCGACACGGACTAGCTATAAGGTAAGTCGTCTTGCCAAAAGTACCGCCTTCGCATTTCCGAGGGTTAACTCCTCGGACAACAGAACCGTCTCCTTATCCCTCTATCTCTCTCTTCCCCCCCCCTCTCTCTCTCTTGTCTTCGCCCTTTGAGGCTTCCTCATTAGTGGTCAAACTCGCCCGAAATCCTCTTTTATTTAATCATTATCAAATCATTCAAATATTGTGATTAAACATCGTTGAAAATATAAGACTTTTAGTTTTCACTGTTAACCGGTCGCTTGCGTTGTTAAATTATGCACTTCCAATAAATTGATAACGAAACCCGTTGAAAAATGTATGCCTATCTGCGATCAATGACACATTTCGTTAAATTATCATAATAACGTATGTGTACGTATTAAACATATATATGAAAAGTGACACGTCAGTCCGTTGATTCATTATTCACGTTAATTTTATTAGACTCATTGGATTGAAGCATCGAAAGTTTGATTACTATTACTAATTAATTAATAATTTATGTTCAAAAAATCCAACTATTAGGAGATTGAGAAACAAAAGATAACGTCGAGTATTAAGTAATTACGAGAGTTACGACGGCCGAGTGACATAATCAATCTGTATATGACGTAACACGTATTGGAAGCTTTCAAATATGATCGTTCGAGCGTCTACACTCGAATATCCCACCTCCTATTTTCTCTCTCCCTTCCTCTCGATATCACCAAAGGAAAGAATCGCTGGAGCAGTCTTTTTCGGTCGATGATCGAAAAGCTTCGCTCAGCATCTTCGCGTCGTGCATATTATCCGTGTCGCGCAGTCGACAGAATCACTCGTTCCTTGTCGTCGTGAGATCCGCTATATAGAAGGAGAAATGGTAACACCATTCACTAACCGGGTATTGAAACTATTCTTTGCAAAGAATTTTTATCCTACGACAAAGATGAATATAGACGGATTTGTAGTATGCGATATTAGTTTGATTTTCTTATCAACCTATTATTTTATAAGTTGATATTCAATTCAACGGCATTATTAAAATTATTGACGAAGATGCACTGTTTTTTTCTTTTTCATCCAAAATTACCCTAACATTCATGTTAAAGCGAAAAAATGTGAACAGCTCTGTTATTTTGACATTGATTTTCAGTAATTTTTAGATAAATTAATGTTAATTTGATGATAGAGTGGTTAGATTTTTTATTGCATTTTACATTTTTCAAAGATTGTATAATAATAGTACTGTATATTTTTTTGTTCCTTCGTTTTGTTTATCTAATTTTTAAATGTCAAGGAAACGTTGCTGACTAAATTATTTGGTTTTACTGCTCAATGTATGTCATTAACCTTCAGGTGCAATAAATATTTTTTATAACAAGGATGATTCCAGTAATAATCAAATGTTGATATTTTTGAGGTTATTTTAATATTTTTATACAGACATAAATTTTGCAATTTTCTAATTAACACCTTTAAAAACTGCTGGTAAACATTAAAGTGTGTGTAATCGAAACCGGTAAATTAGCTAAAAATATATAAAATAATTAATTAATTAAAGTAATTACATGTTAAATTTGAGACGATCAAGTAGAAATCTTAAAATTCATCATCGAATGTAGTGAAATCAAAATAAGTAGACAAGTATGAAAGCTAATAACCGTAATTGAAACTTGTAATATCATATTCGGTAGATCGATTGAACAATGTATACAAAATAGTTTATTAATTTTAATATAACGTAATTTATAAAATTGAAGCCTGCGATAACTCGGATGGTAGAATTGTGGACTTGCATACGCGGCGGTGCCAGGTTTAAATCCCGCGGTCTCTGCTGATTGATACAAGCACCACTGGGGAATGTATTTTCAACAAGTGCTTTCTTAACAAAGACATCGTATGACCAGCACCACATTGAAAGCATAAAAAGAGCAAAAATAAATTCTCACGTAAATATAACATAAAATAAAAAAAAAGAAGTATATAAGATTTTTAAAGGAATTTGATTATAATATGAAATAAGGTAAACGTCCCTATTAATAAACGTTTTCCAAACATTTTTTTTATTCGCTCTGAATAATGAATGAAAATAAGCATAAATGATGAAAATTTTTGTATCATTTTAAGCGCGTATTCTTTCTGAATTATTATATGCCTTAACAATTCAATATACATGTTTTGTATAAATTATATTAATAGAAAGCTGAGAGCCTTATGTGTACGTGCTATTAAACGATCGTGTGACCTATATCCCGGTTGTTTAATAATCATGTACCTATTATTAAACGGAACGAAATATAGAAATTTCTATGAAATTTTAATAAATTCGCCCTATTTTATTCTTGAAATGGTTAATAATAATGTATAAATTTCATAAAAGTCTACCAGAAGTACGTTACTTTAAAATTGTTGAAAAAAATCTTTCTATAGCGAGAAAAAATGCATGTTATTTTGAAATAATTGTTTTAAATCAAATGATCGAAAATTAAAATATATGTAAGTTTTTTTGTTTTAACGTGATGTCGGACCCAAGTTACAGGGTTTTACACCTTTCAACATAATATTTATGTTGTAAATGATGTATTAAAAATCTGAACAAAATTATTATAGGTAGTTTAAAACAGAAGCGAGACGTTTCTATTTTTTAAGAAAAAAAAATTTTTTTGATAATAATGGAATAAATAATTTTTGGTCGGTAATTATTGACCGTAAAAGTCATGAATTTTCAATGCAAAAATCAGAAATAAATTACAAATTTAAAAATCTGAAAAAATTTGAGTATACTGTTTAAAATATGTCTTATAAAATAACACCCATTTTTTTTAAATATATAAAGATTAATTAAAAAGATAGTTTTAAACAGTAGTTTACAATTATATTGACTAAAGATCGTTTTTATTGCTTTTTGTAGTCAAAAAACTAATGTTTCAAGTGATTAATATCAGTTGAATAAGGCATCTATACCGTTTAATAATAGGGACCGATACAAAATCATACGTACGTCGGACGGAACACTTAATAATATAATGAAAATTCGATTAAAATGAATAAATTTATGAATAAATTAAATCTACGAATTAAAAAGTACGATACGCAATATAAATAATACTAAACCATACATTCATTAATTAATACGGATTTAAAACTTGATCGAAAGAATTGAACATTTTTGACTAATGTGACAGTCGATGCCATTTGGTAAACTTTAAAATTAAATATTTATAGACTTTTTGTTATTCTAGTAGTATTTGCTTGATTCATCTTCGAAGTAAATATCATTAATCTATGCAGCAATTTCAATAATTTATATAAACATGCGTTTAATTTTTTAAATATATTTCTTTCCGAGTGTTCATTATGTCACACATACGATTCATGTTTTTATCATCATTAAATTAAGTATATAAAATTTTATAAAATTTAAAAGATGTAGATTTTTTAAATCAATTTCCAGAAACTATTAATTTTACTAAAAAGTCGAGTTAAATATTGACAATATTAGTTCTGTGAAAATAATATATGGGCTATTTCACGTCAAGTGGTACGATGAAAATTTTAAATCGCTCCAAAATTTGAAAACAGGCTGGAAATATCTTCCAGAAGATAGAAAAAAATTTTTAGGTGTTAAAAATAATTTGCCTAAGAGTTATTCCACCATAAAAAATGGAAAATTTTCAATTTTTTAAAAAAATTTCTATTTTCAAAGCCATTTATCTCAAAATCTATTAATTTTATTGGAAAAACATTAGAAGCAACTTTTGTTCAAAATAATCTTTAGAAC
The DNA here is from genome assembly GCA_026168455.1 of Theocolax elegans. Classification (NCBI taxonomy): domain Eukaryota; kingdom Metazoa; phylum Arthropoda; class Insecta; order Hymenoptera; family Cerocephalidae; genus Theocolax; species Theocolax elegans. Next base: position 58,137,649 of record CM047430.1, read on the forward strand.
TTATCTACCTGGGTTATAATTCTTAATTTTAAAATCTCGAAGAGATAGAACACCCGGAAATATAGAATATCAAAAAAAGGCGACCACGCCACAATCGATTTTGATCTAACACCGCTCAAAAGATCACATTTTTCGAGAGCTTTCGAATGGCGGTGGTTAGATTATTGGCCAAGACCGCTGGTGTAAGTTATGCCTCATAAACCTCATAAAATCACTAATTTTCATGTATTTTAGGGCATAACCTACAACAGCGGTCTTAGCCAATAATCTAACCACCGCCATTCGAAAGCTCTCGAAAAATGTGATCTTTTGAGCGGTGTTAGATCAAAATCGATTGTGGCATGGTCGCCTTTTTTTGATATTCAATATTTCCAGGTGTTCTATCTCTTCGAGATTTTAAAATTAATAATTGTAACCAAGGTAGATAAGTTCTAAAGATTATTTTGAACAAAAGTTGTTTCTAATGTTTTTTCAAAAAAATTAATAGATTTTGAGATAAATGGCCTTAAAAATAGGAATTTTTCTAAAAAATTGAAAAATTTCCATTTTTTATGGTGGAATAACTCTAAGGCGTTATTTTTAACATCAAAAAATTTTTTTCTATCTTCTGGAAGATATTTCCAGCCTGTTTACAAATTTTGGAGCGATTTAAAATTTTCATCGTACCACTTGACGTGAAATAGCCCATATTTAAATAATATAATGTTAAAAAGTTTGGTGTCGTTAGAATAGATTCCTTGAAAATAGGCATATATATTAAATCTTATAATTTATCAGGCAATAATATCAACTTTTTGCTTCTTAACAATATGTTGGTATTTGACAAAATACGAAAAGACCCGTCTTTACAAACAATAGAATCGGTTTTCCGAGACACCCTCTATTAAAAAGTGTTATTTATTGGTTATTTATACGTTTCCCAGAAATTTCTTACCAAAAGTATAAAAAATGAATAATCAACACTTCTTAAGGGGTAATAATTAACACTTGGTAAGGGGTTGTTCTCGGAAAACCGATTATTTTTTAATTTTAAGTTTTGCGCTGAAGTTAATTGTTTGTAAACAAAGACAAGTCTTCTTTTATTTTTTTAATTACTATCAAACTGTAAAAACTATAAATTCTTGGTTAATTCGGTTAATAATGTAGGGAGGATTAAAGATGACTTTATTACCCCCTTTAATAATAATTTTTTGATATAACTTTTAGTCAATCTCTTGTATTTCTAGTAAGAGAGCAATTCATACTTGCCATTCTATACACCTTTTTGAGGGTGTTAATTTTGACAGTTAAAATTTGATCAATATTTTTAATTTTAATATTTAATTTTTTTTTCTTTAATCTTTTTCTGATTATTTTATTTAAATTATTAGTTCTACTAGGGTAAGTATAAATTATATAGCGAGCGCGATTTGTTATTTACTATAAGCTTAAATAAGTCATGACCTATAAAATATGTATTCAATATTTAAGATTTTGAGGTTGTTATATATAAAACGAAGGCATATTGTGTATATATTATAAATTGTACACTATAAACTTTTATCATTCATTTGTTGTCGTTTAATCTAATTGAATAACATTACTGAATACCATTAATCTATTTGATATATATGATATAAATCTAATTGAATAACATTATTGAATAACATTACTGAATAGTATTAAATATTCTTAACAAGTAAATGAACTATAAGAAAATAAAAAATTTATTCTTCGCCGATAGTGGACGAAGAGAATTATAAGCCTTGCTTAATAAAACATATTGGTTCGCAATCCAATGCTCGATTCAATGAACATTTTCCGTTTGAGATTGAGTCGTTTAACTAAATATTTTTTCCAAAAACTTTGAAATAAGAAGGCTTGTTTACGCGCCCAAATCTTTAACCTCAAAATGACTGTTGCTTAGAAATGATTAAACTACGTTATATTATAATTATTATTTAAATAAATAGCAGAGCTCCCTATAGCTAGCAATATTATTTAACCTGTCCTTAAGTAAAATTGCAGTACACGTTGTGCTTATAAAATGTAACAAATAACGTAAATGTTAAATGAAATAAATATATATCCAAAGTATGAGCATCAAATTAAGTTTTTTTTTCATTTATTTACGTAATTTTATCTTTCAAATGAAAGTTTTTTGCTAAACTTATTTATTAGTCAAATAACTGTTATATAATGTCAAGTTATGTTTCATGATCAAATAATTTTTTGTTTTATTATAAATACATATATTGATAATATGTTCTTGATATAAAGATTTGTCAGAACCAGTATATTTTATGTCATTTAGATAAAATGTCCAATTTTGATTTTATTCATTTACTATATATGTACTTGTATAAACAAATGATGTTTCACATTTGGTGTATATTTTGGCACTAGTATCCAAATAATGAAACACTCTTTTATAAAAAGATATTTCATATATACTTATATTTCATAGTTTTACTGTATTTGTAATTAATTAATCAACTATTTTAAAGTATTAAACAATCCTTTACTGCATATTATCCAGGGGGTGTATATATGGAGAAAAACGCACCAAACCTGAAAATTTAATTTACTAATGTTTAATCCAATATGTACAAATCAATCAATATACAATCATATCAATATACAAAATGTCAGAGTGACTAGTTTATATCTATTGTTTTAAAAATATAATTTAAAAGAAGAATTATAAACATATTATATACAAACAAAATTCGTTGTATTTAACTCTTTAATTTTTACAAATTTAATTCTAAATATAAATATCCCTTTTAAAAAACGTTTGACAACTGGTACTTTTACCTTAGATGGTCTTGTACTGATTTTTTAATGAAATCGCGATCAATATCTGGATCGCGTTTTTATATCGGTCTCTGAAAATTATAATAAAATAACTCGATAAAATTTGAATCGCATTATACATTTATTGTCTCGAAAGAATAAACGCGGAGTTCTAAAAGCAAAACCTTCTTGCGAAATCGATTACATTCTGTTAATTTAATATAATACATTATTAACGTATAAAAACAACAGCAATTTATTTATTAGGTCAATTGTCGTTACACAGATATTCGATTAAAATGTTATCACAAATTCATTTGAATTTCTGGATAAATATGCAAAGAGAGAGAGAGAGAGAGAGAGAGAGAAAGAGAGAGAGAGATGAATATTTAGTTCCGAACGGAAAATCCAAGATATTACGAAGTTCGTATTGTCGGTCAATCAGTAATTCGAACTTTCTCGATTGAATATTGAAAGCGAGTTGATTCTTTCTGTGTACAAGGGATGCACAGTTTACGAACGCGCGCCCGCATTAAAATGCTATGAAAATTGATGCGCCGCACTTTCGCGCTTGGGGTTGTTCCTTAAGCTTTTACTTTCGCCTCGGGAGCGTATCATCGCGACGATACTCGCACATACAGGTTCCATACATTTCCCGTTGCATATTTCCTTTGCGTTTTTACGTTCCTTTTATCCGAGTAATAATTTTATTCCTGGTCGTCATATCCACAACACAACTGTCAAATAAGAATTTACGATGAACAATCAAATTATTTTGCTTTGTTATAAGTACCGCGATGTATTTGCTAGATTTGAATATTATTTATAAAAAAAAAAAGACAAATTGGTATTGACGAAATTGAGTATAAAAGACTGCATCGATCGCACCAACAGTTACAGATAGGTGACAAACCATCGAAGAGAGATAGATAGATAGAGTGTGCTCTCGTGTGTCTGTATACACAGTTTAAAAATAAAAGTAAAAGACGTATCTGAAAATTCGTGTTACGTGTTTGAACTGTGGTTATCGATGTGCATCGATCAATCGATTGATTGTCGATACGTCAGGTGTATTTGTACCTGATGCCATTTTCTTCTCGACATAAAAAATTCATGACGAATCACGGAGAAGATCCACGAAGGATCTAAATCCGAAAAAAATGACCTCGAGATAAGGATGAAAATCTTGGGGATCTTTACCCGTTTCAGGGATTTCTGGTTAGCATGGTTGAAAAGTGCACAATGCGAATATCCGCGTGGAAAGTGCTTACCGCCTCAGTTAGACGGTTGTACGTGAATTCTAAACTTCTAAACGCTCGGTTGCATATTCGCACGCTCTCGCATAAATTTTGCGTGCTCGGACGTTAAATGGTTTAGTTTGTGACGTGTACTTAAAATACGTATTTTAAAGCACACCTATACGTATACACGCATTATGCGATGTGCAATCTTGATAAGGATCATCGTGATAACCACAGTCGGTTATCATCTCGATTCAAATACAGAATCGTTATAGATTTCGATTTTCCACAATGTATACAAAATTTGGCGTGTATCTTGAAAGAAAAGAACTATTATTTATTAAAAATGACTATATTTTATAGTAAGGTTGTGACGTACTTGGATTATCACACATTTTACTATATTTTAAAGCAAATATTTGTATTTTCATAGCGATTATTGTTATACATTGTGAAAAAAATTCGTACACGCAAAATTAATATTTGTTATGTTAAATATAGTAAAAAATATGATGATCCGAATGCATTATGACCCCACTATAAAATAGTGCAATTTTGATTAAACAATTTATCTCAGAATATAAAAAAAGGCACGGTTAACATAGTTATTATTTATTTCCTTTAACACACTTTAATTGTTTGAATTCAATTTATATATATATATATATATATATATATATATATATATATGTATTGGGTAAAATTAATAATTGAAATATCTAGATTGAGAATACTTGATTTAGTTCAGTAAAAAGAGAAAAAAAGAATCAATTTCCACCGGTGAATTAGATTTAAAATTGGCAAATTTGAACGTCGTAATCGACAATCCTGACGAAAGATAAAAATCGGTCAATTCTCCAGTCGCATCCTCTCATTCTCTCGCGTCCACTTAATTTTATTGTCGCTTATCTCATCTCCTTTTATTGCTGGCGAATCTACAAAGCGCGCTAGTCGTTAACGATCAAGACACGGAGGAAGTCTTTGTTCCACGCGGTGAGATACAGAACGACCGAGAATCCCCCCCCCCTTCTCTCTCTCTCTCTCTCTCTCTTTCGCTCATATACACATAGAAAGAAAATGGCCAAGTGGAGGCGAGCTGTCTCCCGGGGCCCGAGGGCTCGAAATAAAGCGCACCCATTTTGCACAATTATATCCTGCCTCGTAGCCACTAAGGATGTCCCTTTTCTTCCATTTTCCAGGATCCTTCTCGCGCCACATTACTACACTTTCAGCTTTGGTCGTTAATAAATGTGTTCGCTAAAGTGTCGGGCAAAGAAAAAAAAAGAAAGGGAGAGAATGAGAGAGAGAGAGAGCCCACCGGCAGTTGAAATAACGGCAAAATTTCTCGAGTCTTAATACCAACGACGACTTAATAACTTGAAGATTTTCCACTCATTCTTATATGTCTACTCGTCCCTCGTTCGATCGTCGATTTATCACAGTGTTATCCAAACAAAAAAATAGATCTGTGTATATAATAAAAGGTAACTAAAGTAATATACTTGGTAAGAACATACCAATTAGATCACGAAATAGTTTTATAAATATTCAATGTTTAAACGTGTGAAAACCGACTGTTATTTCTTTCACCTTTTTAAAACTCCGGAGCACTTAACGTCCAGTTAATCTTAATGGACCTATTGTACTATTTAAAACGATGTGAAGTTTTTATTAAAACTTTATATTTTTCATCAAACGTAATGTAAAAATAGATTATCTGGAGGATAAACGGCACTACGTAAAAATATTAATGGATTGTTTAATTATGCAGGATGGAACTGTAAAATTCAAACAACCCGGTGTGTGTATACGTTATATTTAGCACCTGCAACGTACAAATTAGTACTACGTTAGAATTTGTATATGAAGGTATTTAATAATACGTTAATTTTGGACCCGTTATATATATATATATATATATATATATATATATTTAATACTTCAATTTATTTTAAGATATAACTTTTTAATCCAATTTCATACAATATTTTTATAAATTATTCAATAAATTATGGTTAATCCGACGATGAAATATTAGTTAATAAATTTTTCTAATGATATAATCTATGACAATAATATAATTAAACGCTGAACAATATATGTACGACGATCAAGCGTTTAAACGATTAATTCAATATAAGAAAGAAACCGCTATTTACGACACCCATCATAGTCCACAAAAAGATTAATCTCACTTATAAAATGATGATAATAATATTAATAATAATAATAATTCGAATGATAAAAAATAATCGTTTTATATTTTAAATGAAACTAGTCGCCGTAGGAATATTGAATCTTCAAATTTGTGTGACGCCGAAAGCTCCTCACATCGCGAGTGTGGAGGGGAGGAAACAATTTTCTGAGACGCACCGCTATACAGTATCGAATCCCGCGTTATTTAATGGAAATAAGGCTTTTATAAAAGTCCGTGCGTGCATGAAAACTAAAAGTATAGAGACAAAAAGGAAAAAGAAAAGTCGTGTGGGAAAGAAGCGGCAGAGAAAGAGAGAGGGAGAGAGAGAGAGAGAGAGAGAGAGAGAGAGAGAGAGAGAGAGAGAGAGAGAGAGATAGCTGCGTTAGCGGAAAAAAGGCTGAGAGAATCTGAGGCGAGAGTGTGAGAGGGAGAAAGAGAGAGAGAGAGAGAGAGAGACAGAGACGGAGACGGAGTATGTCGCTCCTGGGAAATAAACGCCGGAAGACAAGCTCTTTGGTCGGATAACGCGGGTGTTCCCTCGTCGCCTTTCTCCGCCGATGAAGCGAGCAAGAGAGTGAAAATAATAAAAAAAAAAGTAAAAGAACTGCAAAAAAGAGGAGACGACGACAATGACGCTGCACCAGCACCAGCACCAGCACCAGTACCACCATCACTACCACCACCAGCAGCAGCAGCAGCAGCAGAAGCAACAGCAGCGTTGGACAAGTGGTAGTTTGAAATTTCAAATTCATTTACGTCTGCGTCGCACAGTTTTAATCCGCTTTAATTGTGAAAAATTGTCGAGTGCTTGGGTACCGAGCTTTCCGCCCCCATCCCGGCACTCCCTCACCCTTTCTCTCTTTCTTCTTTCACTCCTGACCAAGTTCGCTTGTCCTCCTAACTCCATTACGAGTTTTGAAGGGGGGAAAGGAGCAAGGAGAAGGAAAAAAGGAGAACAGTCAAATTGTCAGAATGCAATTTTCGCTCTATTCCCTCTTCTTGTTATTCTTAAAGGTCTTTGAATTCTACAAATTTTTATACCTCGTAATCGGTGTCTTTTACCGTTTCTTTCAAGACGAATCGGCTCTTTCAAGTTCTACGCTTGGATTGCGAATGCTGATGTTACTGGATGCCACGGTATCGCTTAGTAGACTGTTCTCACCGCTCGATGAATCCTCGTGATTTATATGTGCCTTATGGATTTTGAGCTTAACGTCTAAACATTTTCGTCGTTTTATTCCGGCTTTTATCAGCTCCCGCCAACTGAAATCTACGTCGTACGACCTTCGATGCATTGTTGACAGAGCTTGCGCTTCTATAATCTTGTACTCCTTTAGCACTTCGTCTTCGACTGTTTCATCCTGTTTTGGATACGAGGTGTTTATTATTTAAATCACTAATACAATAATACACTCTGAACTCTAAAATGTAAAAGTGACGCTACAATATGTGGATCGATAAATTTACAATTTTGACATGTGTAATATATGATAATTATACATTTTAAAATATAAAATATTTTGTGAGAGAAAATAATGATTAGTAGATTTTAATACAAGATTAAGAAATTAAGGACATGTCGGGCATAAATTACAGGACTCTACCCTTTTCAACTTAACAATTTTGTTCAAAGAAGATGTTTGAAGAACAACGATTTTATTAATTATAGTTGAGTAAGCGATGTTGGAATATTTCCCATCCAAAAATCATGTTGAAATTCTCCACCAAAAATTTTGAATAAATTCACATATATTGTTAAAAGGAAGCCCGAGGCTGTATGACGGTGTCCGATTTTTGAAAATTGATCCCCATTACATTATAAAAAAATATGGAAATTTGCTATTTTAGGGTACGACATTCACTTTGTTATTTGTAATTCATTTTTTAAAAAATCATAATTTCCGCAAAATTGTAAATAAATGAACAAAATTGAGTAGGGTCAGATTTGTTGAAGGCTCGTTCAAAATATGTGCGATATTTAGAATTTCAAAAATTAGAATATTTTTTTGGTTATTTCGAGCCTAGAGAAATAGAATAATCATTATTTCGATAGTAATAAAATCGTTAGTTATTTTGAATTAGGTGCAATATTTCGAATACCAAATAATAGATAAATAGTTTTCTAAATTATTTCCTGTATTCAAGGTGTTAATAGACAAATATTATAAAAGTTATTTGAAGTTCGAATTTTCGGAATAAATATATAAAAACTGAAGAATGCAACACTTTCAAAATATAATGATCTTTCTATAATTCTCTTGGTTCTAACTGATAAAAATGCGTTTCTAATTATTGAAATACGAAACGATGCACACATTTTGCACGAGCCTTCAACAAATCGAACCCCACCCACAAAATTGAGATTTTTGCATCCGTTGTAAATAAACAATTAAAAACCAAATACTTATTTAAAAGATATCACAAGAATTTTTTTTTGTATTATCAACATTTTATGAAGAGGTCTGTAATAGTGATTTCTTTATTTTTTCTTCCACTCAAACCAAAGCAAACAAACTAGAAGGTTGGAACGATCGCAAAAGCTTTCCAACGCGCTTAATTAGCAAGTAAATGAAGGTAAGGTGAAAAGAAAAAACTGTGATCATTACGTCTCCAAGAGGAATAGTCGCGTCGATAGACGCCAAGTCGGCAGGTCGATCCTGTCCAAAAGAAGATAGCGTAAACTCGCTCAACAATTTTTCCTTTTGATGGGGAAAATTAGAGGCTACCGCTTCCTCGAATAGCTCATCAGCTTGGCCAAACGCGCGTCTACGCCTCTCTTCTTTCTCGCGTGCTTCTTCCTTCATTTTTTTCACCGGCTCGTACCGACGCTCGAGTTCTTCTTCGTGCAACCCCTTCTTTTCTAGGATTCCGCGCTGCATCCGATCCAATTCCCGCGTGACCCAACGCGCCCGCATTTCGTCCACCAATTTCTTGCGACTTCGTGCCTGTTTATTTTTTTATTCAAGATTTATTTCTTACTTAATCCCAATTATAACACGCGCGATTGCGCGAATAAATAATTTTGTCTTATTCTTGTTAAACATAAATGAGAAACCAGACTATAAATATTTAAAGTAAGTAAAAGTCGTTATATGTATTTGAGTTAATGGAATCCACGCGATTATTTTTGGAAAAATTTTTCTCTCTTTTTTTTTATTTCGCGCCTGTGGATTAATATTGCCAAAATTAATAAATTAATAGTACTAATTTTCATAATGGAATTTTATTATTCTATGAAAAATTTAACGGGTCAATTATTAATCGTTGATAATTTTTTGTCCTTAACTAAATGCATTAACATATTTTAAGATTTAAAATAATTTTAATATAATATTTCTTGGATAATGTATTAAAAATACCTTTGCGATTTTCGTAGCTATCATCTGTCCAACTTCTTGAGTAATTTTCTTTTTCTTCATCTCATCGGCTTGTATTAATTCCAATTTTGCGGCCTCCGCTTCTTTCTCCTCTTGCATTTTCTTATTCATTTCTTTCCGCTCATTCGTCCACGCCACGAAATCTTTAATCTAAAATAACCATCGAGAAATAACGCGAAAATATAAATTAATGTTAAACTCTTACATCGAAAAGAAAATTTTAATTCGCGGGAAAACTGTGGAGTGTCACGTGCAAAAAAATAATTGAAAGAACTATTAGTTTGGAAACTAAGTATTTTCTGCATTAATTAATGACAGTTTTGTTTTTTGTTCCAGAAACAATGTGTTCACGCTAAATAAATTGAATCAACGTGATTTCGCTATATTTGTTTAATCAGTGTAAGTACTATCGTTAATTAGTTTTAAAATAGTTTTAAAATGGTATATAAAATTTATAATAGATTTAGTTCACCCTGTTAACTTCTCGGTCGACAAATTGACGCATCCAGTCGACGTCAATCTGCCTAAATTTTGATGAATTTTTAGGGGCGATAAAAATCCTGAGTGCACCGTTAAAATCACAAAATCCAACACACGGAGGATACAACGGTAACTCGTGCGCATGAATTCCTGTGATTACTCGACCGGATAGGCTTTGAGTGGTGTTTGGCTCGTGGCATTTTATTGAAAGATCCCAAACCTCGACTGTCCCCTCATTGTGACCGAGAATAATTTTAGATGGGCTACTGTTATCCCAACAGCAAGCAGTGTACCTGTCAAATGAAGATCCTCCTCGTTTAAGTATACAATTTTTCAAGAAAATTTACTATTCAAACTCGTGGCGATAGATAAGTGGTTAATAAATATCGATTAATTCTATTTTGCAATAATTTATATTACTTAATTAACGGGTTATCAAATACAATTTTCACCTTCCCTATGTTACCGACCTAAAAATTCATATAAATGTGAAGGTATTTAAAAGTGGGTATTAGTTTATAAAATTTAAATAGTTGATTGTCCATCGTTTATAAATAATTTTTCCACGTGCTTAATTCTAGATGAAAATATTCTAAATATTTGAAATCTTCAACCAAAATTTACCTCTATTTACGTATACAATACGAGTTTACACAAAATGCGACTCTGCGTCGAAAATATTAAGAAAAACATTTATACTTAACGCTTATTATTAAACGATTAAAATGACCATTCAAACGGTGAAACCCGTCATGTTAGTTAAGAGAATGTCGAACCCAAATTGCAGAGATCTACACCTTTCAACCCACCAATTATATCTAAAGTATTGAATTAAAAATCTGAACAAAATTCATAAGGATTTTTTAACAAAAAAAACTATATTTTTTATAATAATTGAATAAACAACTTTGGGTCCGTAATTATTAGCGAAAAAAGGCATCATTTTCAACCCGAACATTGTAATTAAAATATCAATTTAAAAATCTGAAAAAATTTGGATTTATTGTTGAAAACATGCTTAAGGGCCTGATGGACAGGATTTAAAAAAAATTAATTCTTTTGTTTATAAAAAAATATTAAAAATGACCATTTTTGGGTCCGATATCTCCTTAATAGAAGTTTCAATGAAAAGGGGATGCAAAGGTATTTAGTTGGTGAAATCGGTTGACGCTACAGTTCTAGGTAGACTAGAAATTCTGATTCGATCTTGAACCAAAGCTGTTTCTTTTCACTAAAATTTCGAAATGTCATTTATAAATGTTTTTCTGTTATTGTATTAGAATGTTTCGTGAATAGAGGTACCGAGTTCACATACAAGATCGTAAATTGCCGTGCTTCGAAAATTGCAACTTAAAACTATATAATATTGAAAAATACGAAGTTTTGTTTAACGATCTAAAATTTATTTTAAAACTTTCTATAAAGGAATTGTAATATTAAATGAATAATTTTATATTCAAACAAATTTTTCCCATCATTTCAACAAGGTCCAGGACACGGAGGCTGAAACCTCTACCCACAATCTGTCTTAACACCACAGATTTATATTAATTTAAAGAATAAGCATTTAATTTCCTAAAAAACCATATTACTTATTCGTACATATTTACAATTCCGTTTAATTCGACAGCATCGTTTTGAATATTTCTCATTACCTATTTTCCGACTTTCTCCAAAATAAAGATTCGGGGAAATCTTCTCGCCAAATGGCAAAAATCCGCCCACCGACAGTTAAAATGACATCTTTCAAGAATCGTGATCGGACAGCATGGCTGACTGGTCCGTCGTGCACCTGCTTTCGCCAAGTCCATTTGCAGACTTCCTTATTCAAAGTGATGCCAGTCGAGAATTCGAATCCCTCCCAAGAGACGAGGCCGCATTCGCCTCGAGCGGTACCGATAAAAATACCGGCTGCATAAAACGCATCTACTTTCAACATTGTTTAAAACGCGACGATGCTTTATCGTATACGCGGGAACTTTCGCGCAACATTTTTAAATTATTATTTTTGTTCAGACATTTTTCTACGTTTATTAGATTCTATAAATATGATATACGAGATAAAAAAGAAAATTAAGGAATTACGCAAATTTACCTAAAGGTGTTTCTCTTTTTTTTATCGTCACTTCGTAACGCCTCCTCGCTGCTAGGTTTTCGGAGTGCTGATCTTCATCTAACAACTTTTTATGATTCGGTGGTCGAGCTACGCTCATCGACGTTATAATTGCATTTCGTGGCTCGTTTTCATTTTGTACAATCAGGATATACAGCGGTTTAAATACACCGTCAAGAATTTTATACCGCGATATCGACCGCGCGAGAGAATTTGGTTTTTCCACTGGTTTCCTTTTTTTCGAGCGAATTTTCACCGATTTCTCTTCGGATGGTCGCCAACTGTAATTTTATTATTTGTAAAAATCAATACGATATTTGGTACATTATGAATTATAAATGTAGATAAAGTGCTTTTTATCGGGTAATCAATGATCGCATTAAATCTAAATTATTCATTCAGCTAATGAAATACTCTTATATTTAATTTCGCGATGATCTGATTATAAAATTAAAATCTTCTATATTTATGAAAGATATATATACATATAAATAAAATTTTATTTATGTGTTATACGTATTAACTTATAAACGTAAATTACGTTAAAATTTATTATTTTACAATTGATAGGTTTTTGACTGCATTGCATGAGCATTGTTTTATCGAATACTGTTGAACTAGAAAACCTCGCATAATTATTAATCGACTCATATATAAATCGTATTACATTTTATATTTATTTAATATTTAATGTTCGTTTCACTGTGTTATATGGTCCAAGTATTATCGTAGGATTAATGTTATTATAATGTAACATTTAGTGTACATTGGAACATTACATTTCTATTCCACAAGATTACTTTTTAATGTAATTTTATCGCAATATTATCTGCACGAGTTGAATAATTTTGACGTCCAAGCTTTAATTATAAGGAAAAATGATAAATTAATAACGTGTATCGTAAAGAATAGGAAATTAAAATCGAACTACGAATATTATTCCGATGAATTGAAATAAACGTTAACTTCAAATCCCAGAAAGCGATGGTTCCATCCTCGCTCGAGGCGATGAATTGTAAACTCAAATCTTCTTCGTTCGTGTTAGCGGGTAGATCTTGAAGTATGCCTCGATCGTTGAGCTTATCGTAAGGTGACAACCATTCGATTTTCGTAATTGGACCCTTCTGGCTAAATTGCAACGAGGAGGTTGCCGTTCCTCTTACTACCGAACATTCTCGCGATTCTTTCATCCATGTCCAGAGGCATTTTAACGCAGTCTCGTGTCTGCTCTCCGCCGCATTTTGAACGACGATTCTTTCGACTTCCTCAATTTTTCCCGTTATATCCCAGACAACAATCTAGAGTCAACCAGTTAAACTAATGCTTTTTTAGGATATTGACAGTTATTCAACTGGGATCTTATTATATATTTATTTTAACGCAGATTCATTATTCGATTGTATTGCAAATTGATTTCAAGATATATCAAGCGTTACTTAATTATTCCGTAATTCTATAATTAAATTACGTTAAAAATAGTATCATTACTTGTCCGTTGGTACATCCGCCGATAACAATATTTCCATTACGAGGACAAAATGATACCGCCGTTACTTGTCTCTTAGATTCGAGAATGAGTTTAGGTTTCAAACAATCATCGAATGACCAAATTAAAACTTGATTTCCTTCTGTAATGGCCTGCAATGGTTCGTTATTAATGTTACCTGAATAAGTAAAATACAATCTTGTAATCGTAATAATTTACAAATTAATTATTGCGTGTATGTGACATTTTTAATTTTCAAAATTACCTTAGTAGAAATTAAAATGATATAAGTGGTTGTTTTTAAATAAATTATTATATTAGCTATAAAATAGCTAATTGTAGGTTAAGAACATATCAAACAGTTTAATTTCTACTAGAGTACAGATTACGAAAAAGAAAATATTATGTAAGCAGAATCACCCGAGCGCACTTGTAGCGTATACTATTTTTATGACATTGCGTGCAGAATTTTGATAAAAATCTGATAAAAAAAATAGACGATTATCATATAAAGTCGGATATTGGGTACTACCCTTTTCTCTTGATCAACAAAATAGCCTACACTAAGAAAAAAAACAAAGTTACTGTTATTATGCAGTACATGGTTATATTTCAACATTCTTGTACTGAACATTATGTTTACATTTACTATCTAAACTAAATAGATATTATTACAAGTATAATTTTTATTTCGCAAATTACTTCTTTATTGCATTACAAAGTGATATGTGTGATAAATTCATTATTAAACAGATTTTAAAAAGATTTCATTATCACATTCTTTTTTTTTGATGATAAAGGTTTCGCATTGTCATAGAAAAAGAAAAAAAACAGATCACAAATATTATAGAACATTAGTATTTTTGCAAAATATAAGCTATAATATTTTTGATATTTTTATTAAATTTGCTTATAATTTAAATAAATAAATATAGGAATATTCACTTACAAGAGGAGTACATGACCTCCGGGAAACGGATCTTATCCTAACTGGTATATCTTTTGTAATATAAAAATATGAAAAAAGCCAAGTTGTTACCTGCCAATGGCCACTTTTACGAAAGTTATTCGACATATAATAATAATTTCTATGAAAATTACTTCTAATTTAATTGCTTATAACTCCAAAACAAATGGAGATATAGACACTCAAACCAAAAATCAGAAGAAAGTTGAGTTTAAGTAGATACAATTTGAAAAAAGGAAGCTTAAATTGCTCAATTTGGAGTAAAGTTATAGAGAAAATAAGAAATTGAAGAAATATTAGCTAAAATTAAATATGTAAAATTTTTATTGTGTCTTTTAGCCTAAAATTCTTCAATTTCTTATTTTCTTCACGATTTTGCTCCAAATAGAGCAATTTAAGCTTCTTGTCTTCAAATTGTATTTACCGTAAAGTACCCAATTGTTGATCATGAACCAGTTTCTGATCAGTATATTATTTCAATAAAATAATAAGATTTACATTAATCTAGTTGCTACGCACAATTTGAAGGTTAAATAATCAATAATTGGTTATTAGGCTTAACTAGAAAATGGTATGTGTACCGAAAATTTACTGACCAGAAATTGGTACTTCCCGCTTTTGTTTCTTAGATTGTTGCTTACTTTAAAAATAGCAGATATTTTATTTTTCTGGGATGGCTAAAAGGAAGTTTAATACTTATACTTTATGTATCCAACAAAATATATACAATTATTAGTCTTTTTAACATAAAATTATGAATATTTTCAATAAAATTATTAATAATCTATGATCGTACAGATTTGCCTTAATTGATCAACAATTGGGTATGAAACGGTACTTGAACTTAAATTTCTTCTGGTTTTTAGTATGAGTGTCTATCTTTGTATCGGGGTTATAAACGATTGGAAATAATTTTCATTGAAATTAGATGTCGAATAACTTTCGTCAATGGGGCCATTGGTAAGCAATAACTTGGCTTTCTTCATATTTCTACATTACAAAAGATATACCTAAGTTAGGATAAGATCTGTTTCCCAGAGGTCATGTATTCCCCTTGTTAGTAGTAGCTCTTCAAGAATCTGTATAGAAAAGTTATTTAGTATAATTCATTGAAGATTTGGTTTTATTGCGCTCACATGTAATGAGTCCTTATCTTTTCAGTTGAAGGTACATAAGGACTGATTACTATACGCGATTAAGTATATTCATTGCTAATTAGAATTAAATAAATTTATTAAGTATTAAGGTAATAATAAAATGATAATAAGGCGCGATTTTATTTATATATAATGATTAATAATTAATTAATAATAATTAAGTAATAATGCCAGACTGGGATAGGGTGCATACGCGTATGAGTGTGTGAGAGATAGCTGATGGAGAGACAGACTGAGATGGATCGAGGAAGAGAGCACGCACGAAACAATTGAACATTCTGTGTTTTGTTTATAATACGATAAATTTATATTTTAAGCATTTTACGAAAGTAAACATTCTCTATCGAACTCTTTCACAGTTTCTGTTTACCAGCGATATTGTAATTAATAGTAATACGTTTATATTAAAAATTGGAAATAAAGTTTGGTATAAAATAAATCATTACTTTATTGTTTTTAACCTTTTCTGAATTTGTTGGCTTTCATTAACCTATAAAATTTAGGATAGTAACTATTACATAAAATACTAGCACTGAGTATCTACATTGCCGTTTCAATAAGGATTAGTACTTATTCCTATATAGTTTTGTAGCTATTACCTATGCAACTTTATCGTCTTCAGTTACCTAACTGAGTAGTAATGAATACTAATTTCGTTAGTAACCGTTAATGGGTTTCTCTCCGTGTAGGAAGACTGCAAAGACTACGTGGTCGCAAGGACATTATTAATAAATAATTAGGTTTAAAATTGCAAAGGGCATATTCGAAATTGACGTAGATATTACACTGAATATATTTACTATCAAGGCATTGTATTGCGTTTCTAACGAAAGTATGGATATCCGGGCTAACCTTTTTCATTTGTTTCAATAAATGTTGAAGTACAATTTATTATTAATTTAT
This sequence comes from Theocolax elegans, assembly GCA_026168455.1. Taxonomy (NCBI): domain Eukaryota; kingdom Metazoa; phylum Arthropoda; class Insecta; order Hymenoptera; family Cerocephalidae; genus Theocolax; species Theocolax elegans. Next base: position 58,154,345 of record CM047430.1, read on the forward strand.
AATTGGTTCGATATTACATTATCCCGTGATGATTTATCATTATTATGTCCTGACTTTTATTTGTATTGATTAGTACGAATTCTAGTATGTTAAATAAGTATTGATTCTTTAAATTTTACAATTTTCATTTTTGCCTGAGGTAATAATACATAAATTAATTAAAAATCTATAAATATTTTTTAAACAACTTTATAATATTAATCACAAAAAACTTGCTTATCCTAAATATTAAAATTTCTAGCAAAATATAAGTAACTGCGGATAGTTATGTTGATCAACTTAATATGGGTAGTAAGCTTTGATTGGTAATGATTATAGGATAACCAATTTATTTCTTAAATGATTAGATCAAATACTTTATTTTGGTTGGAACAACTATCGACTTTTTCTTTACATTAACCAATTAATTAGTAACAATTACTAATCGTGTTGTACTTACAACAAAACAAGGAAATAATCTTTTTAGTAAATGTTAAAAAAATATATATTCATGAAATCTCTTCACTATGTAATTTATATTATGACAGTTATGAGAAAATATTTTTTACATTGCACTTCGCAGATTATTATAGTGTACGGGTTCGTGAAGCCAGATCGCGGAGATTTTTTCAGTGTTGAGTTAGGATATAATATAAAACCTGCATATAATTATGATGAGACGACAATACTTCGTGAATTATAAAATTAGTTTAATTTAATTGCAATATGATAGCTTTAGCATCTTCTTTAAGGGGAAAAGATAGACCGGTATTAGGTAATTTTTCCGATTCGATAAATTAAATGTAGACAAAATCGACTACACGTAAATCTAATAGTTACAGTCAAAATTTTTTTTAGTTTTATTTCTGTGATTAATGTACAACAATTACACAATTACATCTCCTAACAAATTAAAGTGTCCATCCTTACATAACCTCAAAATTATATAAAAATTTGACTACATTTCAATGAAATAAATTATAAAAATTTAATTTAGTATAAATATTATAAATTAATTAATATTTTTATCGGTCTTACAGTCAATTATATGGGCAATCAGATTGCCCCTACTTATAATCACCCCCGAAGAATCTATAAAAAGAAAAATAAAAATAAAAAAATATAAAATATAAAAAATAAAAACACTAACTAAACATAAAAACAAATTATTAATAAAGCAATCTGACTGCCCCCCTGCACCAAAAATCTACTAACCCCAAATATGATGTCCGACGTTTCGAGCTCGCTGCTGCTCCTCATCAGGGACTGAAATGAAAATCTATTCCACACGATATTTAAACCCTCAAAAAAGCCTCCCCATTCCACGGACCCACCCTAAATAAATTCACACCAATAAACTAAGCTAAGTTAAGATAGGATGATAAATCTTATTTAATTTACTTGACTCTAACATTAAATTAACATTCTTATCATTCTTAAATATATGAATATTCTCAAGACTTTCTCTTTTAAATTTATTCATAATATTTTGTTCTAAAATTTCTACATTTTTAAAATCAAATGAATGAACAAAATCTAAACAATGCTCTTTCAAACCTGATGTGACAGATACACTCCTCAAACTATATTTATGTTCATAAATTCTCTTTTTCAAATATCTACTAGTTTGACCAATGTAACATTTATCACAATCAATACAATTTATTTTATAAACAACTCCAGATTTATCATCCTTTCTATCTATATCCTTACAATTATTAAACAAAAAACTTAAATTATTAATATTTCTAATTTTATAGATTCTTCGGGGGTGATTATAAGTAGGGGCAATCTGATTGCCCATATAATTGACTGTAAGACCGATAAAAATATTAATTAATTTAGTTATACTACAGTCGACATAAGTAATATTTTATTAAATATTATAAATATATAAATATTTAAATATAGTCTATTTTTACATAACCTTAAAACATTCAATATTGTTACATAACTTTAAAACATTACACAAATTAGTCTTTACTTGAAACGAAAAGAGCTAGACAATTTTTTTAAGTACAATTTTTCGCGGTTATAAAATTACATATCGTAACCAAAAAAAAAAAAAAATAAAAGTATCCAACAACATAATCTCAAAACGATACAAGCAAATCGAAAAGCACCAGACAAAGTTTTTTAGTATAATTACAGCGATTAAAGGCACAATTAGATTTTGCAACCTATGAAATTATCCATTTTTACATAACCTCAAAACTTTATAAAAAGTCGATTATACTAAAATCTAAAAGCACAAGACAATAGTTTTTTTTAAATTTATTTTTAGTGATCAAATACACAATTAAATCAAGTAACATATAAAAGTATCTAATCACATAACCTTTAAACTGTCTATAAAGTGGATTATAATTGAACTAAAAAGCGTCAGATATATATTTTTTAGTATAATTACTGCGGTTAAAAGGTGCAATTACATCTCCCAACAGTCCCAATCAATAAAACTGTCCATTTTTACATAACCTTAGAACTGTATGAAATTTGACTACTAGAATTCAATAGCACAAAACAAAATTTTTTTAGTATAATTTTAGCGTTAAGTTTATAATTACATCTCATAATCTACAAGAGTATCTATTTTTACATAACCACCAAAATTTATAAAAAGTCCGCTGCACTTAAACTGCTAACTGTATTAACTATGGTAACAGTAAATATTTTTTTTGTAGAAATACTTATTTTTCTAAATTATATAGGGTATTGACCAATCTGAAGAAAAATATGTTTAGCTTATATGTCAAAAATGCACTATATAATATTTACTTTAAGAGGATGTCCGAGCTATAGCTTCCGTCGATAGCCGCTCGATCTCGAGGCTTCGAATGGCACTGTGGTCAGGTGTCGATTTCAACGATAAACATACTTCAAACATAAATTATAAATTTTACAGCTACATAGAACTGTTGAAAGATACTTCCCCCCCCCCAGCTATGACTAAAATTAAGGTAATTGTTGTATTACTTTTGGCAGCTAATGTGTCTTTTTTAAAGAAATGTGTAATACTTTATGTATAGCATTACGGCAGATATAGACCCAATGAATACCAGACGTATTACACATTTCTTTAAAAAAAAAATTTATGTTTGAAGTACGTTTACCGTAGATATTGACACCTGACTACAGCGCCATTCGAAGCCTCGAAATTGAGCGGCTATCGACGGAGGTTATAGCTCCGACATCCCCTTAAATACTAATATTGCCATTTAGATGATTAATAATTGTTCTTCTCTTTATATTCCACAATTATTCTTCTTTATAACTGTACCGTATTGTACATTAAATTAATTTATTTGCATATATTTATTTTTATTTTATAGATCCAAATATGTAAAAGCTGTATATTGTATATTGATAAACCAGAGCTTGTTTATCTAAAACTAAAACGCAAGAAGCCAAAAAGGGAAATCAACAACTTAAAAAATATGACTCCTACTGGAAAAGCAAGTACTACGAGAATCCCTTTATAAGTTTTCAGAGCAGTTTTTAGTAAGTATTAAATGAATATATTATTGAGATTGAATACAATTATCAACTTAAATTTTCTAATTTCTTATTTATTTCTAGATTATGTAAATAGAATGACTCCAATAGCTGTACCCAAATTAAATGAAGCAACATAGAACAGATATTTTAACCAATATATGAAACACGTTAATAAATCTAAGGGAGCTGAAAATGGTTAAAAAGAATAATACATGCTGCAATAGAAATGTTTAATTTAATTATTATCTACTTAATTATGTTACAAATAAAAAAAATTATTCTTAATTAAATATAAAGTTCTTGAATAAAAAGTGCATACGTTTAATCTTTTATTAAACTTTTAATATTAAAAAATTTCAGTAAATTTTTGTGAAATTATAAAATTTAAAATGCGCAGAAAAAAGTCTTGTTTACTTCTTCGATAATTTAAAATAATATTAGTCAGGGATAAAGGAAGAGGCAAAAACTGGTTTGTTTTTCTCAAGCGTTTAAAATAAATTACAAAGTCTTGCAAGAAGTACGAGAGAAAATCTGGCTTATTTCTCCCAGACTTTTAAAATAAAATGCATGAAGTTTGACAATACGTATGGAAAAATCTCATCTGCGAGATTTTCATCAGATTTTAACAAACCAGACTTTAGCAAGACTTTATCCATACTTTTTTTACACGGGTGATGAAGAAATTGCTGGGACCTTTCATTTGATAGGTTACAAAATTCAGTTATCATAAAATCATCCGATTTATTAATATTATAAATTAATTAAATTATCTCTTAACGATTCCTACCCAGGTTATAATGTGATTACATTCAACAACTCTGCACCTAAAGATGTCTGCAAATCAGGCAGACGAAACGTTGTACATATATTGAATAATTTATTATTACATGATAAACAAATTTACTTGCTATATTAAAATGAATATTTTATAATTAAAATTAAGATAATTACTAATAATAATAATTTTTAGCAGTTTCTATCTACCTGATTTAAACTTTGTATATTTTTGGTAAAATAAGGACATACTTGTTTCACGATAAAAATTTAAATTTTAGTACTGTTTTAAATTCATACTTGTAAATTTCATAGTTTCATATAATAGTTTTTCTAAAATGTTTTTAACAAAATTTTTAAAAGAGTTTAAGAAAAATTTACTTTTCAAATAGATATATAAAAACCATCATGAATGGCATTGAGAAAACCGATTTAAGAAATATCTTTCCAATACCATTCATGAAGAATTTTATATTGTTACTTAAAAATTTATATTAACGCGAAGGCAATGAAATTTGTTTAATTGGTCATCCAGCGTTAATTATAAACAAACGAGTCTTATCTTCACTCGGTAATGTGTTGGCACGATGTTTATAATTTTGAGTGATTTTAACGAGGTGCCATAGTCAATATTTATCCTCCCTGCCTTATCGGCAATCGCGATAATTAGTAATAAATTTGTAAATAAAACAGTATGTGAAAAAATAAGAGAAGAGGTGCCTTCGTTTATTAATAATCTAACTGTGTGCTGAATTACAGATTAAAATTATATTGCGTTTTTGAGAAAAGTCTTACCAAAAATGTGAACCTAACCTCAGCGAGGTGAAAAGATTTGATTTTTTTGGTAAGACTTTTCTCGAAAACGTAATAATATTTTAATCTATTTAGTACACAGTTAGATTGTCAATAAACGAAGGCGCCTCTTTTCTTATTTTTTCACATACCGTTATACTTTTTTATTAATTAATCATCAATAATTGAGTACGGTACCCCCTTAACTTCAATTTGAAAGTTGCATTTAAAAAATGCAGAGAATAAATATAAATAAAAATAAGTAAAGATATTGTATTCGATGTTGAAGAACAAACCAAAAAATGTTTATTAATTGCTCACGTTTTGATACGGATTTTCCCCATCCTCATTAGGCTAAATAATTTTATTAATAGATATTATTGAGATCATTTTACACATAAATATTATTAACATTGTATCAAGATACATACAATTATTGTCAAAAATTATACATTTAAGATCTAAACTTGTGGCAGTGATACATCGTTTTGAAATTAACTAAAAAGAAATTAAGAAATATTGATAAACGGAGGATGCCCATATGTATGATCCTGTACTTTTCATCATAATATTCAAATATAAAAAAAAACGAAATTTTGGGAAAATACAGGGAAAATTCACAATTAACCGTTAAAGTTGTATTTTTAACATTGTATGTATATATAAAAGTTTTCTATAAACACAGACTGAGATATAAATTCAATGTATTTTATGGGCATCATTCTTTATTTTTTATTTGCTCAAAGCTTAACAAAAAACTATAAAATTTACATTCTTTCCGTATTATACTCCATAATTATAAAAAGTGGTATAAAACATAATAGTTTAATAAAAAATAAATAACACCACAAATAAATTAACACTCAAAACAAAGTTAAAGGTAACAAAGAAATATAGCTAAAATAAAAAAAACAGACACTCGATATCATAAGCTATTGATGAAACAATTTTGAATTTGCCCACGACGTCAACAATGACATGCTATAATTAAATACGTAATTTCAAATATATATGTATAGGTATATGTACATTTATTTAACAAATAATTAATGAATAATTACCATCCAAAACAATAATTTTAATCGATAGATAAGTAATATTTTAATGAATATTTTATTATTAAAAATTAAAAAAATAAATATTAAATATTTTTTTAATATTAAAATTTTCCGCTACTCTCAATTTGTTTGCGCATTAATTAAAGCACTCATTGATCGGAAATTAAAACAAAATTACAATATGTATGATTACCATCAGTAGATATCAATATGTTTGAATAAATTTAAGTCAAATTAATAAATTTTTTTTTATTTGTTCATCAACATCAAATACAACATCTAACGTTTTAATTAATTATATATTATGATTACAATTGCCTCAGTAGCCAAAACTGAAAATGGTAGTACTATAGGAATGATGCATGTTACGAAAATAATAAATTGTGATTCAAGATTTTTTATAACCAAATTCGGAAGATCGAATAAACTGAGTATCAAGCAAGCCCGTATACTCCCATACTTGCTACGGGATCGGGAAGAGGAAGGGGGAGGGGACCCTTGATGCAGAAACCTCATTCAGCGGTTGCCGACCAACGAGATTCTCGCTTTTGCTGGCCGTCGTGTAAGCAGTGGCTGCGATTCCCGTCCATTGGGGATGCCAGGCTAAATCGTTGATCACCCGTTCCGAGCACAATTTCCCATTGTAGTAACACTGACGTTCGAGATATTTCGTTGAACCCGTCGCGGTATCGTTAACATCGTCTCCGGCTAGATTCGCGTAGTCGTTCGCGTACACGTCCCAAGTGGCGTTCGTCTCGATCTACCAAAAAATAGAAAGTAAAATAAGTGAGTTGGGAGAAACTATCTTCGTCGATTTCGGTGATAGTCAAGCTACTTTGTGGGAGGGTGAATCTATTACGATCTAAGAGCTGACCCCTGTCAATTTCCAATTGAGTATTCTCGAGTGATCTTGGGTTTATATCTATTGACATTGGATTTTTTGTCGATATATCTACACGATATAAATAATGCTAAAATATTTATGATAGTTGCTACGTGAAGTCGATACACTTATTCATTTAGATTTATAAATAAATCAAGTGATATTAAGGGGATGTCAGACTAAGAAAATAGTAATGTTTAATATTTTTTTATAAACGAATGAATAAATTTTTGAAAAAGTCCTGAACGCCATGCTCTTAGGCACGTTTAAATAGTTTCAAATTTTTTCAGATTTTTAAATTTGTAATTACATTCTGATTTTTGCGTCGAAAATTCATGCCTTTTTAGATCAATAATTACCGACCGAAAATTGTTTATTCAATTATTATTAACAAATTTAATTTTTCTTAAAAAATCAAAACGCCATGCCCTTGCTTTTGTTTTAACCTACCCATATGAATTTTTTTCAGATTTTTAAATCAATATTTCCAAGATAATTTTTATGTTGAAAGGTGTAGATCCCTGTAACTTGGATCCGACATCCTGTTAAGACAATTTGTAAAAGCTTTATTATTATTGGTAAGCTTTATATTTATTATTTGTATACAATCCTCTTTAAATGCATTGTCTATATTTTGGAAATTTTATGTCAACTTAAGGGGGTGGCTTACCCGGTGGATTACCGGCCGAGCCAAAAAACGTAATTAATACATTTATTTAAAAAAAAACACGTATTTTTATAAAAAAAACCGAATACAGAAGCACTAGATAATTTAATAATAAGTCATTCTACAAAGTTTCAAGTCAATACAACAAAGACGCCCTAAAAAATTTCTGCACCGAAATTGTACAATTATCCGTGATTATTCGGTGCAGAAATTTTTTAGGGTGTCTTTGGTGTATTGACCTGGAACTTTGTAGAATGACTTATTATTTAATTATCTAGTGCTTCTGTATTCGGATTTTACATAAAATTGCATACTTTTTTAAATAAATAGAATAATTATCTTTTTTTACTCAGTCGGTAACCTACCGGGTATGCCACCCCCTTAAGGAGATGTAATAACCAAATTACAGGGATCTACTTTTAAAAACTCAAAAATTTTCTGTAATTATCGAACTAAAAATCTGGAAAAATCCTTACGTGACACTTGAGTAATATAGGTGATGCTGACGGAGATTTTTTTTAAATAAAATAAATTAAATAATTAATTTTAATTAGTTAAAAATTAATAACCACTTTTCGTCGGTAACGATTAGGTGAAAAATTGATATTTGAGGCTGCACGAAAATCTCGATCATTTAGTGATAAAATATTTTGGAAAAAACTATACGTACTATTCAAAGCAAGTAGAAGAGCGTAGCACTCAGATTTTTTTTAAAAAAGTCAACCCATTGTTAATTAAAAAATAAATAAAGATTACAATTTTTTTAGTCTCACATCTCCTTAAAAGTTTTATGTCATAGTAACTACTGAAGGTACAAAAATGGGTCATAGTACTTTTGGTAGCTCGTAACAACAGCTTTCGATTGTCGTAATGAAAATATTAATATTTTTTTTCGACTTACATTTTGATAAAAGCTGATGGAAAAAATCTGATATTACGTATACCTTTATTAAATCAAATGTATTGTTTTCATTCAAGATTATTACACAATAATTTTGTGTTAAGTATGTAAAAACTTACTTCCAAAATTTTAATTTGCTTTTTTTAAATATTTCTGCGATGATGTTTATAATTTATACCTGTATCCTATAAAAACGTTATTAAAAAAAGTATTGTATACACAAAAAAAACGTTTAGATTGGAAATTACATTAATGTTTAGTAAACAAGTCACACACTGACAAACTGATGAAAATTACTATAGCTTCCAGTAAAAAGAAGGGTATAGTTTAGAATAAAATTTACTATAATTTTTGTAATATTTACTATAACTTTTTTAAATTTTAATGTAATCTATAATAATTTTTCTGAGCATGTCAGTCTGCGATTTCTTTACTAGAAACTATAATGTAATTTTTAGAAAAGATTTTAGAATTCCAGAAAATACCAAATTTCCCTCAATGTAAGGAAATATATAGATTTTTGTAAATTTATTGCAATATAATTTAAAAAAATTGGTTTTTTTAAAAGAGTATTCAGTCAACTTTTTATATGTTGCGTTTGGCTTAAAATGTAATTTTTACGGACTTGACGTATTACGTAGTTCCGTACTAAACAAAATGAAACATTACTTTATCACGTTTACAGAGCAAAATGTATTTCGAAAGATTTTTATCAAATTTAAAACAAGTTAAAAAGTTTTTATTATTATATATAATTTTTTATAATATTAATTCTAATTCAATATAATCTTGAAATTTCATATTTTGTTCCGTATAAAATTTTGTTTTCTACGTGTTGTATCAAATTTTGCATCCTCGGCAGGAACATATATTAAACTATATCTTATTACCTTCGAAAGTTAAACTAGATCACAATGCGCCAGATTATAATAAATCGTAATATAGTATACAACTATATAATTAATGCAGTTTGAAACAACAAACCTGTTTACAAACTTGATCGGTCTTCGACTTCAAAAATGTATTTACAGCTTTAACTATTCCTTCGGGTGGATTATCCGATGGTTTATGATCAAGTTCACATTGGTTCGAAAAGTTGGTTTTCATTGGAATTTCAGTTTGGGCTTCGCGTTCTTTGATGACGGATGTAGCGTTCGATGATTTGTCCACCAGTGATCTTGTTACATTAGCGAATGTCTCGCGATCGGGTAGTAATGCAACGTATCCATCTCGTTGATTGTCAGATGGTCTGTCGGTAAGGTTAATCGGAGCTTTCAGCTGATTAACCGTCGTCTCGACCTACGTCGAACCATTGTATCTGGTTATCCGAAATGGTCGTTCGCGTGTAATTTTCGATCACATTCGACTATCATTGCACAATCCCCCCCTAGTAAGATAATGTACTAATTGCCTTTTCGCAGTGGAGATAATTAAAGAACCGCAATTCAGCTCAGATAATTTACATAGAGAATACGCCATTGTCTCTAACGTCGTCCGTTGAGTAAATTAGTTGTTTCAATGACAATTTAAATTAATATCGATCAAAAACGAAAGGAAAACAAAAAGAATAAAATAAGAGAAATAATTCAAGTATATATCGACAAATCATAGCGAGGTTGAAATAACACCCGGCAGAGTCAAAGGATGATAAAACAAATTCCTCCGTTCTACATTCGTAGTTTGAGAAGTGAGTAACGGAGTTGGGAAAAGTAAAAAGGGGTAGTGACTATTAAAGGAGAAACCGAGCCAGCAAATAATCACAGTAGAGAGAGCGAGGACAAAAGAGAGGGAGAGTATAGAATCAAGGGTGTGTAAGGTAAGCGGTGGCGCGCGCGCGGTGCGTCTTCCTCAATATTTAACAATGCTACATTACACCGCAGGGCATATTCGGGGTAGCGGAGCTTGCGAGTAATAAAAGTGGCCGCGAGATGTATAACCGCACGCGGGGCCACGGACCATAGTCGAAAATTTATGGCTGACCCGTAAGAAGGCATCCGCGGAATTTATTACATTGCCCGGAAATTGAATTAAAAGTTCCTTCTTCGATAAAACATTCTGTCGCTTGGGTATAAGGGAAAAGAGAGACCGAGACGCCGAGACACCGAGAGGGAGGAAGAGAGAGGATGGAAAAAAAAACGAAGGTTTCGGGTAATTTACATGTGAATCAACTTCGAGTTGGCATAATCACGAGGTTGTGCACACAGCCTGTTCAACACCCGTGAGACTTTTTTTTTATGAATTCTTAAAGGATTACTCTTCTTTTTGCGTGCTTTTTTTTTGGTCTCAACTTCGCTGCGAGAGGTTAGTATAACACTTGCTATTATTACTTTAATTTTTCCATGTTGCGCGTGTATTTTAATGGTGAGTGTTGGATTACGTTATGGATTAATGGTATACATTTACGAAATCGAAACGTTGACAGCCTCGTTGTTTTGTTTGGGAGTACGTTTCTCAATTGATATATTTCATAACGCATTACACGCTATTCGCTTATTTTAAATGTTTATTCTTTTCGTCAGGGTCAGTTATTTTTACCGTGTAGAAATTTCCTTTGGAATTTAATTATTTGAACGCGTGTATTATCAAAATACTATACGGTTGCTTTATGAATAATTAAAAATTGTTTTACTACGTATATAAAAATTTGCCATTGCACTATTTATAAACTGTATGAAAAAGTGTAGCCAATATGAAAATTAAAATCTATCGTCCTAGAATCAAGGTTATTCACGGTACGCGAATATCGATATATAAAATAACAAAGGGTCTGCATCGCATTTATATTTAAACGTTTTGTTAGATTGATCGAAATAATACAAATGCGTAACTAGTTATGTTGCGCTTATCGAAAAAAGTTTCTGTAACTTGGTCTATCAAATTATCGAGTTCACCGTGTGTTTTCGTTCGAATATTTTTTACATTCATGGAGAACTATTTTTTTCACCCGTGAAACATTATATTTTACATAATCGAGTCGGAAACATGAAAATGACGAATAATTAGTTGGATTACCTCGATGACGTAATCCGGTCTTGTCGGTTTAACGATATTCTGATCGATGATCGGGCCACTGCCCAAATCTTGCCAAGTGCCAGGTGTCTTGTAAACGGCGCTTCGTACCCGATCTTGTTGTTCGAGTCTCAAATCCTCAATGTGTTTGACCATTTGGTTGTAGCCGTCGAGGGTGACGCACACGTAAAATTGGCCTTGCTCGTCGTCGTCGGTGGTAGGAGCGTAACCGACGAGTATTTTATTCCCCGGATATTGTTCAATTTGATCCTTTATCGGTAAGAAATCACTAGTCTCCGGGTACAAGTCAATATTGTCTTCGATTATCTCCTTGCGCACGTAAATCCAAGGATACTCCGTTGTCACGTTCTCGTCGATCACGCAACCCATTATCTTCTGCGACAGTGCCGACAGATTTATTCGCACGACTCCGGGTATTCCCTGTTTAATCGGTTAAACGTATACGTACCGTCGTCATTATTTTCATTTTATCCTCCACCGGATTCACGTTATTTCGAATATACTTTTAGTGTATCAACAGGTGATTACTTTAAAACGCGGAACGGAATATTTCAACTGATTTATACATGCATCTGCACCGGTGTAAAATGGGGTGTATCATATTTTTAACGAGTGACCAAATATTTTATTTTAATAATTACTTATAGCTACTACACTTATTGTTGTAATCTAAACGAATTAATTAGAAAAAAAAATTATTTATTACGCGCTGATAAAGAACAAAGGAAATAAATAATTAACCGTAACTCGAGTACAATCGCGTAAAAAGATCAGATTCATCGTGTTTGTCAACGTGCATAGGATGAATCGTACAAACCAGCGAGGTGGAAAAGCGCGCCGCCTGATCTTTTTGCTCTTCGAAGTCATCGGGTGCGCTGTCAATGTCGCCTATCACTGTTGTCCCGTGTTCCCAAGCATCGTATACGTGTCCTTCCTTCCTCTCCGTTTCTTTAACGTCTGTCTTTTTACTTCCTTCGATGAGAATAAGTACTTGATTAAAAGTTTGTTTCCGGTATATCTGACAGTTTCAGTTATTTGTAAAATTTTTTGTTATTAGAATTGTTTCGGGAAGTATTAAACATCGGGTTAAAAAAAAATAGTCGTTTTATGTATTTTTCTCATGAATAAAAATATTGTTGTAATAATTCGTTACTTTTTTTTATGTAACGACATAAAAAAAATTTCTGTTAACAAAATACTTTTCGTTATTTTATCTTATAACCCACGTTCACGTCAATACACAAAAATAATGAAAAACACGAACCCCAGATAGATACATCAAGACACGCAGTGGATAAATACAAAAAATTACTTTTAAAAAAAAGAAAGAGTATTTAAACGTATTTACATATGCGCGAAGCTCACACGCTCTTCAATGGGAGAGAAAAAAAAGGTGCGTTTGACCTTTGAGAAAAAATTTGTAATCTTTTATAATTACGGCGGAAGTTAATCTCACCTTCTTTGTCTACATCGTCTAGTATTTCGTCTTGGTCGTCTTGCCATTCGTAACGAAGCTCTTCGGCGTCTTCGTCTAAGATACCTTCGTATTCCTTATCCGAACGCCCGTCTTCATAGTCGCGATAATGCAACGCGAGCGAATCCACCGAGTTTTCGTCACTCATCGTACTTTACTCGTCCGAGTTCTCTTTCACGTAAAGCTAACGTCTCTCTATAGGCGGTGCTTTAACCTAAAAGAATCTTTTATGCGTTCTCTTGTCTTTTTTTTTCTCCTTTGCGGTCCGTGTGTATACCATTCATTTCGTGCTTTAGTTTTCGTTTTTCATTTTTCCTTTGCAGCTTCGCACGACCTCAGTCGAATCAGGTAATATATCCGGTAATCTGTCGATCATAAGCATACTTATCCATTATTTAATAATATTTTTTATATTATTCTACTAATTACGTTAAATTTCTATAAAATCACGCAGCGACGAATAAATTTTTTATCAAAATGCGGTAGGCGAATGTACAAATTTCATTTTTACGCAACGAGGTAAGGATATAAGTATATATATATATATGGGGTATTCCACGTGAAGTGGTCCGATCAAAATTTTAAAATGCACCAAATTTTGGGTACACATTGCAAATGTTTTTCAGAATACAGAAAAAAATTTTTAGGTACTGGTATTTATTAGTTCAAAAGTTATTCTAACCTCAAAAAGTGAACTTTTTCCAGTTTTTTTCAACACCAGCTGGGTTCATCGCTATTTAACTCAAAATCTATCAACTTTTACTATACAACATTATATGTAACATTCGTTGCTAATTATGTGTAGAATTTATCCTTCTGGGTTAGAATTTCTAATCTCAAGGTCAATCTTACATAAACTACATTTTTTTTTTTAAGTTGAATATTGACATATAGTTTATGTAACATTGACCTTGAGATTAGAAATTCTAACCCAGAAGGATAAATTCTACACATAATTAGCAACGAATGTTACAAAGAATGTTGTATAGTAAAAGTTGATAGATTTTGAGTTAAATAGCGATGAACCCAGCTGGTGTTGAAAAAAACTGGATAAAGTTCACTTTTTGAGGTTAGAATATCTGTTGAACTAATAAATTCCAGTACCTAAAAATTTTTTTCTGTATTCTGAAAAACATTTGCAATGTGTAACCAAAATTTGGTGCATTTTAAAATTTTGATCGGACCACTTCACGTGGAATACCCCATACATATAAAAATCGTTTATGTATGTCAAACGCGAATTTAAATAATCAACGTGATAATATATATATATTTTTAGATACACGAATGTTTCTAGCGCAATGAAGTATTACGTACGAAATAAAGCGCGAATTTTTCCTTTTTTTTATTTTCAAACGTTTGTCCTACTTTTTCCATAACCCTAAAGCCAAGCGATAAAGATACCCCGTAAAGATTACATTTCTCTTTCTCTTTCCGAGATTCTTATTTTCGATTAACATTAAAATGATTATAAGGCAAGGACTTTATTAGAGAGAGGAAAAAGAATTAAGTATTATATATATATATATATATATACACGTGCAGTAATAAAGAAGCGTCAATTCGAACTGTTTTATTTTACTATAACGAGTGTGCCAATGTTATATTGTCCTTTAAATATTTATCGTAGGTTGATGTTTGATAGAACGTAAGAATTTAAATAAAGAGATGACAATATACAATTATTTTATTCCGTTAATTGTTAAATAGCATATGGTGAATGTTCATTTTGAATTATTAAGTATTAAATACACTCCGTGTATAAGATTGAGATTTAATTATTATGTAAATGATATGTAAAAAATATAAATATATCGATATCTTCAAATGTGCAGTGTAAAGATAAAAATTTGCGATGGAAATTATCAAGAGGTAATTAAGAACCACACTTGATAGTTGTTATAAAAATTTTACTATTAGTATATTATATATATATATTACCTATATAGATGTTACTATTCTTCTAGGAATATTAACTAAAAATTCATTATTTTTACATTTTTATCATTGATATATAACACCGTTATTTTTATGATTTATCAATCCTGTCTCTCGATATCGTTGTCGCAAGAATATTTTTCCATGTGCACAAATTTTATATTATGATTCACGCATTTTCTCGATATTTTGTTGGGTTATATAGATATATCAGCAGGATATACGTAACTCATCTTACGACAAGCTTTTGAGATTAAGACCTGTAGTTCATTACGTAAAAGTCCATACTGAAGATTTAAGAAGCCTTTACAATTACGTAAAAAGTTCGCGCTCCATGAAATTTTGCCCAGCTAGACTAAACGAAGAGTTACACCTGCCTTTTCTAATATATAAAATTAAATATCCGTTTGGAGAAAACGACAATTTTGTATAATTTATATACGTGCTTTATCATCGAAAGATATAGTCTCTCGTATTTAAAGAGCGATGTCACTTTTACAATCAATAAAACCGTATTTAAATTCAATCAGATTTCTCTCACCATTAGGAGATGGGCTATATATTTTACATAGAGTAAGAAAGAGAGAGTGAAAGAAAGAGAGGGAGAGAGAGAGAGAGAGAGAGAGAGAGAGTGAAACAATTAGTAAAAAATAATATATTCCAATTGAATTATAAATATCGTTATAGATATATATTGTTTAGGATGATAGTCGTATAGGAATGGGAATATAAGGACGCAGTTCGAGTACATTTAAGTATTCGAGGTTGTAAGTGCACCTCGGCATTGATAACCTCCTTTGAAAATTTATATCTTTGTCGAAGCGCGCGTTAACTCGGCGAATGAATCTCATCGTAAAACGAAGTTGAATTAGAGCTCGCACGCAACTACCTCGGGATACATTCCCTCTCTCTTTCTCTCTCACCCTTCCTTATCTCTCGCTCTCTCCCTCTCTCTCTCTCTCGCGCGCGCGACTCCTCCACAATTAGAAAGCCCGGGCCAGGGTAAAACAGATTAAAACGTAGCGATAGAGAGAAAACCCCGTGACCGAGAGGTGTCGAGAGAACGAGATAAAGAAGGAGTGAGAGAGAGAGAGAGATTGCAGTGGATTAACGCGACGGATTAACGCGCACTATCGTAATACAAAGACAGTCAAGTGTGTCTTCGACTTGGATGAATTCGTCGTTAAAGTTATCCGAAAGCTCGAGCGGTTGCCGCGCGTATATACCGCGGTTAAGACCGGAAAAGTATCGTGCGTATATAGAGAGAACGTGGAATAGTAAAATCTGGTTAAGAGGCTGTGCAGCTCCCTTGCACATGGCTTTTCTAAGCTCCGAGCGAATGCGAGTCGTCGTCCTCTCTCTCTCTCTCTCTCTCGCACACCACGCGTATAGTTTTCAACCGAATGAAACATCAAATTTACGATCTTGCAAATTCACTTTTCGAAACTTAAGTGGAGAAGATGCTATATACGTGATCTTAAGAGTGCGACCGAGACAAATAGGGATCTGAATAATTGCCTCTCTTCTCATCTCGATTACTATTATTATTATTATTATTATTATTATACATTTTTGAGGATTTTATATACATTAATCGAGAGAGAGAGAGAGAGAGAGAGAGAAGAGAGAGTGAAACAATTAGTAAAAAATAATATATTCCAATTGAATTATAAATATCGTTATAGATATATATTGTTTAGGATGATAGTCGTATAGGAATGGGAATATAAGGACGCAGTTCGAGTACATTTAAGTATTCGAGGTTGTAAGTGCACCTCGGCATTGATAACCTCCTTTGAAAATTTATATCTTTGTCGAAGCGCGCGTTAACTCGGCGAATGAATCTCATCGTAAAACGAAGTTGAATTAGAGCTCGCACGCAACTACCTCGGGATACATTCCCTCTCTCTTTCTCTCTCACCCTTCCTTATCTCTCGCTCTCTCCCTCTCTCTCTCTCGCGCGCGCGACTCCTCCACAATTAGAAAGCCCGGGCCAGGGTAAAACAGATTAAAACGTAGCGATAGAGAGAAAACCCCGTGACCGAGAGGTGTCGAGAGAACGAGATAAAGAAGGAGTGAGAGAGAGAGAGAGATTGCAGTGGATTAACGCGACGGATTAACGCGCACTATCGTAATACAAAGACAGTCAAGTGTGTCTTCGACTTGGATGAATTCGTCGTTAAAGTTATCCGAAAGCTCGAGCGGTTGCCGCGCGTATATACCGCGGTTAAGACCGGAAAAGTATCGTGCGTATATAGAGAGAACGTGGAATAGTAAAATCTGGTTAAGAGGCTGTGCAGCTCCCTTGCACATGGCTTTTCTAAGCTCCGAGCGAATGCGAGTCGTCGTCCTCTCTCTCTCTCTCTCTCTCGCACACCACGCGTATAGTTTTCAACCGAATGAAACATCAAATTTACGATCTTGCAAATTCACTTTTCGAAACTTAAGTGGAGAAGATGCTATATACGTGATCTTAAGAGTGCGACCGAGACAAATAGGGATCTGAATAATTGCCTCTCTTCTCATCTCGATTACTATTATTATTATTATTATTATTATTATACATTTTTGAGGATTTTATATACATTAATCGAGAGAGAGAGAGAGAGAGAGAGAGAGAGAGAGAGAGAGAGAGAGAGAGAGAGAGAGAAGGGAGAGAGAGAGAGAGAGAGAGAGAGAGAGAGAGAGGATATATTGTTAGGAGGAATAATTAACGAACGATAAATATTGTCTCTAAAATGCTAAAGCGATATAGATATCCGTTTTGCATAGCCGTAATACACTTCTTGCCGGTTGGTGGATTTGCATACGTAGACGCAGCACGTACCCCCAGGCTCCACGTTCGCTTACAAAGTTGCGACTCTGTGTGTTGGTGTAGAAATCTATCTATTGGAGCATTTCAACTGTGGACCATAACCTCGCCTGCCGCTGACACTCGGTAGGTTACCGTCATATACACATACCTACGTCTATGGTATAATTAGCAAAAAGGTTCGCGGGTGGATCGTTCGCTATTTCGAGGGTCGCATAAATCCTCTAGGAGTTGGTGTTCGCGATAGAGATATATGTTGAGTGCGCCGCGTTAATTATATGCTGGAATTTCGAATGTGTTATTTATAGGCGATTCTTTAGGGCACTTTTCAACTCGGTCATTCGACCTAACAATTATTTATATATATGTATTTATAGCGATAATTAAGTATTTATTGTGAAAAGTAATATGTCTTTTTACTATAAGTTTCAGGTACTCTCATTATCGAGTTATTCTAAATAATTATCGGTCGTCATATTATTCATTTTCACATTTTATATTTTTCATTTATTTGCAGCTGAAGGTAATCAAGGGGTGGTATATCCCCGATGTGTTACCGACCGAGTTGTTAAACATAATTATTACATTTATTTAAAAAAATATGCAATTTCACGTAATTTGCAATTTCATGCAAAACTTGAATACAGAACTGCTAGACTTTAAATAATAAGAATAAGTCATTCTACAGAGTTTAAACTCAATATGACAGACATCTTTAAAAATTTCTATACCGAAAAATCACGGAAAATCGATATACTTATGTATTATTATGCATAAAATTGCATATTTTTTTAAATAATATTAATAATTTTTTTTGCTCAGTCGGTAACTCACCGAGTATGCCACCTCCTTAAAGAGGTTCTAAACTTAACTTTTACCCTCTCTACCCTACCAGCCGAGCTAAACAAAGAATTTAATAATAAATAGTAGTATTACGATAATATTTGAATAAGTAGGCGAAGACATGTTTTTATTTGCAAACAATTGACCTCGGTGTAAAAATTGAAATTAAAAAGTAAGTGGTTTTCGAGAACCACCCCTTACCAAGAAATCTAGATTATTGACTTTTTATACTTTTTCCAAGAGATTTCTTGGAAATTTTGCACCGTTATCCATTGTTTGTAAACAAAGGCGCAAGAATCTTCTCGCACTTTTTTTTAAATATTATCAGATTTTTTAATTTATATAAATATATTTAAAATTATTTATTTAACTCGATCGGAAGGTGGGGATGATAAAAGTCGACTTTGGTATGATGAGATCTTGGTTTGTCTATAATTTATCATATTTATTTAACTAAAATAATCTTTTCGTTTTTATGGTCGGTAAATTGACTCTGGCATCCCTTTAAATGTATTTGTAATATAATGCTAAATCAATCTTTTTTATCACGTATAGTCAATCATTCACAAAGGAAAAGTTAATTCGATTGCGTAATAATATAATTAAAATCGCTTGATGGTGTACAATATTAATGATAAAATGTATCTCTGCATGAAAAGGACGTAATGTATTTTTTTATTAAGGTATTTTTAATTTTATTCAAGATTATTATGCACGGGATGTTAATGTTAATAATACATTAAAAAATCTATAACAGGTTATATTATTTTAAAAACAATTATAAAATTTGGTTTTAAATTCAAATTTTATTTTAAAAACAACATAATAATTATTGTTTCGAAAGAAATTAAATAGTATAATAAAAATTTAATATTACTAGACGGTGTAACTGCTAAATATATATACGAGAAAGATCGTTAAATAATTTGTCAAAACTGTTTATCACAAATGATCATTTTGTCAAATTCTAATTGAATAGGAAGGAAACTCAAAATGATACGAAAAGTCGAAAGAGCATGACGTTGAGACTATGGTATAGAAATGATGAATCAGTGTATGCGAGAAAAGCTGCGAAAATCACGAAGATAAGTTTCAAGGAGTAAGCGGCAATTTTGAAACAACGACGTCGTGACGTATAGAAAGAGAACGGAAGCCTATGCGGCAGCCACACCCTCCCCTTCTTAGTTCGTAAAGGCTCTCTCGGTTATCGTGGCACGTTCGAGAAAACGATATTACGCCTCTCTCTTTTCTTTCTTTCTCTGTCGAGGCTTTTCTACGTTTTCTCTTTCATTTTTCCTGCTCGTCTGCAGAGGTCGCGTGAGAGAGAAAGAGCAAGAGAGACAGAGAGAGAGAAATATCGTCTCGTTCTTTTTTTAGCGCTTTTTCAAACATAACGCCTATTACTTATGAAACGGGTTGACCCGAAAAAAAGCTCTCTTTTCGGAGTTTAAATATAACTCTCTCGCCGGAATAATGGTTTCTTTTTATTATTCCTTTTTTTTCTTTCGTTCCTTCACTATGTTTTTTTTTTTGAATGGTTCACTTTGGCCGTTTTTGCGGATTATCGATAAGTCGATTGGTGGCGGGAGCTGCACCGGCCGATATTGTGCTGGAAAATCGTTTTGTTCGTGTTCGCGCGCGCGTATAATGATTTCTTTTCGGATTGATTGTCGGTGCGAGGGGTATTACGTCCTTCCTCTCTCGCTCTTTCTTACTCTACACACCATATCCCTATATACCTTCCTTTTTTTCTATGAGATCGTAAAACAGAAATTTTCACAAGTCCCTTTTCACGGTTAAGTCAGATTTGTTGGCAAAGCGTTTTTATATCATAAGACCTCATGGTTGTCTCGCGTTTCTTACACACACACACACACACACACACACACACACGGATAAGTACACCACCATCTTGGGATGTTTATCGTGAGGTTTAAAATTTATTTATAAAGAAGAACTGCGAGACTATGATAATTAAATTATTTTTATATCGTCTATAGATCATATAGCAAATTAATCAATATACCAAGAAAAATATGTATTAATTAAATTGTTGAGGTTTTTAGTGATGAAATGACAGATTAGTAAAATAAAATATATTACTTTAGGGTTCTATTCGTTCTCTTCGTTTTATAGGGTTCTACAGTTGCTTATCAGCAGTCGTTCTTTAATTTCGTTACCCTTAACTATACATGTTTGAAAGATAATCCTAATTTTTTTTTAATCGATGCGTGTCTAATAAACGAGCACCGGGCCTCTCTGGACTACGAACTCCACAACTGTATTTTGATGTTTTAGGTTCGAATATTTTTATTCCAGTATAAGAAAGTCCACGCGAAAGCCCATGAAAAGGCTTGTAACATTCGGCTCGATTTTAAAAATTCGTGAATCTAGATAAATATTTTGATCGGTGATTCGTAGAAAGTACACAATTGCCAAATCATATCTGCAATTAGAAAACCGATCGAATTTGACCAATTACGCAATTTAAAGGCAACCGATAGATTTACTTAAAATATTTGAAGGATTGCGGTCACTCCATTAAGTGGGCGATGATGTGAAAAAAAGCGTTTCACCTCTTACTAGAAACTAGCCATTTTACATACCGAGTAAGTACAGTCCATTTTTCTATGACACAATTCTTACCAGGGCTGGAGTGGGATTCTAATTAAAATATTTGTAAAAATAGTATATATTACTTTATTTTCTAGTAATTTTTTTAATAGTACAATGAGAAAAATTTTTTAAGTAAAATTTACTATTTTAATGGTAAACGGAGGACTGACTTACAGAATTGAAAAAAATTGCTATTAATAATGATGAAATTTGCCATTATTAATAGTAATTTTTCCTCAATGGTGGTAATTTTTACCACTATTAATACTAATTCTTTCAATTGTGTAAGTCTGTCCTCGTATTACCATTAAAATAGTAATTTATACTAGCAAATTTTTCTCAGCATGTATTTTCATTTCTATGGTAATGCTTAATTACACGTTTTTCTCCGCGAAGGAAACGAAAATTTAGCGTCAAATGCACAATACAGAATATTTGTAAACTCATACATTTAGCATCGACTGAATGGATATACATACAGAAATCACATCAGTAATAAAAGTCCGTGATTTTGTAAAGTTGAGTACGTTCGAAAGGTAGTAATGCAATTTGCAAACGGTTCGTGTAATAATAATATGAGGATAACCTCGTGACGTTAATACACATTACGGCCACGTATAGCGAATAGCAGTTACGTTTCGTAAAAAGGATTAATCTCAATTGTATCATTCATAATTTCGGTAGTCCGCGTAACAAGCCCGCATGTAATATCTGTAAGTCTCTCTTGCAATATAAATATACAACGAACGTTGCGTGTTGTCAGCTTAATCGCTCCACCGAATTATATACCTATATACGTGCAGCACACATATTCTGGATCGAAGTGCGCGAATGTATAGATATATACACTACCGGATGTTTGATAACATTTTTACAGTTATGTTAGTTGATACGTCTACACACATTTTCGATATTCATTTAAAATATTATACTTTGCACGTGGGAATCCTTTTCGTGGTAGAAAATAATATGTTTACATTTATACCATTATTAAGATAGAACGTCGGGAAATTTTGTTTTTTTTTTTTTTACATTTCTCTGAAAGGAAAATTACTTAAAGTTTTTTCCTTTAAAATTACATTCATGTCCAAGTTTTCGGGCAACTTAGCGGAACGAGAACTTTTCCGGTATACATATTTCAAGAATTTTCAGAACGTATATGCTTTGAAAAATGTTTGCACGCGGATCGTAATTTTCTTCACTTTTGTCTTGAAAATTGTTGCGTCACTCGTAATAATATTATTTATTTTTTTTAAACAACCCACGAAGCTTAATATTACCACACGGACGATGTTATATATATATATATATTGTTAAATATAAATAATTGTTATACCCGCACGGACAAAATATATAATCTTTAAATAATAGTTTTTTACCATCCAAAAGTGAAACTTACAATTATTAATTGAAAAATAGTAGCTGACACGCTCTTCCCCTTTTTTTGTATCGATACTGCAAGCTCACAAAGTTATAGCTATTCGAAATTTCGTATAGTTGCCGATTTGATCTAGAACGGGCCATGCATGCGATGGGCGCCAACTCTCATACCAATGAATCGACCAGAAAAAGATAGAAAAAAAAGCTCTCTCGAACGTGTTCCGTCTCGGTTCCACTCGCGCATCCGAGTAAATAACGCGCTGAAACAGCGAATACAGAGCCCCAATAAATAGACTGCTCGCGTTATTTTGTTCTTCCCGCTCTTTGTTTAATACCTCTCTCTCTCTTTCTGTCTCTCTTTGATTCCCTAGTTTTTTTTTGCCAGAGGGTGGTGGGGTACGCCTCAGTTGTTACGTCTCTGGACGCGACCGTGCGTGCGCAAAATCGCATTTACCGGAGAGAGAGGGAGAGAACGGCGGTAACTGTATTGCCGTTGATGACAGGGCGCGCAATTCTGGGAAAGGGTCGGTCCGCGATGCTTTAGAACAATATTACCGATCTACCCTACACTTTATTTACCTACATATCTCTCTACGTTTTAAAGTCGAGATATGTGCTTGTAAATTTATCTCCTCACTTTTTTTCTCCTCGTCTTCTTGGACATAATGATAATGGTGCTTTCATTTAATTTCGGATAACAAGATTTCCTACAGTTGGCGTCGTTTCATAAAACTATAATTATTTACTCCCCGATGGCACGCCCGTTGTTAGGAGTCTATTACAAAACGAGTAAATAATTTGAGAGCGTGCAAAATTTGAATAGAATTGTTTTAGCGAAGAGAAAATCAATGTGTAGTATATATCTTATATAGCGTTTGTCCAAAAAACAAGTTTACTTGTGTGAATTTCCGTCTTCATTTTTTTCTCCGTCTTTCTTCGCGTTTATGAGCGCCAAGACAAAAAAGTTTATGTACCGAGGTATTTTTCGATCTCGTTTTATTGGGTACGCGCTCGATTTACGACGCCTGCTCGAATGAGCTTTCCACGCGCGAGTCGCGAGATGAAACGTTCGAGTCAACTGTGAGGGAAGGAAAGAAAAAAGAAAGGAGGAGAACACCTGCCTGACATTGTGTACCATGAATTCTTGGACGCGTGCGGTAGTAACCGCTAGGGCAATAATCCGGGACGAGGAACGCTGCTGCTCCCGCGTCATCGACGGCTACTTGAGTATCCGAGGGATGCGCCCGAAGTATGGGGAGATCGTTCCCCTTTTGAATCTGGAAAATTGTTTTCATGGGGTATATAATGTACTCCGTGGATCGTGAAAAATGGGGCTGTCGTCTACTTCTTTATCGTTATCCACGATTTCGAGGACAAGTGAACCTGAATTATGAGATTTTTTTGGGATATATCGTCAATTTTGAGAAGATGTTCATACATTTAAGGAAATTGTCGCAAAAAAAATATCTGATGGGTTCTTATAAATAATTGACAAGATCAACACGTAGAGAATGTTTCTAATTAAAATAACTGTGATAGCGTGGTAAACGTGAATTGTATCATAAGCAATTCGAGACAATTTAACCTAAAAACGTTATAATTTGTAAGAATATATTGTCCATGTATACAACCTATATATACGAAAGCCCCTTGTGTAAAATAAATTTGCCGTCCTTTGTATAAAATCGCGTTCGAGTTTCACATTGAATTCTCGAATTAGCAGATCGAGTTCGATCGAAATCAAGATCTCGCTTTTTTTCATCAATAGTATTTCAGGTGCAAAAAATGACACAAAACGAAGAACCGAGGCGCGTGGACCGTGCTTTGAGGGAGCGGCATACGCAATGGTTACCGTCCGAGTCAAACAAATATAATTATCACATTTATTTGAAAAAATATGTAATTTTATACAAAATCCGAATACATAACTATACTAGATAATTAAATAATAAGACATTTTACACAGTTCCAGGTCAATACAACAAAACTGCCCTAATAAATTTCTGCACCAAATTTTTTGGTGCAGAAATTTTTAAGGTGTACTTGTTGCACTGACCTGGAACTTTGTAGAATTACTTATTATTTATTTATAGAGTGCTTCTGAATTTGGGTTTTGCATAATATTGCATATTTTTTAAATAAATGTAATAATTATTTGCACCTCCTCAAAATCATGAAAACTCGTATATTTTCAATGCATACATTTTTTATGGTGTCCTTGTGGTATGTATTATTTGCCCGGTCGGTAACAAACAGCGGGGAAGTAACCTTTTTAAATTTCATCAATCATGACTTCTATTTTCTTTTCGTACACATTTCTGTATTAGTGTATTTAAGGGAATTCATATCAAAGACAATTTTTACCGACCGTGTCAATAGAAACAAATATATTATTTTAGTCAAATAAATATGATAAATCACAGACAAACCAAGACACCATGGTACCAAAGTCAACTTTTATCATTCCTACCTTATCGACCGAGCTAAACAAATAATTTTAAATATATTTATAAATTAAAGAATCTGATAATATTTAAAAAAAAGTACGAGAAGACGTGCCTATGGTTACAAACAATTGACTTCGGTGCAAAATTTCCAAGAAATCTCTTGCCAAAAATATCAAAAATCAATAGTCGACATTTCTTAGTAAGGGGTGGATCTCGGAAAACCGATTTATTATTAATTACTTTATAATTTCAAATTTTACGCCGAGGTCAATTGTTTGTAAACAAAGACATGTCTTCGCCTACTTTTTGAAATATTATCGTATACTACTGTTTATTATTAAATTCTTTATTTAGCTCAGCTGGTAGGGTAGCGAGAATAAATATGAAGTATGGAATCTCCGTAATAACGAACCTTACTTCATTATTTTTAATCCAAATTTACTATAACACAGCATTGTGTACTAGAATATATCTCTGTATTAAAAAGTAAGACTAATTTTAAATTTTACAAAATTAATGTAATTGTTCGCAAGTAGTAAGTAATAACGAATCTTTCGAGTAACATTATGTACGCAGTAATATTCAGCTAGAATAATGTAAATAATCGAGGCTCTCTTGAAACGATGAATTTCTAAAGAGACCGGGTTGCTCTTGATCCTTTAAAATCCACTGAAATCCATTGTTGCTGTCGCGGGAAAGTTTGAGCGGTTAGTGACTAAACGTCGTTCTAGACAATTCCATAAGATCCGTTATCTATATATATACACGTTTATACGTATAGTATAACAACGTAGCGACTTCCCTCGATTTTGTCGCGTATAAAATCTAGCTCCGATCGTGGATTTACTTGGTTCTCCTCGACACCCTCGCTCATGGGCCCATAAAATTCAAGGACATAAAATCGCGAGGATATTGCGCGCATCTCCCCCGATCCCCCCTAACTCGAAAACAGCAGGAGCAACTGGACTATTAGCACTTATGTCCTCCTCTGATTTGTCGCCCGAGTTACGAACTTGCTAGAGCGATATTCCGCACGCGCGAAATGGCCATTTACGTACTGAAAGATTCATCGCGATACCGAGAATCGCCCTATCCTCGTGTGTGTATAGATGCTTTATTTATAAGATATACGCTCATTCGTTTCAATATCGATGAATTAATAAACTTCGATTACTCCATGATGTTTTCGAGTATCATCGATCCTATAGTGTAATACGCGTATGCACACGTGCGTACTACATCCATTAGATAAACGACAGTTTATCAAAGCGTATCGGGCTATTCGAGATTATTCAATATAACATAATACGATATCAAAATATTATTCGTACTATGCAAAAATTTTAGTTTTTAGTTGCACTTATCGATCGATCTACGAATTTATCGTAAATATTGAAAAAAGTACAGTTTCGTCCGACAGTAGCATTGGGAAGTTATTAAACAGTTTTCCCTAATCTATATCTTACTCAAAGAATTAGCCGATTTTTGTTACATTGTTACGATCGATCGTCAAGCGAATCGCATACGATGTAAAATGTAAGTCAAGATTTTAACAACATTTTCGAATCGAACTTTCTCGTAGATTGTATTTTTAACTTAGATTCAAACCTTCTCGTGTAAAATATATTAGCAATCTTTGAAAATGAATAAAAATAGTCTAACTGAAATTTATACTTAAATGTATTTTTAATTATTATTACTACTGAAGAATATCTTTTAAAAAATATGATTTTAAACTCCGAAATGTATTAAGTGGATGTCGGACTCATAAAATGGTTATTTTTTACTTTTTTTATAAACAAATGATTAAATTTTTATAAAAAAAACCCTGAACGTCAGGCCCTTAATGTTTAAACGATATATCCAAATTTTTTCAGATTTTTAAATCCACAATTTTATTACGATGTTTGGGTTGAAAGTTTATGCCTTTTTAGACCAATAATTACCGACCAAAAATTATTTACTTAATTACTGTTTAAAAAATGACTGTTTCTTAACAATATGAAAACGTCAGGGCCTTCCTTATGTTTTAAGTGATCCGTATGAATTTCAGATTAAAATCAATATTTTAGATATAATTTTTGGGTTGAAAAGTCTAGATTCGTGTAATTTGGGTCCGACATCCCATTATCATACACAGTTAAAAAAATTATGAGTCGACTCTTTAAGTGGTACATTCTTTCTTGTATAATATTGCCAATTGATTATCAATATATCTATATAAAATTTTGGGATTGCAAAATTCAAATGTTAAATCAAAATTCAAACACTTAAAATGGCGTATCGAATATGGCGGATACATTTATGAAGTTTCTCGATTTTCAACACAATTTAATGTATACTCAAATTCAGAATGGCGAACATTTTTTTTTTAATTTGCGATATTGTATATTGTTGTGTATACAGAATTTTTCGTGGTCGCTGACAGATTTGTAAAACTTAAAATGTCGGATCCAGCATGGAGAACACATTTTGAATATTCTTTCGTTATTTATAAAATGCAGTCTAAATTTGAAATCGAAATACATAAATTAACAATGGTATAATTTCAATACGGCGATATAATAGTATTTTTATAAAAAATTGGTAAAACCGCGGGCAATTTTTCGTCTGCTACTCCCTAACGTTTAGTTCCGTTATTTTTAGAATTACAATTTAAATTATTAGAAAATTGGATTTTCTAAAAATATCGCGTTTAATAGATGAACGTATCAACATTTAGTACATAAATTGAATTTTGGTACTACATTGTTTATTCGATAAAAATTGGAAAATACGTATAATTGTTGTAAAAATTGTACAGTAATATTTCGCTAAAATATTAACGAGTATATAGGTACACAAAAAACTATTTCGTATTGATATACAATGTCGTACATCGTACCATAAAATCGTCGATAATCTAAGAATGAATCAATTGACACTATTAACGAACAGGTGCTAACGTTAATTTATTATAAAAAAATATACATACAATTTAAATAAAAATTATTCGATTGATTGAATATTTTATTAGTGTAATCGCAGAGTAATCGGTGAAATGGGAACGTTGTTAATTCGTCGGTCGAAGAAAAAAAAGGACGTCTGACAAAGATAGGCGCGCGACAATGAGACAGCTGACCAAGTATAAGGTTCCCGTGATCATTAGCGAATCGGAGTACGAGATCCGTCTGTGATTAGAGCGGTGGTCGAGCTGCCTCCCCCTGATGGATGCATGGATGGTCGGGTGGTTGGTAATTTTCAATTACTCGAAGCGCCCCTAGGATCTATACTCTCGACGTGACGGTGTACGCGATGAGGAGAACGCGCCAGTGCGTATTACCGTGCGTACCCTACTCCGATTATGAGCTTCGGTATAGGTGTTGGATACGTGTATACCCTCAACTGAAATTATACCTCGTGTTTCTAGAGTGTGGGATATCATTTATCTGCGTGTATATATATATAAACTCCAAACAATTAATTTGGTACTTTTTCGTTGCGAAAATGTTGTTCGCGTGATTCGTACGTACATAATTTAGAAAATGACAATTGATCGTCTCGTCGGTGATCGTGTAATAGTGTCGACCGTAAGATGTTTATATATCAAAGAGAACGTTAAAAATTAACGGTAGTTCAAAGTGATTAATAAACAATTAGCCGTTCGGCATTCTATACCGAGTGACGTAATCTTGCAAACTAATCGAATCGTTTCGAGCGTTGAAAAGCTAGTCCAAATTGATTAAGCAACGTAGTTGTGCATTCAATATGCTTCTGTTAACCTCAACGTAAATTATGTATATACCTATAAAAGTATATTAATCTGTATATTTTCCTCGATTAAACTGTACCGTGCATTATTAAAATTTAAAATTCCTGTGGGAATATCACGGATTTGCAAATGTGTGAGTTTTCAACCATTCCGTTTGAATCCTTTGGAAAATTGAGTCTGATCCACACAATCCATTAGCGGGAAACATTTCAAGATATATCTCTAAGAGCTGTAAAATCCATATATCAAATCAAACATTCCGATGGTGATCTATAGGGTAGCGGCTTTGTACCGCGATGTGTACCTTTTGCACCGGAATCTCGGTCTATTGCGGGTTCTCGAAGCGCGTCTACACCTCAGAGCTGATCAGCAGCGAGCAGTGATTGGATACAGACAGAGAGAGAGAGAGAGAGAGGGAGCACTTGGACTAATTAAGCGCTCTGCACGGGAGATATAGATCTCCGAGGTTCTCACGTCCTACTCCTCTTTCTCTTGAGCTCGTTTGATTGGGGTCTTCTCGCCAGACACGTCTTCCGGTGCGTGGAAACTTCACGCGTGAGTACCATGTAAATCATTCGTCCCCTTATAAACCTCTATACCTCTGCAAATCCAACCTATCGTCAATTTATATAATTTTATACAATTATTGTCTATTTTTTTGCTTGTTCGTTCCATTGTAATCGTTACTGTACCCTACATGCGCAGACGTGTTCCACCTAAATGATGATATAATACTTTTGTTTAGTCAACATTTCTCACTGTGTTTATGCACCGTGTTGTGTACACTCACACCTCCGTCGCGTCTAAGGACGCGAATTTTAGCGCCCAAGAGGATTTATTAAGCTTGCGAGCTCTCGGTGGCGTCGCGTGGCTGGATTTATGAAGCTAATTAATCGGGACCGCTTCTCAACGTTAAAACGTTAATTTTTTCCTCTCACTTGGTTTTCTACTCTCGTACCCTTCACCCTCAACCTCCTCCACCTCTTTCTCCTCCTTCTCCTCACCCCTTCCTCTTAGCCGGGGGTTACCTTTTCGGCTTTCCGTTCTCCGATAAAATTTATACAGCGCTGTAAAAGAAAAAGAATGTATGTACATAAAACCGACGGCTTTTAACGCATTAATTGGACGGAAAGAGATAATGCGAGGTAATGAAAGTTTCGAAACTCGTTAAATTTATGTATTACACTATTTCCCGAAATTAACGGGTAAATAAGCTAAAGTTACGTATTTCTCGCGATATGAATAATAACAATTAATTTAAGACATTTAACCGACTAATTTTTAATTTATACCTTTTCTTTCCACGTTAAACTATTTGTTAATTATTACGATCTCCTCTTGCGTTACGCAACGAAGATATAGATTTTCATTCGTACTGACAATATGGTTAAAAGAAAAAGAAGGAAAATATTTATCATTTTCTCTCTATATAATTATAATACCGATAAGAAAATTATGATGCGCAATACTCTATTTTTTTTTTCTTATTATTTCCTTCTCCACAATACGGAAGGTTGTTACATCAACCCTTGCTAACGACGGCGATGATAGTAAGCTGACACTTTCTTCGTTCTCGTTGTACGTGAAAATCGATTTTCCGGGATCATCTCTCTCTCTATCTCTCTCTTAAACTTTCTTGTTACTTCATAGACAAAGAGCTTTTCGCACTTTCGAGAAATCTTGATGTCTTGTACATATACATTTATATTATGCACGAGTGTGCATTGACCTCGTTATTTTAAGAAATTTTATATTATTATTTAATTTCCTTTCGGATACAATTAATTGATTTAGAAGTGAGCGTCTTCATTTTGTAACGTGATCTTTCGTATTTAAAATATAGTGTTAATTAAACAATTGCGCAATATTAATTAGTTATAACTAATTTAATTGTTTGTCAAATTAAAAAATATTGCGCAATGCAAATAAATTTTCTGATTATTGAGATTCCGTCGCGCACCAAGTATAAGAAAATTTTAATTACCAGCTGCAAGTACAATGAGTTTACGATGCACTTGTTAATTATAATATCTTGTAAGTAACTTTTATCAATGAGGAACATAATGTTATTGTACCCATTGATATATAATACGGAAAATAACTGAAATATTATTTTAATTCCCTTTAGTTACATCGAACTTTATGCGTTTTTCAAAGGTAATAGATAGAATTTTCATTGGACGAGTCGGGAAAATAACGAACGTCACTCGAATAGTTTTCGTTTTGCTCATCTCGATGTCACGTCAAGCGTTAATCCTCGTCGCGACTCTGAGGAGTATAACTTCAATTCACGGACATGAAAATTTCAAGTCTATGCTCTCGTCCATTTGCATTGCGAATGCAGCCATAAGTCGCGCGAAGATGAAAAGTTTTAATTTTATACTTTGAAACATAGGGACGAGGTGAAAGCTCTTATTTTACTTTTCCCGATCCGCTACTCCGTCAATCTTGCGAAATTCCGATATTTTTACGGATTCCTTAAACTTTTTCTTGTATTGGAAGTTCATCGATTTTAAGATGGGATTGCGCAACGAATTACACTCGCTCCAAGATTTCGTGATGGATAGATCGACGTAACGAATTGACGCATTAAATGGTAATTTTTTTTTGTCTACAATTAACGATCCCGCGAGGGTGAATTCAATTAAGTAATATGCGTTATATCGAGTATATCGTAAGGAAACGGGTAATCAAACGATAATGCGATACCTTTTGAAAAAGAAACTGCGAATTGGTTTAAAGTATATATGGTATAGTTTATGGAACAACTTTTCGCATATTACGAAACGATATCTCTGTAATGCGATTCTCGACATGTAGGAAACTTGGATCGCACATTCACTAATACGATAAACTTTTGGGTAATAGCCAAAAATTAGTCTGATATAACCATTGATTCTATTTGATCGTATTAACCGAGAGAGTCACATTGTCGTTAACGATTACGGGGAGATGAAATCATTAAGTTGAAACGATTAAAAGGAAAGCTTATCATCTGCGTACGCAATTCCAATTTCTCCTTCTCCCTCTCTCTCTCCCTCTCTCTCTCTCTTTCCCGGAGGGCTTAATGTACAGCTGGTGCGCATATACCTATATACCGGCGACAAGGCCTGCGGTGACGCGTATATTATGCAGCTCTAGGAATATCAAACACGTCGATTGATAGACGAGATATCGAGTTTACGATCGATTAACGAAGGGAGATTGAGCTTTCGGTAGAGTAGCCCAAAAGCGCATCAAGAGCGCTCGCGCGACCGGTGTAAAGGGGTTTGTCGGAAACCCAGAGGCAGCTGTAGGAGGATGACAACCTGCAACCGAGATACCGCGCGCAAAGACCCTGCTAGAAATATGGGAGAGAATATGTCTATTCCCGTTATGCATATATACGTATGTGTGTGTGCGTGTGTGTGTGCGTATGCGCGAGGTATATGGATCGACGATTGTTGAATTGACTGTTGGATTCGTTTTGTACGTGATAAGTGCCTCTGCGTACACATTTGGGAAGTAATGAGTTATCGATCGAATCATTAGTCACCTGGACAATGATATCGATTTTCCTTATCCCTCACTATATATCAGTCCTCGTAAAACTTTAAATTGTTTATATTCGTCAATGTTCGATCCCTATGTCTGCTACATATAATTATAAACGAGTTTTATAACTGCATAATTTAACGCAAATTAATTAAATGATAGTTATGATTTATAAGTTTCACTTGCGTAATAAGTCCGACGCCGCGTTCGCCGTAGCCGCTCACTTCGTATCTAAATCTATTTATACTTTATTATCAACGTTGTAATTATCTCGTAACGAATAACAGAGTTCACGCAATTAATATTATTTTAAAGAAAAGTTTCGCTATAATCCAAAGTAAGACAAAGTTAAAAAGATACGGGGAAGAGAGACAATTACACGAAGATGAGTAAGAATATTGACTTTGGAACTCTTTTACGGTTCGTTAAAAGTTGAAAATTGAATTTTTTCGACTTTAAAATAAAGAAAAAAAAAAGATAAGAAAAGAAAAGAAAAGAATAGAAAATAAAGGAAGAAGTGAAGAGAAACGTTGAGAAAGTTAGTATATTTTTGTACTCTCAAAAGGGAAAATTACTTGGTTACGTGGAATTGATAGGTTGAATGCGAGGCAATGGTGTCAAGAAGATATAGCCAAATAAATGTCACTGAGATCTCAAAGGGATATCAAAGACTCGTATTCGCTAAAGATTGGTACATACCTTGGAATGTCGTAAGCGCGTTATCGAGTTAAACCGCAAGGAGGTAACTTACTTCAGTGTAATATATCTATATATATATACATATACATGCTTGCCAAGACATCAAAGTCTGTAGCCTGTGCGTCGATATCAACTCCCAAATGCTCGTATTGCTTGTTGCTATATACGTTGATTTAACACTCGACGTACTAAATAAGCGAGTGACTGATCGATCTTCGACAAATGACGCGTAACCGTGATTTCGTGTATTCATTATACGCATTTTTGATTATTTCAATTAATACATAGTGGACCAATCTAATATTTTCATAATGACTTCACTTAAATAAAATATGCAATAATTTTTATGGCACCTACGAACTTTCAGTAGGTAATGTAGAAAGGTCATTGGAATACTCTTTCCAAGTCGATATTATCTTTTATCCTTTTCTCGATGAGATTCCGAGGGTGCGAACTTTTCCCGACTACCGCGGCGATGTACGATTTCGCAGCACCGATGAGAACGATAATTGATTGAATTTCTAGTGCTAAAAAGTAGATTTAATTATTACCACGAGAGGATGCAATTAGCTTTTTGTCCATCGAGATCTCTCGGCATCCCAGTATAGTCGTATCTTTTTCTTTTCTGCTTTTACACCATTCACTTCGTGCTAACCGCCTCTCTCTCTCTCTCGCACACACACAACTCTTCTCTCCGTTTGACTCGCCAGCTCTCTCCGCGTAGTTGCGAGGAGACGAATGAACAGGCATTCGCGACTCAAAGGTGAATTTTTGCGAGAATTAAATGTCAATCAGCCGTGGCGCTCATTAAGCGGGGCTTCTAGATTTGTTTTGAACTTTTTTTGTCTACCCCTCAACCTTTTCTACCGACCGTTTTGCCTTTTCGTTTTGTCTGCATTCGACGCCGGATAGGGGAACGGAACGAAGAGAGACGAGAACAGGAGCTGCCGCGCGAGTCGGTCGTGGTAAAAAGGAAGAAAAAAAAACATCCGAGAGCACCCGATAACGCATTTTAATTGCTGCTTGAACATCGCGTCGAGCCCTCTGTGCTCCTGACGCAATGTGCGAGTGTGTGTACATCGTGGAAAATCTCGCTACCGCTGACTTGTACTTCCTGTGCGGTGAACCATGATATTTTGCACCTTCGTTTTTTTTGCTTATTTATCCCCATTTTTTTCACTTACCAATTTTCTGCTTTCAAACTCACGCGGTACACTCGGTTCTTCTTCTTCGATCGCTTGTAAGCAGATTAGAGAATACGGTTCCACGTTTTATTAGATTTTTTATGAATATTAAATTATTATTTATTTTATTATTCTTTAATACTGTTGTTGTGGTGTTGTAAAGCAATTTCCGGTTTATTTGAAATAATTATATGCTACACGTTTCTATATACTAGCAATTTATCATTTTCTGATAATATTTTTTAATGAAAAGTGATAATGGGAATCATCACAAATTAATCATAAACTCAGGATAATATTGCAATTAGAAAGGTAGATATAGTTACATGCATTAAAATCAATTAAAAAATTACATCTTTCTATTTCCTTTGGTTACCTGTATATAGTTGATAAAAAATTATTGACGATACTAATTTGTATGTGTAATATTCTCTTTAATAAATATTTGTAATAAACTAATTAATAAAAAATTGTCTGTAAAGAACCAATTAAAAAGTCGATGTGATTCAAATGTGAAAAAAAACAAAGGATTTTTAATACGGCGTATTGATTGAATATTTAATATGACATTATCAGAGTTGTACTGTGATCAAATATATAACTGTAGTAGTGAATTACAGAGTTTGACTTGTTAGTTGATCAATTCTTAGCTGATTCCACTGGGAATACATAGTATAGAAAAAGTTTCCAAGGACTATCGGATACGTGGTCAATTCGAAGGTTTTTAGACCTAACGCACTAGGCTTTTACTGTCATTTTTTATTTGTCACACATACATTAAAATAATTACTTCCACCTGACATTTTTCAACTTTACTTATAACTTAGGTCAGATTTCGTAATATTGCCAAATATCTTTTCCAAATTATACACTTAAAAACGTTTTATCTAAGCATTACTATCAAAAGGCGCGATAGCGCCTGCACGCAAGTATGCAGGCGCGTAAGCCCTTATTATACAGCTAACTAACCCCTCAGATTTTTTATATTTTCGTACATTTAAAATTATACTATCTATTTATGCAATTACAAATCACACATCTATTTTTTATATAAGTTTTCACTTTACAATAAATCCGGTTTGAATTCATAAGTGCATAGTGGAGAAATTCGATGTTATTAAAGTTGCTTGCTGAATTCCGATTCTCGAATTTTTGCTATTTCCACTTTCTTTTTCATTCGATGGCAACAAAAAGAGATAGCGTCATAGGAGATGCGAAAGATAGAAAGAGACGAAATTTTTTTCTATCCCGTGAGAGAACGCCTACAGAGGTAAAAACTGTTAGCAAGTTGTTTGAGAAGTGGCCGCAAAGTGATATATATATATCTCTATAATATATAAATATTTCGCCGCCGCCGCCGTCGCCGCCGTGTCTACGAATTCAGCATTCAACATATATATATATATATGTTTTATATATATATATGTTATATATATATGTCATATATATATATATGTTATATCTCTCTATATAAATATTTCGCCGCCGCCGCCGCCGCCGCCGCCGCCGTGTCTAAGAATTCAGAATTCAACATATATATATATATATGTTATATATATATGTCATTTATATGTTATATATATGTCATATATATGATATATATATGTATGTCATATATATAAGTGTGTGCGTGTGCGCGCGCGCGCGTGTGTGTGTGTGTGTGTTTTTTCTTTTTTTTTTTTTTTTTTTTTTTTTTTTTTTTTTTTTTTTTTTTTTTTTTTTTTTTTTCCGAAGAGGTGGAGAAATGCTTAATGCACCATGACTGGAGCCATGCGAGACTCCCCGTGTGTGGGACTCTCCTACCGAAGGATGTCGATAGGCATACCCACTAAAACTCCACCTCTTTTCTTACCTTTATTCCCCCGCGGAAACCGCCGCAAGGCATTACTTCGCGGGGGGAGGCACGGCTAGATTAGCCCACTACTGTTGCTATCGCAACTCCTGTCTCCTCTTCTCTTCTGATGAGACCCAGCCTGTCCACTACGGACGTACAGAGGGTCACTACCGCGTTCCATCCCTCCTGGGAGTCAAGCAGGCACGCCCCGATGCCCTCAGGGGTGAGGGGACCGCTCCAAGTGACTTGAAACTGGTCCCGTTCCTCCCTGAAACGAGGACACCATAAGAGGACGTGTTCCACGTCTTCGTCCACCCCTGGACAAGCCGGGCACGGATGCTTCCGTAGACCCCTATACGAAATAGGTAGCTACGGAAGCATCCGTGCCCGGTCAGCACCTGGGTAAGCTGGAAACTGACAAAGCCGTGTTTCCTGCTCGCCCACTCCTGGATCCGCGGGATTATGCGGTAGGTCCAGCGGCCGTCCCTGGCTGAGTCCCATCTCCGCTGCCACTCCTCTACGGTCCGCAATGACCATCGGTTATGGCAGCGATTCTCTTCTACGCGTCGCCCACCCTCACGGTGTCTTTCAGCTCTCTCGGCTGCCAGGAGGTCGAAGGGGGCGGTCCCCGCGATCACCGAGAGCGCAATGTCAGATACGGTTCGGTACGCCCGGGCCACCCTTAGCGCAGCTATCCTGCAGGCTCTCTGACACGGAGCACCAAAGCTCTTGTGCCTGTTCAGGGCATCAGCCCAGATAGGAGCTCCGTATAAAATTACGGAGCTCACCACCGAGGCAAGGAGAGACCTTCGCGGTTGCTGGGGTCCCCCGATGTTGGGCATGATGCCCGCCAGCGCACGGGCCACCCTTGCCGCCTTTGAGCCCGCGTTCGCGAGATGGTGTCTGAACGACAGCCGCGCGTCTAGTGTGACCCCTAAATACTTCAAGGTTTTCACCGACCGTATCCGTTCTTTACCTACCGTGAAGGTGGCGGTCCTCTCCTTTTTTGTGCGAGAGATGAGCACCGCCTCCGTTTTTTCCGCCGCCAGACTAAGTCCGTGGTCTCTCAACCAAGTGGCGACCACTTCTATAGAGACGTCTCCGAGATATTCGATCTCTTCGACACTCTTTGCGACCACCACTAGCGCCACGTCGTCCGCGAAAGCCACCATCGAGACACCCTCCGGAAGTTGCTGCCTAAGCAGGCCGTCATAGACAACGTTCCAGAGTAGGGGCCCAATGACCGAACCCTGCGGCACGCCTCCCGTGATATTGTGGGAGTGCACACCGTCGTCGGTGTCGTAGAGCAGAGTACGGTCAGTCAGGTAACTCGAGGTGACCTCCCTGAGATAGAGTGGCACTTGGAAGTGCTGCAGGGACAGCATGATGTCGTCCCATCTGGCCGAGTTAAAGGCATTCCGGATGTCCAAGGTGATGATGGCACACATCCGCCTTGCACTCCGACCAGCATTGATGGCGTTTGTGGCTACGCCAACAACTCTGCCTACAGCATCCATGGTCGATCGACCCTTTCGGAAGCCGAACTGGTTGTCGGAGAGGTCTCCGGCCCGACCGATGGCCTCTGCAAGCCTGGCGCAGATCACCCGCTCCAGGAGCTTCCCAACTATATCCAGTAGACAGAGCGGGCGGTAAGATGATGGCTCCTCCGGGGGTTTGTTTCCCTTTGGTAGGAGTACCAGCCTCTGCGTCTTCCACTGGGCCGGGAAGCAACCTTCTCTTAGGCATGCGTTGAATGCGTCCAGGAACAAGCCCGGAGCACTCATCGCCGCTGTCTTGACGGCCAGGCCAGGTATTCCGTCAGGCCCTGGAGCTTTACGTACGGAAATACCCTTAGCGGCCATCCTCAGTTCGGCTTCACTAATGTCTGGCGACTCGGCTGCACCCATGGTGGCCATCAGGCCCGTCTCTACTGCCCTTTTCCGATGTTCTGGAAACAGGTGGCGGACGACTCCGTCCAGAAAAACTGGTTCGGTGGGTGCAACAGCTCCCCCGGGGTTGATCTTATTCATAACCGTTTTATACGGTCTGCCCCAGGGGTCGTGGTCCACCTCCTCACAGAGCTCCCGCCAACACCTTCTCTTGGCAGTCTTGATGGCCACCTTGAGATCCCTCCGCTTTTGTTCGTATTCTGCGGAACGATCTTGGAACCGCGGTGTTCCCCTCGCTCTTTGGTGCAGCCTTCTGGCACGCAGGCACTCACGTCTCTTTTCTGCGATGTCCTCACTCCACCAGATTATCGGTGGGCGGCCGCGAGGGTTAAACTTCACGGCCATAGAGGCATCGCAAGCCGCTGTTAGGGCATTCGTGAGGCCTCGTGCTTTTTCTTCGGCGGTTCCCTCCACTTTTTCCCCCTCAAGGGAGCAGAGGAACGTCTCACGATCAAACGTGGCTGGTGCCCATCTCTCTCTTGCTCCTCTTCCTGCTCTCTTTGTCCTCCCGCTGGTCAGCTGGAGCTAGTACACGAGTGCTTGGTGGTCACTACCCGTGTAACGATCGCTAACTTTCCAGCCGAGTCCCCCTCCCCCCATCAATCTTGGATCGACGAAGGTGAGGTCGACTATGGACGACTTGCCGGCTTTGGTGAAAGTCGGGGTTGTCCCTGTGTTAGCGATCTCCAGCCCCAGTAGAGCGAACGCCTCGAGAAGTGCGCGACCACGCGCGTTGGTCTTGGCGCTGCCCCAGTCCGTCGCCCAAGCATTAAAGTCCCCACCGATTGCGACCGGTAGCCGTGAGGACCGAGCACTGGTGACGACTGCATCCAGAGATCTCGCAAAGTCCTCGGTGGAATCGCTGGGCGGGAAGTAGCAGCTGTACATGCGTACCCCCGCCACCTCCACCCAGGTGAAACTGGGAAGGGGGGCGACCATCTTTCTGGAGATGTGTATATTTCCACATACCCAGATGGCCGCCTTGCCCGTGGCATCCCTTACCCAGTTCGACTTCTCGAGATCCCGGAACTCCTCGCTGATGATCGCTACGTCCGCTCTCTCCTCTCTGACCAGCTGGGACAGCAGGTCCTGGGCCACAGCGCAGTGGTTGAGGTTTATTTGGAGCACCTTAATCATTTTTGATGTGTGCTCCTTCCTCATGCGAGGTCTTGGCTTTGGCCTCGCAGTCCACTGCTTTGTGACCCTCTTGGCCCTCTTGTGTGTGTGTGTGTGTGTGTGTGTGTGGGTGTGTGTGTGCGTGTGCATGTGTGTGTGTGTGTGTGTGTGTGTGTGTGTGTGTGTGTGTGCGTGTGTGTGTGTGTGTACGTGTTACTTGTTTTTTCAAGAATAGATAATATATGTATTTTTTCCGTGCGCAAAAAAAAGTTGTAAATATAACTTGAAAGAATGTGTATTTTTTACTTATTCCTGTTAAAACTCATAAAATAAAAACGGACCTAAAATTTAATGTAATGTTTTTAAAAATATGCACATTTTTTCGAAGATAAAATAAATA
The DNA here is from genome assembly GCA_026168455.1 of Theocolax elegans. Classification (NCBI taxonomy): domain Eukaryota; kingdom Metazoa; phylum Arthropoda; class Insecta; order Hymenoptera; family Cerocephalidae; genus Theocolax; species Theocolax elegans. Next base: position 58,193,904 of record CM047430.1, read on the forward strand.
TTAATCAAGTATAACATACACTTTTCAAATATCTATATGTGAAATATACAATAAATTAAAAATTAAATACATTAATTATTGCATTTTTAAGATAATTCTATTATAAACAGTGATGGCAAAAGAAAATTCAAATTTTAACAGTGGCAATATAAAATACGAATTACATTTCAAAAGTTTTTCGAAAATTATTATTTTAGTAGTATTTAATTTAAATATTATTCAAATCAAAATTTAAAAATTGTATGGATATATAAGTAAGTAGATTACGTATATTTATATAAAACAATATCTTAAATAAACAAGTATGTATTTATTAGAAACAAAAGGTTATTTAAAGAATGCCTTTGTTTATAATAATTAAAATAAATATGTGGGGTCCGTAACTAAAGGAAAAAATAATTGGATATAATTATATGGATTAAAACGCAAATTTTCAAAGAGGGTGCAAATTACGAATTACGGGAGAAATGGAAGAAACAGGTTTTTATTTATATACCACTAAAATGTTATAAATAATTTTTTAAAACTACTACAAAAATTAATTTAATTAAGTAGAAAGTTTTATTACTCTAAAAGTACAAAATATTAATGACATATAGAACTCTCGGCGATGACTTAAATAAATTAATCTTAGGAGGTATAGTTCTATTTAGATCCGTTTAAAATAATCTAAAATTTTAATAGGTTTTTACTAAATACTACAATTAAGTTTATGCACTTTACTATTTTTGGTAAGTTAATTGTTCATTACCACATATATATGGGTGGTTCTCTGTGACATCGTAGATGAAAAAAATAAATATTGCTATAACTGTGGGAATATGTTTTAGAGGTATCCAGTAGTTCTCCTGAATTTTTTCAGATTTTTTCTGGGCCATTATTTTAAGTTACAGAGAGTCAAAGTTGACATTTTAGCACTTTTTTGCATTATATGCCCATTTTCATGAATTTTTAGCTCCCAGGGGATGCATTTTTCACTAAAAACATAAGTATGACTTTTTTCGTAAAATTTTCCGGACATTTCATTAAAAATACTTTTAAAGACATAAATGTATGCTGTCACACTCTTGTAAGCCATTTAAACCTTAAATAGTGAAAATCAGCAATTCTGCTCCGGACTCTGGTAACCTAATACTGTCTAAAAGATGTCTTTTTATAGTCAGAAACTGCCTAAAAATTTCCAGAGTGGGTCTAAATCATTAAGATCACTTATGGTCAAAATATCCGGGAAAAGTGCCCGAAATATTAATAGAAATGTATATTTGTTGCCTTATAACGATGAATCTAGTAGCATGATCATTGCAAAAAAATTTATGCACTTACCTTGGAATGGTAGAAAAGTATCTCCACTTGTTTCAGTATCCATCTAATCCCCTGTAAGCTGCTAGGAATACAAATATTATTATACAAATGTAATAAGTGATCTTAATGATTTAGACCCACTCTGGAAATTTTTAGGCAGTTTCTGACTATAAAAAGACATCTTTTAGACAGTATTAGGTTACCAGAGTCCGGAGCAGAATTGCTGATTTTCACTATTTAAGGTTTAAATGGCTTACAAGAGTGTGACAGCATACATTTATGTCTTTAAGAATTTTTAATGAAATGTTCGGAAAATTTTACGAAAAAAGTCATACTTATGTTTTTAGTGAAAAATGCATCCCCTGGGAGCTAAAAATTCATGAAAATGGGCATATAATGCAAAAAAGTGCTAAAATGTCAACTTTGACTCTCTGTAACTTAAAATAATGGCCCAGAAAAAATCTGAAAAAATTCAGGAGAACTACTGGATACCTCTAAAACATATTCCCACAGTTACAGCAATATTTATTTTTTTCATCTTCGATGTCACAGAGAACCACCCATATATATATATATATTACACCTTTGGTGTAAGTTATGTCCTAAAATACGTGAAAATTAGTGATTTTATGAGGTTTATGAGGCATAAGTTACACCAGCGGTCTTGGCCAATAATCTAACCCAAGCCATTCGAAAGCTCGCGAAAAATGTGAATTTTTGAGAGGTGTTAGATTAAAATCGATTATGGTGTAGTAGCCTTTTTGATATTCAATATGTCCGGGTGTTCTATTTCTCCGAGATTTTAAAATTAAGAAATGTAACCAGGGTAGATAAGTTCTAAAGATTAATTTAAACAAAAGTTGTTTGTAATGTTTTTTCAAAAAAATCAACAGATTTTGAGATAAATGGTTTTAAAAATAGAAATTTTTCTAAAAAAATTGAAAAATTTCCACTTTTTATGGTCAAATAACTCTTAAGCAAATTATTTTTAACACTTAAATTTTTTTTGTATTTTCTCGAAGATGTTTCCAGCCTGTTCTCAAATTTTGGAGTGATTTAAAATTTTCATCGTACCACTTGACGTGAAATAGCCCATATATGTGTATATATATGTATGTATGTATGTGGGTGTGTGTGCGTGCGGCGGAACATTTATATAATATATATATATTTTAAAATTGTTTTTTCAAGAATACATAATATATGTATTTTTTCCGTGTGCAAAAAAAAAGTTGTGAACATAACATGAAAGAATGTGTATTTGTTTACTCATTCTTGATAAAACTCATAAAATTTTTAAACGTATACTCAATAATAATACCGGATCTAAAATTCAATGTAATGCTTTAAATACAGATGCAAAATTGTTTGAAGATGAAATAAATATTAATCAATTATAACATACACTTTTCCAAATATCCATATGATATATACAATGAGTTAAATATTAAATATATTAATTATTGCATTTTTAAGATAATTCTATTATAAACAATTACATATATTATTTATTGCATTTTTAAGATAATTCTATTTTTATACTTATTTATATTTTAATTACACCTTTTTATAAGTAATTTATACTCCATAATAGTTTTCTGCAATTGAAAGTACTCAAATCAAAAACACCTTTCAAAAAGGTGTCAAAACCCGCAAGTATATGTGTTATTCTAATCAAACTTTGAAAATTGTTATCTGATAAATAAAATTGTTATCTGTCTGATAAATTTTAAAGTATAAGATAAAAATATCTTTGATTCTAATTCCCATATTTTCTCTACTTATTTATATTTTTATTACACCTTTTCTATATCTAACTTATATTCCATAATATTTTTCTGCAATTGAAAGTATTCAATTCGAAAACACCTTCCAAGAAGGTGTCAAAACCCGCAAGTATTGTGCTATTCTAATCAAACTTTGAAAATTGTTATCTGATAAATAAATTCTGCAATTCAATCTGACATTGTTATCTGATAAATAAATAATTTTAATTTCTAACTACCTTATTTTATCTATTTCTTTGAATTTTAATGAAACATTTTTATACATATTACGAAAATTTCGTATAAAAAATTTCTGCAATTGAAAGAATTGAAATCAAACTGAAATCGACAAGTATTTTGAATCGTACCATAAATTTATATTTTATATAAACATTTTTATATATATTACTTAAACTTCGTAAAAAGTTTCTGCAATTGAAAGCACTGAAATCAAACTGTAATCGACAAGTATTTTGAACCATGCAAAAATTTCTACCAATCTGAATACAGATTTTTTTATATGAAAAGTATCTTACACTATTATTTTTCATTTCTGGCCCTCACATGTTTTACAGTAATAAATAAATAATATTCTAATGATATTAATTTGTGCAAAATTAATTTCTGCAATACTAATAAAATGGACATTTCTTTTTTATTCTTTTAAATAATAAAATAATACTTGCACCACCGTTGGTTTAACGCTTCATATATGTGTTAATTCTGACTTACTAATGTATTCCTTTACATTTATGAAAGTATATAATACCGTGAAGAAACTGCAATGAGTAATAATATATAAATATTGCAATATGCTATCTGGCAATTTTAATATCCTACATCACCAATGATAAAATAGACATCATTATTTTTATCTAATAAAGTTCCTAAAAGAGGCCTGCGATGGCTTGGTCGGTAGGGCGACGGACTCGTAATCTGGAGGTCCCAGGTTTGATTCCCGGCCCCTGCCGATTGATACAAGCACCACTAGCGACTGTATTTTCAACAAGTGCTTTCTTCACCAAGACATCGTATGACCTCCGTCGCTGATTAGCAAGTTTTTCTTAGTAGTTATGTAAAATAATTATTATTTCACTTAACTAAGGATATACAATCGACATGATTTTACCAATTAATTAATTAATTAATAAGATAAAAGCTAAGATGTATGTAATTATTTATAAAATGTAACATCAGTTAATATAGTCAGAATTAACACATATATGAAGCGTTAAACCAACGGTGGTGCAAGTATTATTTTATTATTTAAAAGAATAAAAAAGAAATGTCCATTTTATTAGTATTGCAGAAATTAATTTTGCACAAATTAATATCATTAGAATATTATTTATTTATTACTGTAAAACATGTGAGGGCCAGAAATGAAAAATAATAGTGTAAGATACTTTTCATATAAAAAAATCTGTATTCAGATTGGTAGAAATTTTTGCATGGTTCAAAATACTTGTCGATTACAGTTTGATTTCAGTGCTTTCAATTGCAGAAACTTTTTACGAAGTTTAAGTAATATATATAAAATGTTTTATATAATAATAAATTTATGGTACGATTCAAAATACTTGCCGATTTCAGTTTGATTTCAATTCTTTCAATTGCAGAAATTTTTTATACGAAATTTCGTAATATGTATAAAAGTGTTTCATTAAATTCAAAGAAATTAGATAAATAAGGTAGTTAGAAATTAAAATTATTTATTTATCAATATACCATGTCCAGATTGAATTGCAGAATTTATTTATCAGATAACATTTCAAAGTTGATTAGAATAGCACAATACTTGCGGTTGTTTTGACACCTTCTCTGGAAGTGTTTTCGAATTGAATACTTTCAATTGCAGAAAAATATTAATGGAATATAAGTTAGATATAGAAAAGGTGTAATAAAAATAAATAAGTAGAATATATATAAAATGTTTATATAAAATATAAATTTATGGTACGATTCAAAATACTTGTCGATTTCAGTTTGATTTCAATTCTTTCAATTGCAGAAATTTTTTATACGAAATTTTCGTAATATGTATAAAAATGTTTCATTAAAATTCAAAGAAATAGATAAAATAAGGTAGTTAGAAATTAAAATTATTTATTTATCAGATAACAATGTCAGATTGAATTGCAGAATTTATTTATCAGATAACAATTTTCAAAGTTTGATTAGAATAGCACAATACTTGCGGGTTTTGACACCTTCTTGGAAGGTGTTTTCGAATTGAATACTTTCAATTGCAGAAAATATTATGGAATATAAGTTAGATATAGAAAAGGTGTAATAAAAATATAAATAAGTAGAGAAAATATGGGAATTAGAATCAAAGATATTTTTATCTTATACTTTAAAATTTATCAGACAGATAACAATTTTATTTATCAGATAACAATTTTCAAAGTTTGATTAGAATAACACATATACTTGCGGGTTTTGACACCTTTTTGAAAGGTGTTTTTGATTTGAGTACTTTCAATTGCAGAAAACTATTATGGAGTATAAATTACTTATAAAAAGGTGTAATTAAAATATAAATAAGTATAAAAATAGAATTATCTTAAAAATGCAATAAATAATATATGTAATTGTTTATAATAGAATTATCTTAAAAATGCAATAATTAATATATTTAATATTTAACTCATTGTATATATCATATGGATATTTGGAAAAGTGTATGTTATAATTGATTAATATTTATTTCATCTTCAAACAATTTTGCATCTGTATTTAAAGCATTACATTGAATTTTAGATCCGGTATTATTATTGAGTATACGTTTAAAAATTTTATGAGTTTTATCAAGAATGAGTAAACAAATACACATTCTTTCATGTTATGTTCACAACTTTTTTTTTGCACACGGAAAAAATACATATATTATGTATTCTTGAAAAAACAATTTTAAAATATATATATATTATATAAATGTTCCGCCGCACGCACACACACCCACATACATACATACATATATATACACATATATGGGCTATTTCACGTCAAGTGGTACGATGAAAATTTTAAATCACTCCAAAATTTGAGAACAGGCTGGAAACATCTTCGAGAAAATACAAAAAAAATTTAAGTGTTAAAAATAATTTGCTTAAGAGTTATTTGACCATAAAAAGTGGAAATTTTTCAATTTTTTAGAAAAATTTCTATTTTTAAAACCATTTATCTCAAAATCTGTTGATTTTTTTGAAAAAACATTACAAACAACTTTTGTTTAAATTAATCTTTAGAACTTATCTACCCTGGTTACATTTCTTAATTTTAAAATCTCGGAGAAATAGAACACCCGGACATATTGAATATCAAAAAGGCTACTACACCATAATCGATTTTAACCCTTAGCTGGACACATGCCCTGTGATAACATAGCTGGCCTTTGGGGTCACCGTGACCCCAACACAAAATCTTCTACTGTAACTAAACTACTGAATATTTTGACTTGAAATTTGGTTTGGTTATTACTTATTATGTAACCTTCTCGGCTCTAATGCAAAGTAATACACCCCCCCTTACGACAGATGGAGCTATAAGTTTAATTTTTAAATTTTGGAGCTATAGAAAAACTGATTGAAAAATGCTGGGGTCACTGTGACCCCATGAGTCCAGCTAAGGGTTAATCTAACACCGCTCAAAAATTCACATTTTTCGCGAGCTTTCGAATGGCTTGGGTTAGATTATTGGCCAAGACCGCTGGTGTAACTTATGCCTCATAAACCTCATAAAATCACTAATTTTCACGTATTTTAGGACATAACTTACACCAAAGGTGTAATATATATATATATATATATGGGTGGTTCTTTACAATTTACAGGAAATATACATTTTGCTATTTTTAATAAATAACGTTCACAAAAATGTTACTTTTTTCAAATTAATACATTCTCGAAACTTGAATTTCTAAATCATAGATAATAACAAAGCCATGGAAGGTCGTAATTGTAAAATGTATAATGGTATTGCTTTTTTATAATAAAACGCAGTGCATAAAAACTATTTTGAACTTTGTCAATCTGTTTTTAGATTTGTAAATCACAAGAATCGAAATCAACTACCACATAATTTTTCTATTGTACTATATTTATGAAAAATCAACTACTTTCAAAAAAAGTGTCTTCCATTTTGAATTCGCTATTTTGAATTTTTGAATTTCGAGTAGTTCAGGTTTGGTACGAGCGTCCCGAAAACATATTATTAGTAGAAAAATGTGTTTCACCGACTGACATTTGCTACGTTTGAGTCATTTTTTGTCAATGTCTTTAGAGAAATAGATGTTAGTTATTCATTTGCGTATGCTGATGATAAATGTATTTCAATAAGGGTACGTTTGAAATCAACCTCAAAACAGGATTGCGGAGTCAACAGTTTTGGAGAGTCTCCAAGTTAATCCGCCAGATACGCCGAATTGAAAAATTTATTTAATTGTTCTTCGGTTTCGTTAGACAAGCCTGCATCGGTAAATGTATCTCCATTGAATTTCATATCGATTTGAAAGAATATAAGTAGGCTACGTTTTTTTGGATATAAATGTTTGAAAAATGTAGCGAATATAGCCAAGTAAATAAGGACTGGTACTTTTATTTTTAAATTTATTTTAAATGTACTTTTATTAAATTCAATAAATTTATTAAATTATTTAAATTTATTTTTAAATGTACATTTATTTTTAAATTTCTATTATTGTTGTCATTGTGTATTATGAATACGCCGTCCGTACTATTTTAATACGTTTCTTACATTTATCAGCATCCTTTTAAATAGTAAATGAAAAATCCTGCATACTGCGCAGACTCTGAAACATCCAGAAATATGACAATCAAAATGTAAAAGGTGACTAAATACGAAAAAGAAGCAAACTTGTGTACATATTCAACAAGATAACGAGTAAGATGAGATTTAAACTAATATATATATGTATATATATACACACATACATAGAAAAAGCAGAGGTTTGTCGAAGGAGCAAAGAAGGAAAGGTAAAACGCGGACCACCAAAAGTATCCATGTACTACGATGGAGTTGGTGGTCGTGTGTATATAGCCAAGTTACAAATGACCTAGCGTGTGGCATTTCGTATTCACGGTCTTGTCCCACCGGCATTTCTCATAAGTTTTCCCCAAACTTTTCCCGTATTCAATTTGCGTCGGCCGCTCTCTCTCTCTCTCTCTCTCTCTGTCTCTCTTTCTTCGGCGACACCGAATATTTTTTTTGAGAAGGGACAAAGGATCGACGAGGGCAAGAACATCCTCGTATGTATACGCGCGGCACTTCTATTTCTTACCCTAATGGATGTAAAACGTATGCGGCATTGCGCTTTTTTTATCTCAGGTGTACGAAACCGTACCACTACCCGAACTAAAGAAAATATCACCAGCTCAGACAACCATTGAAATAAAGATGGAACCGAGGAGGGAAGAAAAAAGCTTCGAAAGCTCGCCTTAAAAGTAAAGATTACCGAGAGTACACGGCGAATACATAATGTTACCGCGTCTATTTTATTTTCCTAAGGGGGGAGGGCGGTATGTAATTTTTTTCTTCGCACAAGAGTGTTAAGTAAATGTAAAGTTATTATTAATGTTTACTCGTACGTTTTTTAATCATCGCGATCGCTGAGTGTACGATATTTGTAACTCGAAAGTTTGGAATCCTAGAAGGGTGAAGCGTGATACGTGTGTGCACCACAATAACGAATAATTAAACTAAATATATTTGGAGAAGGAACCGTGTTACTTGCATCAATGTAAGGCACTGGGTTTCATTTTCAAAATTAACCCTCTTGAGCGGTAGGACGAGAATGTACTCGTCCGAAACATATGGCTTTCCTACCTCAACTTTTATATTAGCCACTCTTATTAAAGTTAAATACGTTTCACAATTTTTAGCGCATTGGGCATTATTTTTAAAATTACTATATTTTTTATTAACGTTAATATATTCTTAGCTTATCGTAGGTTTTTTTAGTAATTATTTAAAGACGCGTAGGAATTTTTGTTGAAATTGTACTGAAAAGAGACAAAACGTTATAATAATCTAATTGTATATACTTACGTTATATTAAAAGATACATCAATTTTTGACATAACATTTTTCTCAACGTATTATTACGAATAATTGTATGCGGTGTTAGTACATTTATTCTTAAGATAAATATATTCAAGTCAATCGTAATTGTGTTTTTAGTTTTAAAATTATTGATATAACAAAGTATAATAATGAGAAAGGGTTACATCGTAAACATAGCTGCTTTTAACAAAAATAGAGACTTATAGGGGGTAAAGATGTCAAAAGGCTACATTGACGTTTACTTTAAGACGACGTCGTCATCATAGTTTTTAAAGCAAGGAACGAAAGCAAGGTAGATTCAATGTACGAATCTTGGCAGTGATAAGATGATATTAAATTTACAAAAGCCGAGATTACTGCACTATCCAAAATCTATGTACCTATAAGTTAGTTATATATGTATATTATTATATACATATAGATTACACGTATAATATATATATTATATATGTCTGGTGGCTTGTGGACTTCATAATGCTGTCCTCGAGATTGATACACGGTGAATTGTCATGCCTTTTCGAGCGAGTAGCTTGGAGTTCTTAGAGTCATTAGACGTTAACTCAGCAAGACCGATAAATTTCTGTATTACTTTAAAAAATTTTGTTTGGGTGATAAAAATTATATTCCTGTATATTCTATATGTATTATTATATAAGTTACTTACAGGAGACCCTCATACGTTTGTAAAACAGATCATGCCCGGCTTGTAGGATATGTTTTCTAATATAAAAATATGTAGAAAGCCAGAATCGCAGACCCTAACAATCGTTTTTCAAAAGTAATACGCTATTAAAACAAAATTTACAAAAAATAGAGACTTTATTTCAAATGCTTGTAACTTCTAACCTATCAAATATTGACATTCAAACCAAAGTTTAATGAGAAGCTGAGATAAAATAGATATAATTTAAAATAATGACGCTCAAATCCGTTGAAATGGACCAAAGTTATAGTCGAATTAAGAATTGAAGCAATTTTAAACAAAAATTGGGCAGTACAAATTTTATTGATTTTTTTAAATTCTTAATTCGGCTATAGCTTTTCCCCATTTTAACGGATTCTAGCGTCTTTTTTTTAAATTATACCTATTCTATCTCAGCTTTTCATTAAACTTTGGTTTGAATGTCAATATTTGATAGGTTAGAAGTTACAAGCGTTTGAAGTGAAGTCTTTATTTTTAGGAAATTTTGCTTTAATAGCGTATAACTTTTGAAAAAACAATTGTTAGGGTCTGCGGCTCTGGCTTTCTACATATTTTTTATTAGAAAACATATCCTACAAGCTGGGCACGATTCGTTTCCCAAACATATGAGGGTCTCTTTATTAGTTGTATATTTAATAAAGATTACATCTAAGAAACGTAAAGAAGGGAAATAAAATTTGATTAATTTTCATTTGGGGTGTCTTCAGGTGGGTTTCGGTTGCGTGTTCGCGAATTCTCACTTGGCGGAGCTATCTACATTATACAGTTTTGGGTTTCAAGGGTTGCCGTGTCCGCACCTGCCCACGTACCTGCCTCGAACTTCTCTTATTCGCCAAGTTTGAACAACCCGTAGGTTACCGACCGTAATGAAAATGAGCTCGATGCGTCGACATTTTCCGGTGGCCCTCGCGCCCGCGCTCTACCTCGTCATGACTCTACTTAATCTCTCACGAGATTCCCCAACTCGAATTGTTTAACGTCCTGTACCTAATTTACATTTTGCGAGCTTGTATATATACTTGACGCTCACTCTCTATCTCTCTCTCTTTCGTGTCGGTACAACTTGGATTAGGACGGACAAATAATTTACGTTATTTCTGTCGAAACGCGTATACGCAGTCAAACATTTTACTTTTACCTGTTATATCAAACTCAATGAAGAGTACGACTCGTTATCGATTTTGTTAGTGATTTAAGAGGATGTCGAACTTGTTGTATTATCGTCCAAATGTTTACCGATTGTTTTCTTTTTGATTTTTCGGCTGAAATTTTACGCAATATTAAAATTTTATTTAATTGTTATATCCAAAAAGATTCATTTATCATTCGGTGATATTCGTGTAAAGTTGTAAAGTATTGGTTTATCCGAACTAATCTAATTTTATATTAGAGAAAGCTTATATTTTTTATCCACTATGGTCGGTGGAATACTCCAGAGCAGCCTTTCTTTAGAAAAATTATAGGCGTTTCGTCCTCGATCTCCAGTTCCTATAATTTTTTTTAAGAAGCTGCTCTGGGTAATTCCATCGGCCATAGTGGGCAATGAGTACATAAAGCCCTCTCTAATACAAAATTAGATTAGTTCGGATACACCAATAAATGTACAACTTTATATTAATTTTGATATAAAATATTAATTTTTGGAAAAATGTTACTTCTCAATTGGTAAGCGGTTCAGACGGTAACGTAACGAGTTTAACACCCCTTGAGGTCCACCTGTAGGATCCAATAAAATCACGTTTAATTCACGAAATAAAGACCCAAAGTGTATTACTGTTTCTGATGGTACAAAAATGATTTACTTGCGTCGTACGAGGCAAAAGGTCTAAACCTGCAAAAGATGCGACTACGCCGAATGGAAAATAGAAATTGACATTTTTATAATAACTGAATCCTTTCTGGAATGTCGTTCGCAGGTAGTGAGGCGCGATTGCTTGTCAGAGGAAATGTCGCTTAGCAAAGCATCGATCAGCCCGTGTTTCACAAGAAAATCTAAAGGTAATTTTCTAAAATAATTCTACACCGCTACATTATTTCATTTAGTATTATCAACCTACTCTAATTTTCTAAATATGATTCCCGGGTAATTGCCTTGTCGACTAAATTTTACTACGAAAAATCTCGTGATTTCAATGCGATAAGCGTTGTAATTACACGCTACCCATATAACTTAATTTAAAATTAAAATTACCTTTTCTTTTTTATTTTATTTTGTCTTATTAACATTTAATATTTTAGTTATTTTCTTTCTAAGCAAAAGATAGTGTTTACGTAGGTGGTCGAAAAGTTTACAACGAAAAAAAAATCGCGCTCTTTGGAAAATTCGCTATGCAAGTTGGATTCACCTCTCTGTTTTTCTGTAATCTCGCCAAAAGGATATAAAATGGAAATATATAAAAATGAAATCCGATTGCATTTTCTATTTTATTTTTTCGACCTATTCGTAAATCTAACTAGCTACGAATAGATTTTTTGTATGTATAATGTCAACGTTTTAAGTATAGAATATCATTCTTTAAAATGAGTCATTTTTGTCGATGAAAAATATATAAATTGTATACGAAATCTCTATAAATGGCGATACTAACAATACTGTATTTATAATATTCCACAAATATGCAGTTATTAATCAAATAAATTAGAAACAAATGTCATATTGAGTAGTTATCCTGATAAAAAAATAATTTTATTCTTCATTTCTGTATAAATAATTACTTTTGTTCAATTATACACTGTTACGTACGTAACATCGACGCGCGGATCGGCACGTGTGTAAGAACGCAAAATATCAAGACGAATGCAACTACATACTACAGCAAGCAATCGCGGACGATAGCCCAGTGGCTAGGCCTCGTGACTTGCAACTCGTGGATCCTCGGTTCGAGTCCTGGCGTCCGAACGATTTTTTATTCGGGCTTCTCCTATCACCTTCTCCATACGCAACAACACGTACTTATTATATACATCCAAATAACAGATAGTAAAATTTCTATATCTTACATATTTTAAATCCTTTATATTTACAGTCCTTTTTTAACGTTAGAGTTCCTCATCAATAAGTATTCTTTTTAAATTTCAATAAAAACTAAAAATACATTCTTGTATGGAGATCATCCTGGCTACTTGGCCCTATTACAGATTTCAAAGTACATTGTCTAAAATTACGAAGAATATAGTAACATACTGAAAGAAGGAAGCCTGCGATGGCTCGGTTGGTAAGGCGTCGGGCTCATAATCTGGAGGTCCCAGGTTCGATTCCCGGCCCGGCCGATTGATACAAGCACCACTGGGGAATGTATTTTCAACAAGTGCTTTCTTAACAAAGACATCACAAAAAATTTTTAATTAAGGTTAGTAATAATACATTTTGTTTAAAAATTTAGAAATGTTTTCATTTGTTATACAAAAATATTAATAATTGATATTGAATAGTTGTTTTTCATTTTTTAACTCAAATGGCTTCTGCCACACGTAAACGCATCAAATTCTCGTAAATTTCGATTGCTGGAAATTATGTAGGAAAAGATAGAGCAATATCCATGAGTTATCGAACTTGGGATTTGTACGAATATCCACTTCTCACAACAACGTCAAGGCATGTTTGGACTGTAAAAAGAACTAACCATTAGAAAAACCTATATTTCTTATTCTCGGTTTACAAACTAATCGCAAAAATCAGAAAGCGGCTGATGCTAGTCAATTTGAACACTGCAATATTACTAACGTAAAACGTTTTCATAATTCACAGTACTTCCATAAGGTAATCTAAATCTTGATGTAAACCAAATTTAATACGCTATTTTGTATGATATGTACGCCAATTCCCAAATCCAAAATTCTTACTACTGTAAAGAGATAGAACCGATGTTGAAAAAATTATATTACCTCAATTACATACCACTGACCGTAATCGATTGCTCGAAACAGAATGAATCGTTAAGACCGCTTCAGTAGATGTGCGTTAAGAATTCGAGTCGGAAAATAACTTTTCAACTACAACGTCAGCGTACTATTTGATCTTACATGATCGCATTGTACAATATAATCCAGCTAGCGGTGATGTGAACAAGCTTGTTTAAGGAGTGAAGGTTATAGAGGGGTAGTTCGTAAATCAGAGTTGTTTCCTGCAGCATCTTATACGTTGTCCAGATGGAATACGCAGTAGATGTTCAAAGATTTATGAAGCCAGTCGAAGATTTCGTTCTGAAGGAACGAGCAATTTATTTATATTCAATTTGTAGCAAAGCACCATTTCTCTAGAACAAACTCTCTCAGATATATAAATATAAGAATCTGCGGTTTGAACTCTGCTACCATGGTCTAACTTGGAACTCTGGGGATCTCGACTACACAGAAATCGGCAATATTATTCGAGACCGCTTACACAACGCTGATCGGATTTTCGTTATTGGCGGTTTGAAAAAAGAGGCTTGAACATTTCAACATTCCAATCAGCGATATCGACGAGTGGGGTTACCAAACTTACGACTATCCTAAATTAGCAACAGTTTGTTCCAATAATGTATCACAATAATGCGTGCAAAACTATTTGCGCATGGCATAATGCGAAGTTGATACTCTAATTTTATACAAAATTATATATGATGGAAAGGGAAGATATATAAGTGCATATTATTACATAATGGGACTGTGCAGCATTATACTTTATTTGCTACCTTGCTTGGTTGAAAACGTATTCTAAAGAAACTTTTTCATTAAACACAATTTCTTGCCCTAAAGCAAACGGCTACAAAAGTTTAATAATATTAAGAAGTAAATGAGGAGACCTAGAGTATACTTATTCAATTACAGTGCGAATTATTTAATTAAAATGCAAACGATTGCAATCAATGTGCAAGCAATTGCACTCATTGTACAAATAATTTCTATCAATGTGTAAACAATTCTATTAATGTGCAAACCATTTAATTTAAAATACAAATTGACTGACAATTTGCGAGTACAGATTACTATCAAGTGCATTCAAACACACAAATTTTTGGCTTAGAATCGGCCTATGAGTTAGAACCGACCTAGCTTAAATACTTAAGTGTATGCATTACCATTCGTAACGAATCCAAAACAACGGTAAAAGCCTTTGTCAATAGGTCTGAAAACCTCCGTATAGGTCAAGTCACCGTTAACACTTTGAAACTTTTTCTTTGACTGACTAGTCAATTTTATAGTCAACTAACAAATTCGTCAATAAGGCACAAGAGAGTAGTTAAAATATAAAAGATAATATCAAATTGCACTTGCGGTATTATCATCTTAACGCTTAATTTCCACAGTAACGTAAATAAAGAACCTTAAAAAGATATAAAGTTGTCAGGCACCAACACGCGATAAGCTACACATTGTTTCTTAATAAAATTTAATATAAAAATAATGGAAAAAGGAAGATAAAGAAAATACAATATAGATAATACTTCCTTCCGTGACTCTTGATGTAGCCGAGTTCAATCTATAGCCAGCGAGGATAGCGTATCCCGTGCAAACTCGGTCAGGTGAGCTTTACTGTTTACACGTCGACTTCCGGGATACACTCCCGCACAATTAATCCTCGAACTACACATACACACCCCTTTTGCGGAAGCGATCTTCCATCGAAGTTTGATGGTTCTCGCGCGAGCTTCGACGATATGAAGAAAACCAAGCACCGGAAGAACCTACGATATAGTTAGAACGACGTTAACCCTTTATACTATAGTTAAACATGGTGTGTCGTATTTCGAGTGCTACCTGTTTACTTAGGACGTGAAGTTTAACGAAATTGATTATTACATTATCGAAATACGTACGTAGCCAAAAATTGATCTCCTTCAATATATATATATGTATTCCACATCAAGTAGTCGGATCTAAATTTTAAAATACACCAAATTTTAGGTACCGACTGGGAATGCTTTTTAGAAAACAAAAAACAAATATCTGGTTACCGGAATTTATTTAATCAAAAGTTATTCTAACCTCAAAAAGTGAGTTTTTTCAATGTTTTTTTAACAGTAGCTGTTTTTACAGCTTTTTATCTCAAAATCTATCAGTCTTTACTATAGAACATTATATGTAACATTCGTTCCTAATTATCTTTAGAATTTAACCTTCGGGGTTCAAATTTCAAATCTCAAATTCAATGTCTCATAAACTTTGAAAAAATTGTAACTTCACCACAATTGATTTTTTCATCAAAAGTCAAGAGCTTGATCAGGGTTGGGTTAGTAGTCACCAACCACTCATTTTCGAATACTTTTTCATGATTTGCATTTCAAGATTAAAAAAACTAATCGACTTGCATAACAACATCGTAGATGTAAATATATACCAACTATCGCTAAATAAAAAAGTATTCGAAAAAATATTCGAAAATAAGTTGTTGGCGACCACTTACCTTACCCTGGATTCAAGCAATAACTTTCTAATGGTTTGCAAATTGCCTAAAAGTCTGTAAAAAGTTATATTAATTGTAAAAACCACAAAAAGTGTCAAAAATTGACATGGTAATTAATTTCCATTTCTAAAAGTCTTTGTATTTTAATTTATCATAAACTTTTTTGTGAAAAATAAAAATTTATATGAATTTTGAAGACGTTGCCCAAGTTGAACATTTTTTTCTTATGCAAATCTTAATGTACATTGGGTGTGAGAGGATTATGGAAGCTTAATATTAGAATCCTAAAACTAAATGAAAAATTTTCAGGTTCGAAATGACTGCTTTGTGCAAATGAGTAGTGCGATAAATGTAGACAAAGATTTCGTTGATTAAGTTAGAAATTTTTCTATGTTAAATTTTGTGTAATTAATAATAAATACATTTTCTAAACACAATTAAAGAAACAATGTCAATAGCAATTAAAATTATATTTATAGTCACCAAAATAATTAAGAATAACTTTAGCAACGTATTTAAAAATAAAATATTGTTTTGGATATGTTTTGCAAAACCGTAGAGTACATTTGAAACAATTGTTAAAATCACCCTGAAATATACATCAAATGTCTAAATGGACGTAAAAAATAATAAATGTATCAAACATGGAAAAATGGTAGTAACGTTGTTAAATGGAAATAGGTGGTTGGGATATAATTTACGCAACGTGAATTTAGTGTAGACATTTTTATTCAAATCGATTTACCCATTTCAAATATTATTTGCAATGCTGCTTTGGTCGTATAAATAATAAGAGTGTTTTGATTACTCATAATCAAAGCTGTTTAATATAAGGAAAAAGAGGGTGGTTCGAGGACAATGAGGTATCGTGCAACTTAATACTAAAATAAAACACAGTAATTAACGTTAACAGAAGAAAATAGAATATTTATTAAAAGACAAAATACTGGCATTAAAAAACCCCAGATTAAGTGGGGAAAAAGCCTTAGTATTATTTAATTGATTATAATACGTATAAATTGACATGAAAAAGATAAACATTAACTTGATAATTAAACTATTAATAATTACATTATAAAATAACCGTTTAAAAACAACTTCGGAAACTTAATGTGCATTATTCTTAAATTATACCTATTCAAGCAGTACCGCTGTCGCCAATGAATCCGAAGGCGCTACTCGTGGGCCGCTGGTCCTCGCTGTGTTACGGTGGTTCGTCGCTCAGGAGATCCGTCACTTTGGATAACGTCCTGAGCGAGTGTCGACTTCGGGTTCCCCTCTTGGAACTTACCGAAAGCCGGCCACAGGGAAACTAGTTCCGTAAACCTGGGGTTAGCAGTTGTACAACTATCGCCGAACCCTGCCCAATTTGGGGTTAGCAGCTGCACAACTATTGCCTAACCCAATCACAACGTGAAGCTATTCGCGCTTCAAACCAACCTGGAACCACCTGCTCACAGACACAAGGACCAGAACAAACGGCCCCACACGATATCGTTAACACTCGCGATGCACTCCGTACGATACACTCAGACGCCCGGCTAAATACGTTCGTCGACTCCCGTAGGTAGCACCTGAAGCTTCCACCGACGCACGAACCGATCACCTCGAACGCACGAGCGTAATTACCGAATGACGTTCAAGTCGCAACTCAATCGTCCTAACTGCACCAGGAAGGAGGGTGGGAGCGCAATGCCCTTTTGGACCCCGTACGTACTAATATACGAAGTATATCGACGACCTTTCATACCTCGGAACTCATGATGCTACCTATGGTCAAAACCCGAGCGGGATTTCCCGGGTGACGCGCCACTGATGTTTATTAGCGGTAATAAAACCATCCGTGCAAGAATACCGAAATATAAACGAGAGACATTAATTGTTCACGAATTGGAAAATCCCGAAGCCCGCTTGTACCTGCCTGTTTAAGCATGTCCTAACTCGAATTGAGCGAAACCTTGCACATTTTAATAGAAATATTATTATTACGTTCAAAAATACGCGACGCGCCGAACTATAAACGATATAGAAAATAAATATACTATTTCCCGTGATTCAAAGCGCATATTGGCGCGAACACACCGCCCGCCTTCGTCCGCGGACGAACTTCCCGATCTAGTTATATGCTTGCTTACAACGATTTATAAATGACAATCTTCGATATTCCAGAATCGCTCTAACAATGTATCTAAATTATCGTCGGCCGCGCAGTGCAAAGTACGGCACGGCTCTTGAGCTCGCGGTTCCGCCCGCCGTGGCTCGGTTGCACCAAGTGGTCCTGAGATAACCCAGCCAAAGGCTGTTTCTTGCGCGATCAAATCTAACCCCACGAATTTCCGTATACCCGGACGAAGCAATTGTCCGTATACATCCGCGCCGAGAATCATGTTCACCGTATCGGGTACGTAAAAGCCCGGATCCGCTAGCGTTAAATCTTTAAATAATGTTAAGTCTAGTCCTATCGGACGTCGAGCTGGAAGCTGGGAGGTTAATTTTTGCAGTACCAGTGCATCGGTAGTAATTTCGAACGACGGATTAATCAAAGAACGTAAAACCATTTGCGTGGCATGTCGTGCTGTACCCGCGCGACTTGTCCCCAGGCCCGTTAATGGAACGTTTACGCGACGTTTATTTAAATCAACCAGACACGCGATATTATCAGTAACAAAGGATGCTTCAGATCCTTGGTCTAGCAACGCTCTCACGCGAGTTTCTTTGCCGTTTGGTCCCACTAGCAGTAGTTGCGCAGTCGCTAAAATGACTGAATGCTTTCGTACCGAGAGGCTAGCCGTATGTATATTAATACCGGACAATTCCGCCGAAATCCCATCATTGCGTTTATCGCATTCCACTACGTCCTTCTCAAGAGAATCATTGCCGGATCGATCCATGTGTATTAACGTATGATGCCGTTTCTCACAAGTCATGCATCTATCAAGTGCTTTACATTCCCTAACTCTATGTTTGCCAAAACAATTATAGCAAAGGCGTAGTCGAGTAACGTCTTCGCGACGATCGTGAAGTGTTTTGGCTTTAAACTTATAACATTTATGAAGACCGTGAGCACCTGAGCATAATGGGCATTTTAACCGATCATCCTCTTGTGATTGTGACCTAAATGCGTGATGTATTCTACGCGATCCCACTGTCGGCTTATTCGATGAAAACCCCCTTTCATCAAATTTACTAGTTTCTGACGCGATCATACTCAACGTTCGTGCGCGATATTCTAAAAATTCCGCGAATTGAGAAAACTTTGGAAAATGGTCAAGAATATTCTCGCTTCTACACATCGGCCTTATGTTTATATTCGACTCCCACATCTTACGCGATTCCGGATCTAAGCGCGAAGCTAAAGTAAATACGAGCCATACGTCCCATTGCTCGACAGGCAATTTTAGGTTAGTTAGTGCGCGGACTATACGCTGAGCCTCATCGGCGAACGTACGAAGCTCCGTCGCGGATTCTCTTTTCATACGCGGTATATCTAAAAGAGCTTGAAAATGATTATAAACAATCAACCGCGGATTATAAAAACGTGATTTTAATGCTTCCCAAGTCGTGATGTAGTTTGCATCTGTAGTTGCTACCTCTTTAACCAAATCTGTCGCGGTACCTTTTAAACACGTTTTTAAGTACTGCAATTTTGTAGCGTCGGATAATCGAGGAGCATTATGCACTAATGTTGTGAACAAATCACAAAAATTTTCCCATTCCGCGTATTGTCCCGAGAAAGAAGGAAGATCTAATTTAGGAAGCTTTGCCATGCGCGGCTCAAAATCAGTTTGCGTTATATTTGATGCAGCTGGTTGGACCGGCGCTAAATCCGATTGTAAAGTTAATAAAAAATCAAAAGTATCCTCGTATATTATTTGCATACGCGTCATCATTCCGTCGATTACATAAGGATCGTTCGCGGCTTCCTCGCGCCCCATAATTTCCGTGTGAGCACTGCGCGCTTCATTCCACATTTTTTCTAATGTATTACAACGCGCTGTAGCTATATTTAAATTGAACGAATCATGCGGTCTCTCTCTTAATCGAGTACACGTTAATTCTAATTCCGTTAATCGCGATTTTTGCACGGCAATAAGCCTTTTTAATATTACCGGCGCCATCTTAAGCCTTTGAAAGAAAAATATTAACGATGCGAGAACGAACTAACTATTACGATTATTAAAATCACACATAAATCACAACTGAAAACTATAGGTACACGGCCGCTTTTAACACAAAACGCTAAAAAATTTGTAAATAAGTAACACTCAAATTTTTGCTAGACGCGCAAATCGTAATTTCGTACAACAGTTTTTTTTTTTCTTTTAACACACACAAATAATTAAATCAATTCACTATTATTCACAATTTATCCGTAACTGATTAACAATACTTGACAATGCACGGTTAACCTAAATTAATACGCAATTTTGTAACCACAATAAACCATTAAGTTTCCATAAAACTTTCTCATAAATTCAACAATATCAAAATCAATAAGAAAATCATGAAAAAATCTACAAATTAAATAAGTTTGCACAATAACTCATTCCTCACCCGGGGCACCATGTTTTGATTACTCATAATCAAAGCTGTTTAATATAAGGAAAAAGAGGGTGGTTCGAGGACAATGAGGTATCGTGCAACTTAATACTAAAATAAAACACAGTAATTAACGTTAACAGAAGAAAATAGAATATTTATTAAAAGACAAAATACTGGCATTAAAAAACCCCAGATTAAGTGGGGAAAAAGCCTTAGTATTATTTAATTGATTATAATACGTATAAATTGACATGAAAAAGATAAACATTAACTTGATAATTAAACTATTAATAATTACATTATAAAATAACCGTTTAAAAACAACTTCGGAAACTTAATGTGCATTATTCTTAAATTATACCTATTCAAGCAGTACCGCTGTCGCCAATGAATCCGAAGGCGCTACTCGTGGGCCGCTGGTCCTCGCTGTGTTACGGTGGTTCGTCGCTCAGGAGATCCGTCACTTTGGATAACGTCCTGAGCGAGTGTCGACTTCGGGTTCCCCTCTTGGAACTTACCGAAAGCCGGCCACAGGGAAACTAGTTCCGTAAACCTGGGGTTAGCAGTTGTACAACTATCGCCGAACCCTGCCCAATTTGGGGTTAGCAGCTGCACAACTATTGCCTAACCCAATCACAACGTGAAGCTATTCGCGCTTCAAACCAACCTGGAACCACCTGCTCACAGACACAAGGACCAGAACAAACGGCCCCACACGATATCGTTAACACTCGCGATGCACTCCGTACGATACACTCAGACGCCCGGCTAAATACGTTCGTCGACTCCCGTAGGTAGCACCTGAAGCTTCCACCGACGCACGAACCGATCACCTCGAACGCACGAGCGTAATTACCGAATGACGTTCAAGTCGCAACTCAATCGTCCTAACTGCACCAGGAAGGAGGGTGGGAGCGCAATGCCCTTTTGGACCCCGTACGTACTAATATACGAAGTATATCGACGACCTTTCATACCTCGGAACTCATGATGCTACCTATGGTCAAAACCCGAGCGGGATTTCCCGGGTGACGCGCCACTGATGTTTATTAGCGGTAATAAAACCATCCGTGCAAGAATACCGAAATATAAACGAGAGACATTAATTGTTCACGAATTGGAAAATCCCGAAGCCCGCTTGTACCTGCCTGTTTAAGCATGTCCTAACTCGAATTGAGCGAAACCTTGCACATTTTAATAGAAATATTATTATTACGTTCAAAAATACGCGACGCGCCGAACTATAAACGATATAGAAAATAAATATACTATTTCCCGTGATTCAAAGCGCATATTGGCGCGAACAAAGAGGATTGAATTACCTGGTGGGTAACATAAAATTAACTGTAACGCGTTTATCACAAAACCGAATTAAATCTTTAATATATTTTCCGCGATGCTCAATCATACGTGCCCTGCTTCTTTATTTTCTAATTATAAACTGTATTTTCGACGAGACATTCCATTGTTTAATATTGTATATTTATTAAGAAAACAATTTGGCGAACGTAATTTAATATCTATTATGCAATTACAGCTTTATATTTCTACGTACACACATTATCACGCTCGTTAATCTAAAAATACGAAAAGTAGGACAAGATAATTGTTAACAATAACTGACAATACCTAAACTTATCTTCCATTATTTTTCCACGGTCTTTTTTTAAATTCGTAGCTGTTGAATTATTTATGCAATTTGGTATCACACATTCCTGTGCTTTTGAATTTCACCTTTCTTTTTTATGATTATTTTCTTCGTTTTTTTTTTGCTTTCGGTTTTTTGCAGTTCGAATGTAGAAGAGCTCAGATATTTCCCGATTGAATAGATTTTCCATAATTTTCAGCGTCACACGATGCGTTAATAATGTACGCGAACGCTGATACACCACATGACACGATTAGCGAATTTGCTCCGTTGCGGAAATTTGTAACATCGAGATAAACTGTTTAGATTGATCGCATGTAATTAGGAAAAATTTGAGGGAACAAATCTTGTTTTACCTATTATTAAGTTATGTACGTTTACGGAAGAATTATTGCAATGCAAACTTACAGTTATCGTAAAGGATAAATTGATTGACACTTTTGCAATGTGTAAAACGTGAGAAATGCACCTACTAAAACCATAAGATGTGTTAAAAAAATAAACTAAAAAAAGTATACTTTGACACAAAATTAAGAAATGGAACTATATAATCGATTCTCATGTTTTGAAGTTAAAAATATATTGTTACTTTGTACACATTCCACGAAATGGAAAGTTATACTTTTACTTTTTGAGTTAGAGGAAATTATTTATAAAATTTAATAAAATCAATAAAATCCATTATATATACTATTAAAATTATTTCCCGAAATTCCACATTTTTCAAAAGTGTATTAATAATAATACTTGACTTACACCGACACGGTGGCGGAGTGGCGGAAGCGCACTTCGGCCGGTCAGGAAAGTTAAGCAAAATCGAGCGCGGTTACTACTTGGATGGGTGACCGTTCTCGGACTTAGCTTAAATGATCGGTTAGGTGTTTTTTCACATTCCACAACGTAAGCGGGAGGTGTGAGACATTCGGTTTCGGTGTTAAAGTCTACACAATCTGACCTTGCCACCCAAACAGAATTGTTCTCGAATGCACCGCCCTTCTCGGAGGAGGTTTTCCTAATAGGCATTTATCCCACGGGGTTTGGCCACAGGTTTTCCCTCTCGCCACGGGCATAACCCCGGGCGAATGCGAGAAGGTGGGGTAACGGGGGAAAATTGGAAAGAAAAAACAAAGCAGGAATAAATAAAGGTGTAGCGAATACGTACGTAAAAACCCGAGAAGGGTATACGTGGAACCTACCAAAATTTAAAAAAAAAAAAATTTTAATAATACTTGACTTTTACACTTTTCGTAAAGTGTAAAATTTTCGTTACGTTATACTTTAAACTTTACATTTCAAAATACAATAAATACAAAATAAAATAATAAAATATTTATTCTTTGTGTTACAATCTACCGAAGTACTAACCGAAATATATAAATATTGAAACGTATAAAGATTTTTTCCATTCAAGAAAATTATTAATTTTTCAAGTGCCTTTTATTTATTCGATCATCTATGAAAAATGGAGAGAGAGACTGATTTTATTGTCGCAATCTTGGTATATGACCTTATCTGACTGTGGTTGAAATCAGAGGTGGGCAAGTATTCAACCGCAACATTTTAAATTTTATATATATTATAATAAAGGCACAGAAATGTGATATCTAGATGATTCAAGTGAATGTAAAAGAATTTCGAAAATAATTGAACATTATTAAATAATTGAAAATTTTTTAAATTCATGATTGCATCGTTCAAAAAGTACTATTAAATATAATACAAAAATAGAGATGAAAACAAATAAATGTGACATTTAAACGATTGAACGATGTACTTAATCATGAATTAAGAAAACCAAAAATTATTTAAGATTTCTTAATACTAATATATATAATAAAATTTTGTTCAAACGATGTTACAAACACTAAAATTTGAAATTTAGATAATTAGCAACGTATAAGTAAATTTAAAACAATTTCGAAAAGTATTCGACGAAAAGTTGCGGTCGAATACTTGCCCATCTCTGGTTAAAATACAAGTTAATTACAATTCATAAATTTTTGGTGACAATGTAGAAATAGTACCGTATTCTGAATGTTACTAAAACAAATTAGTGAAAATGAATAAAGTAACAGAATTTAATATTAGTTTTTAAAAAATATAATATAATATAATATAAGCTAACAAAACGTAATAAAATATAATGACAAATGTTAAAACAAAACATAATTATATTAATTTATCTAAATTAGACGCTCTGTCTAATGACTGGTTCCTCTGATCATTATCTTATAGCGTTGAAAGAGTTATTGGAATTCCATAAGGCTGATGTTAAACAGCACATTTTCGAGGGAATTTAAGAGTTTATAAATGATGAAATAAAATACTATTTATTACATGCTTTTGTACAAGCAAGCGTTAGAATAGAGTTCTTTTTTTTTTATTTGAAAACTTACTAAGCACTGCACTAAGCAAATACAATAATAAGAGAAATACAAAGATACTTAAAACTACGCGAACAGATAAACCAAAAAATCACTGGTATAATAACAATTAATAGAATAATAACAATTGAAACGGAAATTAAGGCAGTAATGGTGATAATATACAGAAATTATAACCAAATCGTAAAATAAAATATAATGAAATAAAATAGTATAATATAAAAAACATTGTATATACTAAATATAAACAAGTTAAACTTAACAAAAGTAAAGAAATATTAACGAATACATGGAAAGAGAGGTAGAGGAAAGAGAGATAGATAGAAATAGCGACTCTTGCATGCAGGTCAGCACAATCGAAACCCATCTTTTCTTGAGAAATTCGACGAGACTGGCAGTAATGCTAGAATTCCCTCTCTTCGGAAACATGACCAGTCGCGCGCCACTCGATTGATCGAAGTAACGCTTAGCAGATAAATACGAATGCAACCGTGAGAGATGGCGTTCGATCTTGGCAAATCCTCGAGTAAGCTCAAATAGTAAAGAAGCTTCGAAACCATTCTTTCCTTGGTTATTCCGTGATCCTTGAATTTCGATTGACATAATTGAGGACACTTGCATGATTACGTGAGACAAAAGTTCAACTTATAAGTACATACGTGCTCGTAACGGGTACAGTTTTTCCGAGCTTTCAATAGTCGATGCTTTCGACCTGGAAAAATAATACTTACTGCGAGTCATAACTGTTACCTTTAGGGAATCGAGCTTATCGAATCTAAACAGGTTTAAAACATTCTGACCGGTATACCTCCTGGTATATACGTAACTAAGTTAACGAATTTGTTATTGTGTTATTTATTGAATTTATTCTTTTCGACCAAAACGAATTTACTATATCTATAATAACTTTTTTTTTGCATATCGTCCGTGAGTATTCTATAAGAAAATTAACTATATCATTTACAAAATCAAGTAATAGATAATATTTTTTTACAAAATTAAAAAGATTATTTTTCAATTTCTTGCGGGGCTGGTCGATTTTTTAGTTAAAATAAAAGAAAACATTTTTAAGATATATGCAACGTTTCGTTGGCAAAATTCGCCAACCTCTTCAGGCTAAATAAAAATTTTGATTATTAAATTACGTAATCAAAAAACGATTGATACAAAATTTTAATTACATCAACACTCGGACAGTTTACCTTATTAATCTGAGAATAATCTCATCGTACTTAAGTGACTAATCATAATTAAACCTTTTATGTTAAATTTCTTAGAAGAGGGTAATAAAATTTATTCAAAGAATATATATCCTCTTTCTATAGCTATATGGCTCCATCCAGTAAATACAACAAAACACAACTAAAAAATAATATTGTATTTGATTTAGTGGATGGAGACATTTTATTATCAGATAATAAATTTCACGCGCAATATTTAAAGTTTATCAATAAGTTATTAATAAAAAATAATTACCCAACTTTTGTATGTATATAAACAAAATATAATAAGATATATAATAAAAATACCAATATTTTTTAATAAACCCAAAATGATATTACCATATACAGAACTTTGATGAAATTATTCAAATTTAAAAAAATATAATTTTATAAACATTCCTTTAATTCTGAATAGTTTAAATTCGATTGTAAAATTAGGGAAAGATAGGACAAAGATTGTAGACAAAAATGACATTATTTATCAATTTAAATGTAAAAATTGTCTAGCATCATATATTGGTAAAACAGAAAGAACAGTAAAAATTTGAATAAACAAACATAAAATAGTAAAAATGATGAATTGGTGGTTAGAGCATATCAGTTAAATTATAATCATCAAATTGTTTGGGAAAATATTACAATTTTAGATACGTAATTCAATTATAAAAGAAGAATTATTTGAGAAATCATCCATATTAAAAGTAAAAAAAATAGTATAAATAAGAAAGAGGAAATAATTCATTAAATAAAGTTTATTTCCCTCTTCTAAGAAATTGAAAATAAAAGGTTTAATTATGATTAGTCATCTGTGTTTCATTAAGTACGATGAGATTATTCTCAGATTAATAAGGTAATTGTCATTGTGTTAATTCAATTAAAGTTTTGTATTATTCGTTTTTGCGTAATATAATAATAAAAATTATTTTGTTTAGCCTGAAGAGGTAAAAATGGTTTTTTTATTTAAACTAAAAAAAACCTGCCTTGCCCTCAAGAAATTGAAAAATAATCTTATTATTTTGTAAATTAACAATCGAGGGTAAAATACAAGTATTATCATAATTGAAAATATTGTTGTATAGGTAAAAGTTACGGTATAAAAAAAATTATTATTCATTTGTAGATTCAAATATATATTTATTATTTAAGTCCAATAGAAAGATTAATAACACTACTAATGATCATCTCGTTACAGATTTTATTATTAAATCAATAATCCGTAAGGTGGTTATTCCATCGATTTTATTACACTGGGGATTTGGCTGAAACGGATTATTTTAAATTTAATTGTACCTCGCTGGACACACAAAACTCGGTTGAAGTGTATATTTTTTTCGTTCAAATGGAGAGATCGCGCGATCTTGTGGAGAGATTATCAGAAAATATATAAAACTTAAACGAGCAATGCCTCACTGCCTCTTAGGACGAACTGATAAATTATTAGTTACAGCCGCCGAGCCAGTAAAAGTTTTTCGGCCAAAAGCTCCATCCCATTCGTCCTCATTTATTCGCGGGATATAGTCGGTAGTCGCACCGTAATAGAATTTATGAGAATCGAAATTTTACTTATCGCTTACTACGTATGTGTGTGTCCTACAACTGTATAACCATCATATCGTGATACAATCGAGTATTAAAAAAAAGAACGCATTTCTTCGATGGATTAATGACGCTATTTTAAACAAACTTATTATTTTGCTTTTTGACTTTTATAATTCATAAACATTTACGAAAATATTGTTTAGCCAGTATTATTAATAAATGTTTAATATTTTTATTTAGTTCAACAAGAAAAATTTACTTGGTTTACATAGATTTATAGATTTAACTGTTAATATATACCGTAAGGTACCCAATTATTGATCATGAACCAATTTCTGATCAGTATATTATTTCAATAAAATAATAAGATTTGTATAAATTAAAATGTGGCTACACACAATTTAAAGGTTAAAAAATCAATAATTGGATAGTAGACTTAACTGGGAATTGGCATACGTACCGAAAATTTACTGATCAGAAATTGGTACTTCCCGCCTTTTTTTCTTAGATTGTTGCTTACTTTAAAAATAGCTGTTATTTTATTTTTCTGAGATGGCTAAAAGGAAGTTTAATACTTACTTGTACTTTCTGTATCCGTCAAAATATATACGATTATTAGTCTTTTTAACATTAAATTATTCTATAAACGTACGGTTTTGCCTTAATTAATCAACAATTGGGTATGTGACGGTAGATATCGAATTAAATTGAGCAAAATAATATATATTATAAATATGTTAAATATTTTAATTGTAGAATTAATAGTTTTGGCGTTTCCCCAAAATTCGTTACTAAATATATATGTTACAGAGCTTGGACAAAAACCACACAATTTGGAAAGCCAACAAACTTTCGGCAAGTTTATATAGTGTCTCGATTAGAGTTAAGATGAAACAGCGTGATGGGATAGGAGTTACGTGTTTGTACCTCACTTAAAATTTGTTGGTAATGAAGAACTGTAAAAAATATCTATGTAGCATTGTTTTACCTTCAATGAATTTTTCTAACGGATTTTTCATCAAACAATTTAAATCGAAATGAATCTTCATTATTTTGTACTTTGTTTGTAATTGATTGTCGATTGGTTAATTAGTGTAAGGTTTGTTGTCAACAAGACACATGGAATATTAACATAAAGTTATTTTAATCAACGTTAACATTATTTTGAGAAATATGTTGACTAAACGCCAGTTCAAAACTGACTTAACAAATTAATTATAGCTGCATGGAGATGTATAGTATTTGCTCCCCATGGAAAGTCTAATGCATTGATTTCAGCTGTATCGTATTCGTTTGGTCTAATATTATACACTGCAACACTGGGAAATTGTTGAAGTAATTCATAGACGTCCTAAAATATTTAACGTTGATATAAATATTGTATTAATAATAGTTTTTTTTTAAGTTTAAATTAGGCGTGACAGCGATATACGCACTTTTGCATACACAAAGTGTTCTTGTTTTCCAGCGTAAATTGTATTAGGGCACGTAATTTGTGTTAAATCGTATTCCTTATTGGTATTGAATTCTTTAAAGCTTCCTAGAATGTGTACAATTAATAAGATGGTTTTAATTTTTATCTGTTAATCACATGTATATAAACATTCACCTGACTCTATTATCTCAAGTAAATGTAATAGAGTTTTTGAGGATGTTCCAGCAGGTACGTGACTCAGAGCAAGTTCCAAATTTGCCTGCAATTTTTGTTACACAAATTAGAGCTGTGGGCAAGTTCTCGTCCGCAACTTTACGTCCAATACTTTTTAAAAATACAATAAAAATAGGTATAGAACTAAAAAAATAGAGATATTTATGAAATTAACAGGATTTCGGACAGAAATTATCTTCCAACCTAAAAATTATATCTAAAATATTGATTTAAAAATCTGAACAAAATTCATACGGTTATCTTACAATATAAGAAAGGGTCTGACGTGTACATTTTTGAATAATAATTGAGTAAACAATTTTTGGTCGGTAATAATTAGTCAAAAAAGACATAAACTGTTAATCCAAATATTGTAATCGAATTACGGATTTAAAAATCTGGAAAAATTTGGGCATATTATATAAAACATGCCTAAGAGACCTGATGTTTAAGGTGTTTTAAAAAATGTATTCATTTGTTTATAAAAAAAATGTAAAAAGTGATCATTTTTTGACCGACAAAAATTATTTTTCGAATACTTTTGGTCGAATACATATTTTATGAAATTGTTTCAAGTGACTTAAACATCGTTTAATTTTTTTTGTTTTATTTTGTTGCAATTTTTATTTCATAAGTTTTATATTTTTTATAAGTATTCGACGTAAAGTTGGGGACGAATACTTGTCCAACTCTGACAAAAATAGATCAATTTACTTTTGCATTTCTAACAATTGAATTTACTTAATAAGAAACTTACGTTATCAAATTGATTATAAACCTCTCCAAAGAAACTACCAAGAATGTTTTTGCATATATTAATATTTCTTTCACAAATACTGAAAGCGATGTGTTGCATAAAAGAAGATTGGGGATATAACTCGATACTTCCGCTTCCAGCTTCCAATGTCTAAACAGTAATGCCAAATGTTTTTAAATATAAACTGTCCTAAGGGACAGTTCACGCGTAAACAATTATGGTTACAAAAAATATAGCTTGGTGGTATAGAAAGTATGACATCAATTCGACTTTCGACACTATGCTATATTTGTATTTTATATGGCTTTATATGATTTTATACAATATGGTAATGATATAAAATAAGTGTAAGTGCAGTATAAGAATATACTTCTGAAAAGTTGTAATTATAAAGGTAAAGTTAAGATATGGAGAAAGAGTACGGATAATATTCATTTGATATTTGGAACTTTTTTTTCAACACCAGTTATGTTTACCTCTATTTATCTCAAAAACTACCAAATATTACTATATAACCATTATATTATGTAATATTACTATATACATGTGACATTGGTTGCTAATTATGTCTAAAATTTATCCTTCTGGGTTAGAATTATTAATCTCAAGGTCAATGACATAAAGTAGAGGTCAACATTTATGTTGAAAATAAGGCGAGCACGCCATAATCTATTTTTTTCGTTATACAATCTAAACAATACCTTTCTAATGGTCTATAGATTGCGATTGGCCAGCGAGTATGTAAACACAGCTAATGTTGAAAAAAACTTGAAAAAATGAATTTTAAATGATCCAACCAGTTGATGTGAAATAGCCCCCAGATTTATCAAGTAATCGACGATTTTAAAATATACAGATAGTAAGTAAGTGTACATTAACATTGTATTATAGGAATGTGCGGGTAGCCCGACTACCCGACCCGATCGGGTTCGGGCGGGTACCCGACATTTTCGGGTCCCGAAAATTTAACGGGTAACCCGTAATTTGCGGGGTACCCGACAATTTTGGGTAGTTCAAATTTTTCGGGTAACCCGAATACTTTGGGTAGTCCGAATGTTTCGGGTAGTTCGAATGTTTCGGGTAACCCGAGAATTTCGGGTTGACCGAATTTTTCGGGTAGACCGAGTATTTCGGGTATTCCGAATTTTTCAGGTAATCCGAGTATTTCGGATAGTCCGAATTTTTCTTATGATCCAGCAATTCCGAATATTAAATTCAAGTTTCAATTCATTAGTTTTGGTATAAAGAAGTGGTTTTTCAAAAATTAAACTTATAAAGTAGCTATATTATTAGCTGGTTTATTTATTAATTTTTTTTTTTTTTTTTTTATTAATTTATTTTAAGTCATGTCCCCCTATAAGGGTATTAATGACTGATTTACATATACATGTTATAGTTATACATTAAACGAATACATTACAATAAGCATATTAGTTGTGAAAGCGGTGATATAATTATATTAATAGTACAATTAAGTTAAATTAAGTCTGAAAAGTTAATGTTATTCAAATAGTTTAAAACTTTTAAACACTGGTTTTTGTCACTGAGTATTTCACGTAAACTGTTTTTTAATTTACACTTTTTCCTTTCGTTTTCATATATGGGACAGTTGATGAGTAGATGATTGATTGTGAATATAACTTGACAGTGTTGGCATTTACTTATTTCTTCCTTATTTATTAAATGTAAGTGCGTACTTTTGTGTGGCCTATTCTTAATCTGGTTATGATTATTTGGTGTCGCCTTGGTAGTTGTTTACCTGGGTTAGGCTCGTAGATGTCTTTTCTTATTTGTGAAAGGTGATTGGAGTTTTGCTCTTGAAACTGTTTATTCCATTTTTCGAGTTCAGTTGATTTTAATTTTTTAATAAAGTCTTCTTTGCATACTTCCCATTTTTTATTTAGTTTCATATTACAAGCTTGTTTGGCTGCCTCAGATGCCTTTGATTGTATATTAGGATCATATCTGGAGGTATCTAATCCAATTTTTGCACCAATTTTTTTGCTTATTTTTAAGATTTTATTTTTGATTATATCGACTGTAGAGTTATTTTTAATTCTTTCTAGGTAGTTTTTTTCTAATATTAGTATATTTATTTTAATTTTTTGTTGATGACAGTACTGTAGTGTATTTAAAATTAAAATTGCTTTGCAATAATTATCGTTAAACCAATTAGGAAATTTAATTAATATTACCTCATCATTTGGTAGTGTAGCTGCGTAACCTTTATATTTGTCTTTATTAATGTAGTCAATGTGAGAGTAGTAGCCATTTGTTGTATAGTTTTTTCCTTTATCGCATCCAGTGTCGATATTAAAAATTTGGATTTCTTCTTTTTGTTCAGTGATGTTATAGATTAAAGGTTTTTTAATTTTGTTATCTTTTAATCCTTGGTTGAAGCGGTAGTAGAATGGTTGTTTTGCTTGTGGCTTGTTTTTAAATGCGTATGTATTTTGGTTTTTAAGCAATGAATAAACTTGATTTGTTGGACATGCTAGGACTTTAGTACCATAGTTAAAAAGTAAAATTTTTCTTCTAATATGTAATGGCACACATTTGCATTCTGCTAGAACGCTTAATGCTGGGCTGGTTCTAAAGGCACCCGATGATATTCTTAGACTTGTATTGATAATTGGGTCCAGTTTTTTTAGGACGTAGTTTTTTGCTGATCCATACGTTGTAGAACCGTAGTCGATTTTGGGTTGAATAAGTGATTTGAAGGTGTTTAACAGTACGGTAAGATTTGCTCCCCAATTCCGTGCTGACAATAGTTTTAGTATGTTAATTCTTTTTAAGCATTGACTTTTTAGGTTTGTTAGGTGATTTTGCCATGTTAGTTTGGAGTCAAATATAAGACCTAGGATTTTGATTTCATTTACGATTTTAAGTTTTTCTGAGTTTAAATATAAATTAAAATTACTGTCTATAGATTTCTTTTTTTCAAAAATTATAACTTGAGTTTTATTTTTTGAAAATTTAAAGCCAGTTTCTTTAGCAAATCTATTTAAATTATCAAGTGTATTTTGTAATATTTTTTCTGATGTTTTTAAATTTTTTCCTTGGATAAAAATTGTAATATCGTCTGCAAACATAGTTTTCATAACTGGTAGTTGAAAGTACGTATGTATGTCGTTGATTGCCAATAAAAATAGTGTTACACTAATTACTGAACCTTGCGGAACACCGTTGTTAATGTCTACTTCGTGAGATAGTATGTTGTTAATCCTGACTTGGATTTTTCGGTTAAAAAGAAAATTTTTGATGAAGTTATAAATATATCCAGTAATTTTATTTTTTTGTAATAATATAAGTATCCTTTCTCTCCAAACTAGATCGTAGGCCTTTTCAAGATCTAGGCATACAGCTACGAGATGTTGCTTATTATAAAATGCATCGCATACGCTTGCTTCTATTTTATTAAGACAGTCTAATGTACTGCAATTTTTTCTAAAACCACTTTGAAATTTTGTAATTATATCATTTATTTCTAAAAAGCTGCGTAGTCTTTTGTTTATCATTTTTTCCATTATTTTGCACATACAACAAGTCAGGGAAATTGGCCGGTAACTTTGTATGTTGTTTTTCTCTTTGCCCGGTTTATGTATAGGCACGACTATCGCTTGTTTCCATAGTTCGGGAAATACGTTTCTTGTCCAGATTATATTGTAGATTTTTAAAAGACATTCAAGTGACGGTGTGTTTAGGTTTTTTAAGAAGCAATTTGGTATTTGGTCGGGGCCAGGTCTAGAGTTTTTACTATTTTCTAATACTTCATTTAATTCTTCCATGGTAAATATTTTATTTAATTTAGTATCTTCAATGATGTTATAAGGGTTTGAGTTAATTACCGTATTATTTATTGATTCTTTTTATTTTTCTTTTTTGAATAGTAAAAATTCTGGATCGAGATTTTTGTCACTTGCGTTTTCTGCGAACTGGTTTGCTAGTAGGTTTGCGATTTCTTGTGGTTCTGTTATTATAACGTTGTTTTCTTTAATTGCAGTTATTCCAGTGTTTTTGTGCTGTCCTTCAATAGCTTTGATTTTTTTATGTATTTCTTGGTTAGGTATTTGATTACCGAAGGAACCTAAAAATTCTTGCCAAGATGTTATTTTACTATTTTTAACCATTCTTTTTGCATGCGCTTTCAATTTTTTAAACTCAATTTTATTTTCTAATGTTTTCGATTTTTTATACTTGTTAAAGGCTTTTTTGTAATTTTTTATTGCTTCTTCACACGAGTTATTCCACCATGGAACACTTTGCTTTTGAGTTTCGTTCGTCGTTTGCGGAATGCTTTGAGCAGCGGCATTTTTTAATATTTCTATAAATTCTTCTATTATATAATTGATATCAATAACTTCATCTTTTATTATTTCCTCTAAATGGTTATTTAAGTTTATTATTTTTTCTGTTAGGATATCGTTATAACTAGTCCAGTTGGCTTTCTTGTATTTCCATCTCGGAGTGTATATTTTTTCTCTCTGGTCTGAGTTACTTATCGATAAGGTGATAGGAAAGTGGTCGCTTCCATATAGTTCATTATTAACTTCCCATTCTAAGAGATGCGCTATTTTATTACTACTTAATGACAGATCTATTGCGCTAGAGTTCCCAGTCGCTACGATGAAGTGCGTTGGTGTTCGATCATGTAACAGTACTAGATTATTGTTATTATTGATTAGTTCTTCTACAATTACACCTCTTGAATCTGTTTTATGTGAGCCCCAAGTTAGACTATGGCTGTTAAAATCTCCTACGATAAGAAAATTTTCTGGTAATTGGTTGATTATTTTTTCTAGTTCTTGTAATTCTATCGTATAGCGATTGCTTAGATAAACGTTGCATATACAGATTTTCTTTTTGTTAATTATTGTGTTTACTGCTACTGCTTCAATAGTCTTTGTTTTTATTTTAAGTTCTTCACTGTATAATTGATTGTTTACAAGGATTGACACACCTCCACTAGCTTTTAAGCAATTTGTTCTAATGTTATCGAAATAAGTGTAATTTTTTAATTTAATATTTTGACCTTCCTTTAAATTAGTTTCTTGTAAACATATTATTTTATAACTATGTATGCTAATTAGTTTTTGAAGAAATTCGTAGTTTGAGTAGTATCCATTTATATTCCACTGTAGTATTTTATCTATTGTAGATTTAGTTAAATTATTCATTTTTATAGTTAATTAAATAAGTTGTTATTGATATTAGTTAGTTATAATTTAATAATCTGTCTATGTACTAGTGGTTTATTATTAAATCTAGTTGTCTTCGTCTAAATTGACTGGAGTTGGTTTAGGTGTAAAATCTTCCGTAGGATTTTTTAAACTTTTGAGTATAGCAGTACATTTCATTTTAATGCTTCGATTGTCGATTTTCGGGTAAATTTCGTCTTGTATAAACTTAGCTAAAGCTTCTAGATTTAATGAGTATTTTGTTACAATATTGATGGGTTTTTTAACACCTTTGAGATTTTCCATTAAACTTTTAAATTGATCATAGTTTAGTATTTTATTTGGTTGGTCTAGAATATGTTTAATCGATCTAAGTTTAATGTCCATTTCATCTTCTTCGGTTAGTTTCTTTTCGTTTTGTTTATTTACTATTGTAGGATTCTTTTTCGGTTTGATGTACGCTATATCTGAGTCTTGCGAATTACTTGAGCTAATTACCGAGTGTGTACGCTTATTGTCTTTGTGTACGTGTCTATTAATGTTGGTATAATTTTCAGTGTTAGTTTCCATTCCCATTTCTATTTCTTCGGATATTTCGGTTTGTTTGTTTACATTTGATAAATTTGATATAATTGATAAATTAGAAGAATGTTCGATGCCTGCTGTCTCTTTTTCTGTAGAACAGTTTTTCGCGATATGTCCTTCTAATTTACAATTGAAACATTCTTAATATATCTGAGCTTAAATAAATGTAGTAATTTGTATCTTCATATCTAATTTTAATAGCTGGCGGAACTTTGTCAATATCATTGGGGTTTATAAAAACTTGCCTGCGAAAGCTTGTAACATGTTTGTAGTTATCTTTTGTTGCTCCTACCTTAAGAAACAACACTGAAGATCCTCTTTTGATGTTGAGCTGGTCTATCATATTTTTAAGAATATAATGAGGTAGAGTGGGTGACACATTGTCATATTTGTTGGTAATTTCTGTTACTAATTCTTTATTTGTTAAGTATATGCACACGCGGTTTTTAGAAATTCGAGAAGCAAAAATAACATTTTTTGGTTGCACAAGGTCACCAATAGCATAAATATAATCATTGAGTTCTAAATTCTGAGCACAGTCTATAATCAGTCCTTGGTCTTTTTTGGGGAATTGATCTTTACTGGAGATTGCCGCATAACTGACAGTTTTTGCACTAGTAGAAGGTAATTCACATTGTGATGCATCGTAGAAGGGTATATTTTCAGTTTGAGACAACATGGTGATACAACTCCTTGAGTTGAACACGCGGTAGCCGAATTGATTAAATTACGTCCTATACACTTGTTATTGTTATGAACACGTCACGCGAGGGTATTAATATCGGAGCACAGTCGAACACGTCTGTTTACCTCAAAAGCTCGGTGAAGACTGTTTATTAATTTATTTATTTTATTTTCCTATTATTATATTTCCCTTGTAATTCTTGTTAAAAACTTATTATCTTTTTTACATTAAAAGTGAAAGGAATATTAATTAATAAATTATTAGAATTGAAACATTGGGACAGCGCGAGAAATGTTCGGGCAGTCCAAAACATTCGGGTAGTTCGAAATATTCGGGTAGCCCGAATCATTCGGGCAGTCCGAAAAATTCGGGTAGTTCGTTACATTCGGGTAGTCCGTAACATTCGGGTAGTCCGAAAAATTTCGGGTAGCACGAAACATTCGAGCAGACCGAAAATTTTCGGGTTACGGTAAAACCCGAAGTCCGAACGACTCAAACCCGACCCGACGGGTCGGGTTTTCGAATCGGGTAACCCGACTTTCCGGGTACCCGCAAACTCCTAATTAACAACTAACAGGATAAAGCAGGTAATTCAATTTTTTCTTCCAATTTAGGAATTTTATACACTGTTTCAATATTTTTCTTTAGCGACTTTTTTTAATTGTAATATTCAATTTAGGAACTTTATACACTGTTTAGGTAAAGTTTAATTTTTTCCCAAGATTTGCTTTATCATGTTACTTGAATAATATACACTATCGTATGTATAATATGAAATCGTCGATCGGTTAAAATAATCTAAGCTTGAGCAGGGTTTCCGTGGCCGATGGTAGTCCATGGCTTCACAAGCTTCTCCGCTATAATTACTAAATTAACACGCTTTAACACTAAATTACTAGCTACTTTGACCTGCCGAACACGAATTTCGAAAATGATAAGTTGAGAAATGAATAGTACATAGAATACTATGACGAATTTTCGGGATCATTTGTAAAATTTTCATTTTTTCCCCGAAGTAAATAAATTCCTTTATATTTTTTATCAAAATTCACGACGGAAGTATATTTACAAAATACCTAATAATTAAAAATAATAATTTTCTGATTATCACGATTAAATTTGCGCCGTACCTTTTTACCATACCTTTTTACTTTACTAGTTGTTTTACTACAAAATGATGTTTTTCATCAAAAATCAGTTAAATTATAGTGAAATTTTACACGGAAAGATAGTTCTTAACAAAAAATACCGTGACTGAACGATAAACCTGAATAATATCAGCTGTTGGAGATAAATTAATTTTATATATGTAATGAAATCGTTACAACTTTTTTCGAGCTATCACGGTAATTTTTTGGTTGTTTATTAAATGTCCCAGGGTTATCGTGAATTCACCGTAAATTTTATAAGAAGTTTTTCTTCGTGTATTACCTTACTTAATAAAATATAAGAGTAAATTTAAATGTTCTTACTTTTATTTTGTTAATTACTTCTTTTGCATTGACATCGTCTTTAGTTGGTTTCTGCCAAAAAGCCAGAGGCGATACACTAATGAGTATTCTGATTTTATTATTATATTCTTTATGTTTGGACAATAATACATAACTTTCCGTTGCTCCAATAGAATATCCTATATAGTTTAAGTTATGCCTTCCTGTTTTAATTAATATGTAATCAATGAAAGTTCGTAGGTCGTATTCGCCAATTTCGTGAAAACTAAAAAAAACGCATATGCTCAAAAATGACAATAATCGTTAAAAAAATAATTCTATATTGTACCTAAAATTCCAAAACTCTGGGCTCTCGATAGAATATACTTTGTGCGATCTCGAATATGAATTACCCCTTGCATTGCCAAGCCAAACGTCAAAACCTAGATCCGCTAACATATAGGCTGTAAAAAAAATACGACGATTGTTTAGGTAGAACGCTTACGAAACTTTTCGTATTGATGAAAATCGATAGTTTGTACCGAGATCGTATTTAGGTCCTCTAGTGACATATGCATCGGTGGACAAGAAGAGCCCGTGTTGTATATAAACTACCTCTTTTCCTTCTAATTTTGGATAATTAGGACTACCACTAATTCGGTGCAACGTTAAATTGTAGCCATCATCTGTTACAACGTAATGCTTTTCCGCTGTATAGTTGTTTTTATAATTTCGCGTATTTACGTCGAAGCAGTTCTCCGAACAGTTATACTTTTCAACGTTCCCAATCTGAATTCATGGAAAAGTAGAATAGTAAAATGTATCAATGCAATATAATATAGTATAATAAAAAACGTAGTAGACTTACAAAATCTAAATTATTTAAATGATGTTGGACAGGTGTATCATTGTAATGCTGGAATGCAATTGTATCATTAAAAATTAGCGAAACGCACAAAATCCATTAGAATTCGTTAATAAAATGAAATAAAACTTTTACACACGAGTCGATAATGTTTGTCAATGGAATTCAAATTTTTCACATGATTAACGTCACGTTGTACTTGATGTTTGTTTTCAAAACTCTCAAGAAAACTCAAATCAATATTTTTTAAAATTGGAAAAACCACTTCATCGGCATTAAACGTAGATATTGCTACTTTTGATGATAAAAGTAACGAAACAAGTATATGATTTAATATAACCATTATTACCTACTTTGTATTTAGTTAAGTATAACACTCATTCCAAGTGACTAAAATTGTTCAAAGATACGCTTACTGTAAAATTACTGCAATGTCACGGAAATGTAATAAAAAATGAATAAACATTATTGATTGAATACAAATACATGAATGTATATAATAAAAATTAAGTACGTTTTAGAATTATTATTGTGATAATTCAACTAATTTCGCAATATTCTTAAACGTGAATGAGAAACATTAGAACATTCTATCATAGACTAATATATTTGAGGCATTCGACGTTAAGTGTTTTTTCAAATTTTTTTCAACAATAGCTGTCTTTACGACTATTTAACTTGAATTCTATCAACTTTTAGTATGAAACATTGGCTGCTAATTATCTCTAGAATTTATCCTTCTAGGTTAGAATTTCTAATCTTAAGCTCAAAGTTTCATAAACTGTATGTTAACATTCGCTTTAAAAAAATTGTAAACTCGCTCCAATTGATTTTTTCATTCAACTAGACCAACATTCAGCGCACTTTATTTTGATCTATCTTTTCTTGCTGTTAATTTTTTAAGGTAATAACTGATTGAAATAAAATAATTTTCATAACTTCATATGTATCATACATAACTTTATTAAAAATTATTTAATTAAAGATATCTCATGAGGAGAGTGTCTGAGGTGTGAATAGGCTATAATATTTTTTATACCTATGTATTGACGAAATAGTATAGCCTGATGAGGATGGAGGATATCCATCGAAACGTCGCCAAATAAATAAATATGGTTTGTTCATCAATATCGAGAAAAACCCAAACTACTCCTAAATACACTGCATGGCCGACAAAAAATCACTCAATAACTTTTTAATGGTCTGTAGCTTGTAAGTGGTCTTTAATTCTGTAAAAAGTTATTACAATTTAAAGAAACACAAAAAAACTTGAAAATTTATCATGGTAATTTCTATTTAATTTCTAAAAAAATGTTACGATTCTTTAAATTATCATAGCTTTTTGCAGATCTGAAGACCGCTCACAAGCTGCATACCATTAAAAAGGTATTGCTCCAAGCATTCCTTTAAACTTTTGAATAAAAAAATCAGTGATACGAAGTTACAATTTTTTCAAGTTCAATATTGATATGTAGTTTATGAAACATTTATCTTGATATTAGGAATTTTAACCTAGAAGAATAAATTATAGACATAATTAGCAACAAATGTTACCCTTATATGGGGAGTCCATACTGATAGCTTCACAAATTCGCCACGCGAGAATTTGCGAGCAGAAGTGGCGCTGCCATGCTATGGGCAATTAAAATTGAGCGTCGTAGCTATTGATGTTAATTAATGGTTAATTACATATTGCTTACCTGATCGAAAAGTCAGTATTTTCGACGAAAAGTGATAAATACGAATCAATGCTGAGAACACATACCGAAGTCACTTCGTAAATATCACTTAATTATTGTCCAATACGAACCCATCCTACTTGGCGGTAGCGCCACTTCTGTTCGCAAGTTTTCGGATGGCCAATTTTCAAAAAACGGACATATCAAACTCTTGGACTTCCTTTAAACAATATAAATATATATATACATATATTACATTTTTTCAAAATTTTTAGTTAAGAATTTTAATATTATTTTTGGGTTTGAAATATTGCTACCTTTTCGATTGAAAATTACCGACACAACATCGGTTAATCATTTATAATTGGAACTATTATTTTTTGTTAATAATTGAACCGTCAGGTTATTTCAAATGTTTAAAACTCTCTTAGTGAATTTCTTCAGAATTTTAAATTACTTTTTGAACAAAACTGTGGATTTGGAAAAGATATAGATCCTTGTAATTTAGGTCCGACATTATGATATTTATGTCCTAGATATAATAAGTTATTGGTTGTTACACAATTACAATATTTAATCATTTTAGCATCAGGGATCAGAAAACTGTAAAAAAAAATCTGATGTTTTTTCAAGCATCCAAAAATTTTTAACCTTTATCGGACGTGTTTAAAAAACAATATATATGAACAATATAAATATCAGAGGACTCTTATATTGTAGCTTTAAAATATATAATTGGACATCATTCAAATTTTAATAAAACTATGAGTATACATCAAGTTTAGATATACTACGTGTGAAATTACTACGAGAAAAAAAAAAAGAAAACATTTATTTCCCGTATAGAAAGACTATGTAACCTGGGTGACCACTAGGTCTTTGGGTTATCCTTCTACTATCAGGTCTGTATGTGATTATTTTACATAAACTACAAAAGAAACTAGCAACTTCCTGTACATGATATCCAGCTAGTCAAGATCTTCATACTTTTGAATTATTGGAACATTACAAATTGAATTACAAGTGAAGAATATAAATGTACTTATATACAAAAGTGTCTGGAGTTGTTGGATCATCGGGACACCGATGAAAATTTTAATGATCAGGAATAATATCAATTCCGTTTCATAAAAGTATAGTTGTGGTCTCTTAACAATCTAATGCATTTAAATAAAAATAAGCAAATGGAATCGTAACGATTAGTCGTAATCTATTATTAATATTAACTATAACAATATAAATTGAATATATTGTATAATTATAAGTGTTAATTAATTACACACACACATATATATATATGGGTGGTTCTCTGTGACATAGAAGATGAAAAAAATAAATATTGCTATAACTGTGGGAATATGTTTTAGAGGTATCCAGTAATTCTCTTGAATTTTTTCAGAATTTTTCGGGGCCGTTATTTTAAGTTACAGAAAGTCAAAGTTGACATGCATTATATGCCCATTTTCATTAATTTGTAGCTCCCAGGGGATGATTTTTCACTAAAAACATAAATATGACTTTTTTTATAAAATTTTCTGAACTTTTCATTAAAAATACTTTTAAAGACATAAATGTATGCTGTCACACTCTTGTAAGCCATTTAAACCTTAAATAGTGAAAATTAGCAATTCTGCTCCGGACTCTGGAAACCTAATACTGTCTAAAAGATGTTTTTTTATAGTCAGAAACTGCCTAAAAATTTCCAGAGTGGGTCTAAATCATTAAGATCACATATGGTCAAAATATCCGGGAAAAGTGCCCGAAATATTAATAAAAATGTATATTTGTTGCCTTATAACGATGAATATATTAGCATGATCATTGCAAAAAAATTTATGCACTTACCTTGGAGTGGTAGAAAAGTATCTCCATATTTTTCAATATCAATATAATCCCCTGTAAGCTGCTAAAAATACAAATATTATTATTCAATTATAAAAAATTAATTTTTAAACATTTATAGTGCTGGATTTTCAATTTTACAGCCCCTTCAAGAATTATTATACTAATCTGAAGGATTACTACAAAAGTATTAACATTATTATTATTATTATTCAGCAATACATTGTTTGAATTGCATAAACTTGTCACTGTCGATTTATCATATTACTCATTATAATCTCAGATATGATTTGTTTATATTTTTTGTATTAAATACGTATATTCAGTTATTGTAATAATAATCTTAATTTATAGTAATCCTTCAGATTAGTATCATAATTCTTGAAGGGGCTGTAAAATTGAAAATCCAGCACTCTAAATGTTTAAAAATTAATTTTTTATAATTTTATAATAATTTGTATTTTTAGCAGCTTACAGGGGATAAGATGGATTTAAATGGCTTATAAGAGTGTGACAGCATACATTTATGTCTTTAAAAGTATTTTTAATATAAAGTTAAGAAAATTTTACAAAAAAAGTCATATTTATGTTTTTAGTGAAAAATGCATCCCTTGGGAGCTACAAATTCATGAAAATGGGCATATAATGCAAAAAAGTTCTAAAATGTCAACTTTGACTCTCTGTAACTTAAAATAAGGGCTCTGAAAAAATTTGAAAAAATTCAGGAGAATTACTGGATACCTCTAAAATATATTCCCACAGTTATAGTGGATATATATATATATATATATATATATATATATATATATATATATACTAGGGGGGCTTCGCCCCCCTGCGCGCTTCGCGCGCCAACCCCCTATTTTTAATTTCGAAAAAGGTTTTTCGTAATTAATTTATTTAAAATAATGTTTTAAATTGTATTATTTTTTCACTACCATGGACACCTTAAAAATTAAACAGATTCACACAACACCTTGGAGGTATTGCTATAGTTATTATAATTTATAAATAAAAGTTTACCAAAATTTAGTGTAATGAAATCAGAATAAAAATAATAAAAAAAATAGAGACATATTAAATGTTAACTGTAAATTTTAAACTATATGAATTCTTATAAAGCTTAAATTTATATTTTAATAATTATAAATGTTAATGAAAAATTAACTTACCAAAAATAGTAAAGTACATATAATCGACACGGTGGCGGAGTGACGGAGACGCACCTCGGCCGGTCACGGAAGTTAAGCAGCACTGAGTGCGGTTCGCACTTGGATGGGTTTGGCTTTCGTGGCGGGTTAGGTGTTTTTTCACACTTCACAACGTGAGCGGGAGGTGTGAAACATTCGGTTTCGGTGTCAAGGCCTACGCAATGTGACTTTGAGACCCAAAAAGAATGTTTCGAATACACCGGCCATCTCGGGTGAGGTTTTCCCTGCTTCACAGGTTTCCCTCATCCACGGGCATAACCCCGGGCGAATGCGAGATGGTGGGGTTTTTAAGAGAGGGATAAAGCACCTACACATAGGTGGTAGGTGGACACCGTTAAAATCCCCCAGGGGATAAACGGTAGGAAGTGCCAGGAAAAAAGAGGGCAAAAAATCAAGAATAATAGTAAAGTACATATACTTACTAAATTGTAGTAATTTAGTTAACAACTTATTAAAATTTTGGATTATTTTAAACTGTTATAAATAGAACTTTACCTCCTAAAATTAATTTATTTAAAATAATGTTTTAAATTGTATTATTTTTTCACTACCATGGACACCTTAAAAATTAAACAGATTCACACAACACCTTGGAGGTATTGCTATAGTTATTATAATTTATAAATAAAAGTTTACCAAAATTTAGTGTAATGAAATCAGAATAAAAATAATAAAAAAAATAGAGACATATTAAATGTTAACTGTAAATTTTAAACTATATGAATTCTTATAAAGCTTAAATTTATATTTTAATAATTATAAATGTTAATGAAAAATTAACTTACCAAAAATAGTAAAGTACATATACTTACTAAATTGTAGTAATTTAGTTAACAACTTATTAAAATTTTGGATTATTTTAAACTGTTATAAATAGAACTTTACCTCCTAAAATTAATTTATTTAAAATAATGTTTTAAATTGTATTATTTTTTCACTACCATGGACACCTTAAAAATTAAACAGATTCACACAACACCTAAATTAATTTATTTAATGACGAACGATCATCGCCAAAGTTCTATGTCATTAATATTTTGTACTTTTAGATTAATAAAACTTTATTCTTAATTAAATTAATTTTTGTATTAGTTTTAAAGAATTATTTATAAAATTTTAGCGCTATATAAATAAAAACCTGTTTCTTCCATTTCTCCCGTAATTCGTAATTTGCACCCTCTTTCAAAATTTGCGTTTTAATCCATAATTATATCCAATTTATTTTTCCCTTTAGTTACAGAGCCCATATAATTATTTTAAAATATTGTTTTATATAAATATACGTAATCTACTCACATATATCCATACAATTTTTAAATTTTGATTTGAATAATATTTAAATTAAATACTACTAAAATAAT
Source organism: Theocolax elegans (assembly GCA_026168455.1). Taxonomy (NCBI): domain Eukaryota; kingdom Metazoa; phylum Arthropoda; class Insecta; order Hymenoptera; family Cerocephalidae; genus Theocolax; species Theocolax elegans. Next base: position 58,238,723 of record CM047430.1, read on the forward strand.
AATTTTCGAAAATGTAATTCGTATTTTATATTGCCACTGTTAAAATTTGAATTTTCTTTTGCCATTACTGTTTATAATAGAATTATCTTAAAAATGCAATAATTAATGTATTTAATTTTTAATTTATTGTATATTTCACATTATAGATATTTGGAAAAGTGTATGTTATACTTGATTAATATTTATTTTATCTTCGAAAAATTGTGCATATTTTTAAAAACATTACATTAAATTTTAGGTCCGTTTTTATTTTATGAGTTTTATCAGGAATAAGTAAACTACTACACATCCTTTCAAGTTATATTCACAACTTTTTTTGCGCACGGAGAAAATACATATGTTATCTATTCTTGAAAAAACAAATAACACGTACACACACACACACACACACACACGCACACGCACACACACACACACACACACACACACACACACACACACACACACACACACACACACACACACACACACACAAACGCATACACACACACACACACTTATATATATGACACATATATATATAACATATGTATATGACATATATATATAACATATATATATAAAACATATATATATATATGTTGAATTCTGAATTCTTAGACACGGCGGCGGCGGCGGCGGCGGTGGCGAAATATTTATATATTATAGATATATATATATATATATATATATATATATATATATATATATATACATACAATTGAAAGAAATAATTAATCGATTTAAAAATATTGTACGGATTTATTAAGAAAGTTAATTTATTTAAAGTTCGCATAATATTAATTTTCTTCTGATAAATCTGTACAATATTTTTAAATTGATTAATTATTTCTTACAATTGTATAAATCAGTTTTCTTCAGACACTTTTATCCGCACATAAAATAACGTAAAATAAACGTACGCCATTCAGCGAAAACACTCGGAATACGCTTGACGTACTTCAACATTGTCCATAAAAATTTGATAACAAAAAGATTTACAAAAAAAATTACATCCACTTAGTATAAATTAAAAGAAAAAAAAGAAAAGGAAAAAAGAAACCACTTACGCACGGATAGGTTGCAATTTATTGCTAAGTACTTGTATATGCACACACAAGTCAAATAGCCACGAACCCAGATAATTTAAAAAAATAAACACTCGCATCAGGTAGGTGTACCTATATATACACATACACACACGTGTACACAAATGTATGTATGTGTATCGTATCAACGTTAACGAAGGTAATTCAGCAAAAGTCGTAGCACGAGAACTCAAGTTTTTCATTATACGGTTGATTTCGCTCGCGAAAAGGACGTAGACAAACGCGATCGAAAGGCGGAGAAGAAAAAAAAGAAAACGACGAAAGAAAGAAAGAAAGGAAGAAAGAAAGGATAGAAGAAATTAGAGGAGAGGTTAGGAGTAGCAGAAGTACGCAAGCCCACCGAGAGATATCGAGGCGTAAAGACAGAGAGTCGTAGAAGAAAGGCTTTGCAATAAAAGAGAGGCAGACTTTGCGAAGTAGGTTCTCAAAGAGCCGCGGCGATGGTCCTTGCAAACGGGCACGTGACCGGTGATTTCTACCCTGAATTATGCCACGTTCGTTTCCCGAAGAGTGAGAGAGCGAGAGCGAGAGAGGGTGCATAGCACACTGTTACGACACGCCAGTTCGCGTTTCGGAAATCACTGTCCGGCTATCTCTCTCTCTCTCTCTCTCTCTCCCTTTCTTCTTTATCCTCGCAAAAATTGCTGTAGGATCGATATATATATATATATATATATATATATGTACTTCCTCGTGATCTACCTTGGTTTTAAAATTCCCTTTACTTACACGTATTTCTTTTTTGTTTTCCGCCAAGTTTATTCGGTCTCGCGCGAGAAGTGAGATTGATATTTTTATTATGATGCGCGAAACGAACGGGTTGAAATTACTCGGGTTAATTGGTAGCGTGAATCTCTCGATTGCGGGATCTTGGTTTTCTTTCGCGTGTTATCCTCACGGTTAATAGGTTACTACGAAAATTAATGCAATTACCGTAGATGTAAATGTTACAGAACTCCTATATATGTACACGGTTAACGAAAAGTAAGGGAGACCTATTTTTTTCTTTTTTTTAGGAAATCGTTAATATTCCACGGCGAAGGAGTGTCCGTTGAAACTTTAACGAGACACGTTCGTTACCTTGTTCTCGCGGAGAGTTGTTCGAACACTAACATTCAAATTGTAAGAATTTTTTAATTTACACACTGTTATACACGCGTTGTTTTTTCAAATTATGCATTCAAAGACAATTGCCGAGAAGTTAACGTATAGTAATAAATAATTTCCCGTCGAAAAAGTGAAACGATAAAAGAAAGCGTCATTAAATTAAGTTGGTAGGTGTAATCTATATATACACATATGAATACGACCATATATAGTATACTCGGGCGATTCAACAGAAATGGAAATGAACGAATAAAGAAATCCCATCTCTCGCCGAATCGTACATGAACTCGTAAACCGCGGTGTGTATGTGTGGGTGTATAGGTGAAAGCAAGGGTGGGGTACGAAGGGGTACAAGTACACGCAATTACTGCGATACGGCCAGGAATATACGTGCCATCTTGAATTGCGTGGCTCTCGTTTCGCAGGGATTCTCGGGGCGTCTCTCGTCTTGACGCAGTGAGAAACGCGACGAGTGCGGATACGTGTGCCTGTGTATAGAGAGATAGTGTATAGGGAACGGACAGAAAGACTTCGGGATACAAGAGAGACGACGACGACGACGACGACTGCGAAGAGTTAGGGGTGCAGGGAGGAAGGGTGGAAATCGGATTTTACGGGAAATTGAAGAAGGTATTTGGACGACAGCCAGATGGAACTATGCTAACGGCATAAAAATGCGCAAGGGAGAGTTGCTAACCCTCCTTCTCATCCTCATCCTCCTCTTCTTCCTCTACCTCCTATTCCTGCTGCGGCTGATCTTCGAGATGTTTAATCTCAAATGCTCGATGCTAGGTGTTAAATAACTGTGTACCCATCAATTTTACTTGGTCAATTATATATAATATCCGTATGGGTGTTAGCTGATGTAATATATGTTTTCATAAATTATTCAACCAATTCTCAAACTCTATATTGATCCTCGTTAGCTTATCGATTTAAAAATCTTTTAAATCTTGAAAGGTACATATCAAAGTGAACCCTCACGACTTTGTGAAGTTCCAAGGTCTTATATAATTTATTAATTGCTGAGAAAGGCTGTTTTAAAATTTCACAAGACGTGTCAAGTGTAACTGAATTTTAAAATACAATTTTTCTTGGAATACGTAATATATGGATGTATCAGTTTATTTGAAGATAATTTTTATTTTATATATTCATTATTACACGGATCACCTTTGTTGAACTTCACAGAATTAAAGATTTCGTTATTACACGCGTAAGGCACCACATATTACAGATTCTCACGTAAAATTATTACATAAATAATAAAAATAATAAAACATGGTAGAAATTTAATGGATTTATAGCTATACCTATTACCGTCAATTTCGCAACATATTGCTATATATAATATAGCTACAACACCGTCAACTCTTCACTAAGGTTGTCACTCACAAGGAAAGAGCGTGAACTTTGAGAAACGAATTTATTTGAAACTGTGGAATATGATTTATTTTATCCGAAAAAGAAGACCCGTATCTTGGGGTTATATTGCTTGGCGTTATAAGGATAAATATATTTAACAATTTAGTAAAATTTTGGGAATAAAGGACTTTATGCCAATTAAAGTAACTCGAGTTTTATTCAAAAACGATCAAAGAACTCTCAAAGGAAATCAAGTTAAAAAATCAATATAAACTTTTCGTTAAAAGATAAAGTAAATTTGTAACTATTATTCAATTCAATGTAATTTTTTAATAGTTTAAAACATCCACGACATAAAGTTGAGATACAGAACCTTTTACTTTGAACCAAAAATTATTTGTTTGAAACAAATTCGTTTTCCAACTACCGAGTTCTCTTCTCGTCAGTCAATAATTCGCTCGCATCGTAAAGGTTACAATTTGACATTCCCTTAATTTATTTAATAGGAGATATTAATCTATAAATTTTTTTAATTAGCGTGTTCTTCGTTTTATATACGTAATTTATCCACGCATTAAATTATAGACAGATATTTGAAATGTTTAAAAAGGTTATGCGAAATGGCTTCAAATTTATTTTAAGATATTTGGTAAGGAATATTTCGGGAAAAGTGATAAATATTTCTATCTAAAGTGTACTCAGTAATTAATAAAGAAACTCTAGAAATACCGTATATTAAAGTTTGTTTTTAATCGTGTCCAAATTTGTAGAATTTTTTTTAGAATCATGAGATAGGGAGGGTATACGTATTGAGTTTAAAAACCACATTAAACGTTTACTTTATTTTAAAATATTAATAATTATAATAATAAATATTTGACAATATCTTCTTCCTTTATATGATGGAAATGGAGTTTATCGTTATCATGTATCAAGTCAGTCGCATAAATTTCCAATTCTCTAAATGAACAGTGCACTCACGAGCACGATGCGAGTTAAAAAGTTATTCCAAATAAACGATCGTTATACATAAATATACCCATACGCGTACAAGAGACAGCTTGACAATCTTGACGAGGAAGACGATTGCACGAGGAAATATAATATGCTTTGAAAGTTTCCCTGAAAATTTAATGCCCATTGTTCCTAGCCCGGTTGTATGCACCAACTACTTTTCTCTCCTACACTGTTCTTCTTCTTCTTTTTCTCTTTTTCGTTTTCTCTTTTTTTTGCCACCGTGCACTACCTCACGTATTAAATTGCTCACGAGCGTTATATCTTCGTGAAGAATTCAGAGGCGCTAAAAGCACTTCCGCAACACTGTCGGGTCTGACGCGCCGAGCGCGCATCCTCCTTCGACTTGGGGGGTAAAGATCAAAATTTCCATATACAACTGGCGGGTGGCTTATTTTTCTTTGCTCTTCTCGATGTATAGATATTTCGTTTTTGAGCCACCTTCATATTAATGTTGGACATCCCGTAGTTTCGAAAAAAGAGAATTGTAAACAATGTTTTGAATGTCGAGCCGATGATAAATGTCTAAGTGTATAGACGTAGGGTACACTCTCGTCGAGTTTAGTAGCGATGGAAAAAATTAAATAGAAATATTGTAAAAAATTAAACTGCGCTGGTAAATTTTCAGGGCACGTAAGAAATTTTAGAATTTAGGTGCAATATCTCACGTGATAAATTTAAAGTTTAAATTACTCTCTCTCTCTCTCTCTCTTCACGTTCACACTATATACATTTTACATTATTTTTACTAAGGTAAAATGGGCTTCCTTCGTACAGCGAATTTTTCACAAATTCGCGAAATTTATAATAACGGAATAAATAATAAATAGTTACCGTTACCGTACATCGGTATAGAAATTTTAATCAGAAAATTCATTTCTCGTCAAATAAAATCTAGTTCTAAAACAAATGTAATTTTCTTTTTTAAAAATAATGCGTTAAATGACGTTTAAAGAACGTTGATATTGTTGTTACTGTTGTAAGCTATTGCGTAATGTAAACGATGAGTGTTTCTGATATAGGATATTTCGAAGTCAGACCACTTTAGCTCGTCTCGAGTCGAGTGGCGCGCAACTTCGTGCACATGATAGGTGTATCGTCCTTTGTGGTAGGTAGCTACGATTGACTGAGTACTTTAGAATACTTGCAGACAAATACAAGAATCTACCAAGTTGCGTTCAAGCTAGGGAATGTGTGTGTGAGCGAATAAGTGTGTGAGAGAGAGAGAGAGAGAGAGAAAGAGTGCGGCATCCTCTTAATAAAGATGCAATTCACATTAAATTTTTGATAGATATGATAAATACTCGACCGAGAATTCGAATTATTGATAATTGATCGGTCTGGTTTCGTTGCTATATCGGCGATTGAAATACTACACTTAAATATTGTAGAATAAATTTTTAAATTATTAATGTAACCATTATTTTTTCCATGGAAATAAAATTTTAATGAATTTCAATAAAATATTTGTTTGAATAGTCGTTTACAAATAATTGTTGAAGATTTATAAACATTTTGCAGCTTCAAATAAATAATACTTTAGAACTTGAAAACAAAATTTTTAGTTTAAAACAATTACTATTATTCGAGCAAATATTTTATTGAATTCACTAGCACATATTTTTAGAGTATAAAATGATTAAGTTAGGGTTTTATAATGATATTTTAAAATTATAGGTGTAAATTTTGATATTTACCAATGCAAAAATATAAAAAAGTATTGAAAATGTGACAGAATTGCTTTATTAATGCTTCATTTTATGGTTATTGAATTTTTAGCGAGAGGTAAATAGTGTAATGGTTTCGATGTAAACATGTACCAAACGAGGATAGACTCGATAGCATACAAAGGATCGATTATTTACTAGCCTCTCTCTCATTCTCTAGGGAATCCTTGATTGCAAACCGTCAAAGATTAACATCGATCTCGATATTCGTGGTTTCGAATCCCTAATGTTTCGTTTCTTTCGTCTTATTTTTATTTTTTCATTTTACCAATTCGCTAGAAAAAAAGTCGTTACAAATTAGAATTTTAACGTAAATTTTATTTTTCATAATTGGATTGCGCTGACGCGTCATTTAACCGGATTATATTGTAATTTTTAAATTTGAATGTACACTTCGTTAAAATGCAAATTTTTAGGCGGTAATCTTTAATTCATGAATTTTTACAATACCGATACATTATTATATACCTTTTGCAATCGTATTACAAATATACTTTTTAGTTATACTGTTTACATTTATTTATATTTTTGTAGTATTGTGGTTCTTGGATATCTTAACGTATAAATAAATATTTAACATCTCTTGATAAGTCTTTTAATTATTAAGCAAACGAATTTTTAATTGTCATCGATCGATTCAAATTCAAACATAAAGAATCGATACAATTCCATAGTGATATATTCAAACTGACATTATAACGAATTATGTGTACGATTTTAACAGAGATAGAAATAGAGTATAGAAAATCATGTATTTCAATTGGAAAATATAAAACTTGTTCGTGTAATAGTGAGGTAAAGCAAAAAAAAAATGACAGCAGTCACTCTGAAAAAATGAGTACATCGCAATTATTTTTAAGCGAATCAATTAATGTATCCTTTTATTTTTTTTTACTTTTCAGCAAACACAGCTATCATTACATTTTACATATGTCAACACGGAGCAAAATGTTTCAGTAAAATTTACAAATTATTAAATAATTAAATAATCGAGAGACAGCGTTGTCAAATAGTAAAAATTACCATTATCGTCGTTTAATCAAATTTACTACAACTTTTGACATTTATATAAGATACGTCAAGTCTGTTTCTCAATTACTCAGTGACATAGTAATTTTGACTACAACATTTTTCTCCGTGCAATGTTTCACCAATGTGTCAGATTAATGAGCGAGACGAATAGCACTTGCAGCTTCATTGGGTAAATGATGCGGTAAGTCGAGGAAATATAGTTGAATTTATATGTCAAAGAGACTCCCAATGAGAGTGCACAGTGAAAAGAGGAAAAAAAAAGATTGTAATTACGGAGCGCGAGATGCACGCAAGTAATGCCGTCCTTTCGACGATGCAGGTGCTTTAACTAAATGAGAATATATTTATCGTACATTTTAAGCTTTCTGGTAAATCAAGGACTTTTAATTAATAGATCGTTTATTTTCAATTTTGGTATACGCACTAATTCTTACACGTTATTTTAAAATATTAATAATATGTATTAAATACCTTCAATCGACTTACCTGATTGGCGTTTATATCAATGAAATCAAATGAAAATGAATGAATATATTTGCGGAAAAATAAATAATATAGGAAATGTGTAATTAAAATATTAATAGAATACGTACCGTACTGTATAAGAAATATATTTTACTATTGTATAAAATAAAATAATGGTAAAATGAAAAAAAAAAGAAAAAGTATAAGGAAAGAGATGTAATAAATATGTGAAAGGCAAAATAGATGACGTATATAAATAATGAAAATGCATAGGTTTTCACTTTCCATACCAACACGTTTATTTCATAATACGATGACGTATGTATATATATATAGATCTATTATTATTGTAAATACACGTATATGGTCGTCGGTTTTTTTTTCTTTCCGCCTTATCATTATTGGAGTCGTCTCTCATTCTCTTAAAAGTGTAAACCCGGCCCATGCCGGGGTTTTTAATTTTCACTTAATCTCTCTCGCACTCACTCTTCCGCACTCTCATTCGCTCCTTTTCTCTCTATATAATATTGTACAACGAGGTGACACGAGCGCCCTCGCAATAAAGTCGTAATGCTCGTGCGCTCGCGCTCGCCCACCGATAAAATTTGTCGCGCCTCGTGCGTGCGCAAAAACACGGATAAAACGGTGAATTCGCGTATAACATTAGGAATTTCGAAATATCTTCGCTGCTTTTATTTGCTTCTTTTTTTTTTTAAATAACCATTCACGTTTATACTCGTTTTTTTTTATTTTATTTTAGTTATTTATCTTTATTTAGTGTCTTTTTTCTTCATAACATTATACAATATTTTCAAACGTGTATATATATACATTTATATATATATATACGGCCGTTCATTCTTTTATCTTCTTTCGTATTCTTTCTTTTACAAAAAGGAAAATATTATTAACGACACGACAACGTGGATAATCAAATTTTTTTTCTATCCCACCCCCCTCCCCCCTCTTTACCCTTCACTCTCCCTTTCGGTATTATTATTATTTTTCTTTTTCGTTGGCTGACGCTTTTCACTCTGACATTTCGTATTTTCCTCCTTTTCTCGAAAGCGATAAATAAAAATATACCGAGACTGCGAATTTGTCGGACGCAATAAAAAAATCGGAGGAGGGTATGGAGATAAAGGGGAGTGAAAAAAAAAACGTGAGCGAGAGAGACGAAAAATATTGATGGAAGAAATAGGAAAAAAAAAATAAAATAAAATAACGCCGCGAGATTGGGCCACTCGGTCGAAAATTCGCGTATACACATCGAGACACACACCCTCGGCAAAAATATTCGACCAGCGTCGTTGTGGCTGCGGAAAATCCGCAAATCGTTAACGAGGCGCGTGCTTAAAATACCTGAAAATGGTCGCACCCCTCTTCGGTAGGTCCTGCGGTCCAAAATAAAAAGTAGGATACCAGAAAAATCGTACCTTTCCCGCGGAATGATCAAATACATCTATATATATACATATACATATTATACGCACGGGGAAAATAAAAATGTCGAGCGAAATCGATGTTTCGAATATATGTATATATATATATATATATATATATATATATACTTAATGTATATATGTATATATTTTACTCTTTCTAATCCGATCCGTCATCTTTCTTGTTTGTATACGTTTCAATCAACCATGCGCATTTATATATCCTTCGCGTTTAATTTGAAATATACAATAATCTCGAATATACATACAGAAGAAAGACATATTTTTTTTTCTTTTACGCATTCGAATTTATATATTCACGATGTCGTTTCTTTATTTATTATTATTATTATTCTTTATTTTTTTTCGTCGTATCGTATGGATTTCCCACGTAATTTTCTCTTATAATATATATATACATATATTATATGTATATAATATATATATGTTTTATTATTATATCTTCGTAAACCTCTTTTTCTTTTGTCGTGTGTTTATTCACCGTTATGTACTCGCAAACGCTGTCAATTCACTTAACGCACTTTGGAAAAATATGGAGTATGCTGTACAATGGATTATTTTACAAGATAGCTCGAAAGAGTCATAGATCGCTGGGTCAAGAGGTATATAGAGAGAGGGTAACAACGTAATATTTCGTAGTTTACACTTTATTTACTCCCCCCCCTCCCCCTCCCTCTTCACTCTTTTCTTTATAATCTTTTTTTGTCGATATTCTTTACATAATGGAAAACTTGCATGCATAGAAATTTTTTGAATCACACGTCGTACAATACTTTAACGTTGAATCAATTTTCTTACGTATACGCAAAAGAAGAAAAAACATGAAGAATACTCCATTATACCGTATATAAAAAAAATTAAAAGAAATCTATAACGCGTATAGGTATATATAAAAAGTAAGAAAGAATTTTGAAAGCCAGGATTCTCGCGTATATAAATAAATTACCGTAAATGTAATACTTTGGCGTATTGTCAATGTGCGAGAGAAAATACTAGTACGATACCGAAAATCATGTAACCTTGTGTATATATATATGGTTAAATCGTTTTGAACTCTTCTCGCGCAAAATGGGGTGGAGGAGGGGTTAAAAAGTCACGGAAGAGACTGGGTATTATTTATTTTTTTTTTTCGTTACACTCGAGGGATAACTGGAATACTTCATGCAAGTTCTTCATTCCATCGAGGAAAAAGAATAGAAGTGTATAGAGGGGGTTCACGAAACTCGCTCGTGCATGCGAGGGGCGAATTTCATTCTCTCTCTCTTTTTTTCTTTCCTCCGGCCGTTACGTCCACGTCCCTCTCTCCCTTACATATATATATATATAATTGAGAATCCTTACGCGCCTCCTTATACAAGATTATCGCTTAAAAGTCTCTCTCTAACGCACTTTTTGTATAATTTTTTTCTTCCGTCTTATGTATATGATTCGTAGGAAAAAAAATGTTGGTTTTTTTTTGTTGTCGTTATTTACATTATCTACAAAAGCGCGAGCGCTGAAATTTTCGACTCGTCGTTTTTCCTTTTTCGTTTTGTTTTTTCTTTCACTCTCGTGCGTATAACAAACCTTGACAACGCTGTATATATATAAATGAAAAGAAACGAAAAAAAATCTATACGTGTTGTGTTGGGATATACATGACGAAGTTCAGAATTAAAATCAAACGGTAGGCACGTGTTTTGTCGTTCGGTGCGGTTCATTTTCTTTTTGTTCATTAATCTTTCGTTTACGCAAACTCGTGGGTACATTAATTTTCGTTCGTTAATATAACATTTGTTATTCCTTGTGATTTGTAACGTAAATGTGCATTTTGTAACCTTTCTAAATCGTCGGGAATTCGAATGAGCGTCGTTAAAACGATTGTAGCGCGCGCGCGCACCCGCGTGTTTTACACCTATACATATATATCGATTCTCACGTCGCGTTCGCTTATATAGTTTTTTAAGTTTTATTTACACCGACTATATCCACGTGTGATCGTAGGAACTACATCGGAAATTTAGAAAGATTACTTCCCACTTTCCCTTTCGTTTCTTTCGATACTTTTTTTGTTTTTTTAAATATTCACCCGTTAAGAAAGTTTCTTACCTCTGGAATACGAGTATTACAATCATTTTTAAGTGTTTGACCTTTTGTACATTGAAAATCAATGTCGCGACTACTCGGAGAAAATGTTGGGTATAGGTATACGGTATGCGAGTACTGACTCTAATTAGATTTAAAAAAAAAAAGTTAAGAACGGGTAATTGTTGATGTATATACGTTTATCGATTTCAAAATATTTGCCAGATGTATATAACATTTCAAATAGAAGCTTAATTCCTTCGTCTGTACATTTATTTTCTTGATTCTCTCTTCGTATTGTTGGGAGTTACTGTATAGAATTACAGGGAACAAAGAAATAAAGGACTTTCCACTGAAATAATAGACAATGACGAAGAAATATTTTCTATTAAAAGTTACACAACTATACACACATACACACACACACACGCGCGCGCGCACGATAAAAATGATTAAGACTTGTGTATAAAGTAATAAAACGATAGTGCCTTTTAAAGAAGATATACACAAGATCCCGTAAAATGATATCTAGAAATAAATTATTATAATACCGATTTCCAGAGTTGAGAAGATTTCATAAACGAAATATAACGAAGTTAAGTCGGTTGAGTCGAGGAAGTCACGAAATTACACGAGGTTTAAAACACGATGGGCAATATAGTAGAATAGGCACGTATATACTAATCGGGTACGTGTGTGTGTGTGTGTGTGTGTCTAACATTTTAATTAAAATGATCGTTTTTGTTGTTGTTATCGTTATCATCGTCATCATCATATAATACGTGTTCGTTACGAATTAGTTAATTACAGTTAATTAACGACGCCGAAATCATTAGTATAAAAAAGAGTTAGAAAACTATCGCGTATGTATATATATATAAGTACGTAATTATAATTAATTACAGAAGAAGTTAATTTATACAGATATAATTATACTGGCACGAGATTAATTCAAATGGTATACACCTGTTCACATACACTTTTTTTACTTTTACGTCATTTATACCATTTTGTTATTTTCATTTATTTATTTATTTATTTTTTTTTTCGTTAGAGAAATAAACGTATATATATATATATTTATAATATATATGTATATTTATATATATCGTTTCCCGCGTATAACAGCGAGGATTTTATCTATATACTATACAGATTACAAAAGTTCAATTGCATTCTTCTTAACCTTTTCGGTCGCTTTGTACAAACCTCGCGTATATATAGTGCCGTTGAACTTCGAGGCGAGGAATTTTAATGTGTCTGTGTCTGCGTGTAGGTGTGTGTGTGTGTGTGTGTGTGTGTGTGTGAGACCGTCTGTCTGTAATTATACAATAAATAACGAAACGGAAGGTATGCGAAGCGATAAACGAATGTTTCTCGTTCTTTATTTTTTCCTTGTGACCGGATCAAATTGACATGTATAATATGTATAAACGAGTCACGTACGAAGGAAGGTTGGTAAAGAAAGAAAAAAAAAATCCAATTGCCACCTGTAGAGAAAAAAGGGGTTTGGGTAGGGGTGGGTGGATAGATAAAAAGCGCAACAGCAATGCCGCGCATATATGCACATCATAGCATACACTTTCACACTTCACTACCTACCGATTGTGTAATCTGCTTTTGCTCATGCTTGTTGGCTCCCTGGAAAAAAAAAAACAATATGCTCAATCCGTTCTTTCGCATCCTCATTTTTATATTCTCTTCATCTTGGTTACGTCGATTGTAACTTTGGTTTATAAGGCTTCGAGATATATCCTCATCGTTATTTATATATTACATTAGTCAATCGTCTCAAGAGATCGTACATATATAGGTTACGACGCATTGACACACGGGGATTTCAATTTGTTTACTTCAATTTGTTCGTCGGGTAAAAATCTAATCAGCTTTTCTTTTAAGAACGAAGTAACGAAGAATTTTCGCTCGTTTGAAATAATTCTTTCTTTTTATTTTTTTTTATTTAATTCTCTTGGCAGTCGAATCGGTAATCGTTAGAAGGAATCGAAATAGAATTTCGTCGTCGTTGTTACATCCGCTTGAACATTTAAAGAGTTTTACGTTTTCGTCTTCGAACGAGAAAGAACGTATGTTGAAGACTACGACGAATGTAAAAATAACGATTGAACATTAATTTAGCTAAATTACTCGTACGATGAATATCTTAAGATATATACAAACATTCCTTATATCGATTACCTATTCGAACGCGTTATTGGAAAAGAGAGACCGGCCAATTAAAAGTACAAATTTTTATTTCATTATTAAAAATAATATATACTATCGAAAAAAAAAATCAAACTGTACAAATATAGATGATCTCATCGACATATGTATATATGTATGTATGTATATATATATATATATATATAGCTAATAAAAGAATAGTTGAGGAATTCCGAGATCCAAGGTATATATGTACCTACATATGATATACGCAGACACACTTAAAAAAAAAAGCAAACAATCGTCCAGACATTATGATCGCTCGCGATCGTTGCTGGGTGAATCATCGTGTGAATCCCAATAAATATCGAATAAATCGATCGTGATAAGTCAATATCGAAACTCGACGCGTTCGGCAATCAGACGTAGTACTCGTTGACGTTGAGCGCGTCGGAATTCCGACCCTATACGCAACTTTCTTGACTCGATATCAGTGGCGTGCGTACCGTCACCACTTCTCGTGGATGATGCTGTTGCTGCTGCTGCTGCTGCTGCTGGAGCTGCTGCTTTAAGGGATCGGGAACGGGCGTCGTAGGTGGCGGTGATAGTTGATCGATCTTTGGTGGCCGGGCATTGTGGTCGATGCAGGCATAGACGGTTGCCTCCTTGGCGTAGCTCGGTTTACCCCCAACAATGACACCACCACCTCCACCAGTACTGCCGAAGCCTGCGAGGCTGCTCAGTCCACCGATACTGGCAAGCTTCGTGTCGGTACCCGCTGCTGTGGTCAACGTCGACGGCCGCGCCAGACACAGCTCTGCATACGTCACTTCTCCGCTTAGCTGTAAACCAAATCATACCAATACACTCTATTATTTTACTCATTATATATATGTAGAGCTACCTTACACTATTTGCTTTGGTTCAATTAGCGACACTAGGTATTTTGTTTTATTTTTTTAGAATTTTCAGGATTCACGTTTTAGTTTATATACTTGAAAAGCTTCTGCACTCACGCGATTATTACATTTTTTAAATTATGCTAATGTAATTTAAAAGATATTTCAAGATATTATATTCTTGTGTGCAATAACCCCTTCAAGCTCGAAAACTATAGATTTATTTTAATTGTTTTATAATAAATTTAATTTCATGAGATATATTAAAGTTATCTCAAATACTCGCGTCAGGCGAAAATAAAAGAGCTAAAAATGATTTTAAATCAATATATAAAAAAAAATAAATAAAGAATACATTTGACTACTTTAAAAAATGTAAAAATAATAATATCTCTGGTAGGAGCTTTAGAAAATCATTCACCAGTCTTTCTATAATTTCCTCACTATTGCCTAGATTTTTATTCATTGCAATCGCTATGGAGTGTAGTGGAGATAGATTTAGTGTTAGTAAAAAAAACAGATTAATCTCTTAAAAAATTTTAAATCGTCGCATTTAATGTGTCAAAAAATAAAATACGTAAAACTTTACGCATGTTAAGTGAATCACTGGATACAGAAGTAAATGTTAGGAAACAGATGTATGTATCGCAATTTGTGACGAATCGAAATCGATAATAAAACCCTGTGGCGCTAGGTCTAATAACCTGTAAATTAACGAATTCATCGATATATTCTTGCGAAACTTTTTCTTTTACATATTACCCAATAGAATTGCAGGTATTGTATATCTAACCACTCAATCTACATATATCAATCTTAAATGGTTTTAAAATAGTCTACCGATTCTTAACACTTATTACATCGAAATATTTAAAGATCCAGTTTTAAGATATATATGCTTTCAAGATCTTGTATTTATTTTTAAATAGTGTATACGCCTGTAAATAAAGGTGATCTATATATATATTTTGTTTATTTATATATATATATATATATTTTATATATATATGAAAAATTCGTACTTGCAGAAATGTATAAATTCATAATAATAAATTTCAAAAAATACTACTTAAGTATACGATTATGAAGACGTAAAACAATATAATATATATATATATATATATATATATATATATATATATATATAGTAGTTTTTGAAATTTATTATTATGAATTTATACATTTCTGCAAGTACGAATTTTTCAACACACGATTGTCCAATCTTGAATTATCGTCAATATTTAAAATGCTAAAAAAAATATGTAAATCTACATAAAGGATAATTCACTTGAGAGTTTTCGTGCTTTGCGTTTCCTGAATTAGATTTAAATTTACTAATGAAGACGAAATAAAAATATAAATCATCCGCAAGTATAATTGAGTTCAAATGCATTTACTAAAATTTTTAAATGTATATATATTTTAAATATATATATTCATTTTAATTTATAGATAAAATATTGATTTTACTACACTGAAAGAAAAGAATATTTCAGGTAATTGACGTTTTCTAAGGGAATGTAAAAGTCAATTATTTTTACCGATAGAAACGAAAAATTTGATCATATCTACATTATCAAACGAGTTAAACAAGTAATTTTAAATATAAATTAAAAAATCTGAGAATATTTAAAATAGTAGGAAAGATGTGTCTTTCTTTACAAACAATGGACCTCAATGCAAAATTTCCAAGAAATCTCTTGGCAAAAGTATAAAAATCAATAATCAAGACTTCTTGGTAAGGGGTGGTTCTCGGAAAACCGATTATTTTTTAATTTCAAATTTAGCATCGAAATCAATTGTTTGTAAACAAAGGCACGCCGTCTTCTACTTTTTCAAATATTATCACATATTATTATTATTTATTATTAAATTCTTTGTTTAGCTCAGCTGGTAGTGTAGGAAGAATAAAAGTCAAGTATGGAAACTCCCTTAACTATGAAGATGTGATGACTCAAATACGTACAAATGAATATTTTTTTACAGTTAATTATTATATTTGAATCCGGTGCTCTTATCAACTGAAATTTTGTATATATTTATTTTGCTAAATTCCTAATATAGTTAAAAACTAAGTGTTATCATATTAAGGAAACACAATGTCAATGTAAGTCAATATCAATCTCCTATAACAGATGCACCATTTCTTAGTCACAAATGATTCTTTATACGATTAAGCAATTCTCTGTCTGCAAATGCCGCCTCTTCTTGCGATTTTCTATTTTATTTTTGTTAATCTAATTAAACGAAAAAAAGGAGAAGCGAAGAAAAGTATAGCGAAACTAAAAGAGAAACTCAACAATTTTGCTCATTATAACTCTCTTTCAATTCTTATCCTTAGAATTACGCAAATTTTCTGTCCACTTACGTTATACAAAAATTACCTCAGAGGCACATCCCCTCAAGCGATATTTGTGAAAAGTTGAATGAAAAACCGAGCACCCTTGCGAGAGACTTTCTAAAAAGCTTTGATATATACATATATATACACATATATACAGTGCAGTGTGTATGAGAAAGTTTTTGCGCTTCTTCTAGTTTCGCTAAGGCTTTTTCTTAACCGCGGAATTTTGCGAACACGCCCCAAGGCGATAAATTGGACACGATGAAACGTTAAGCAAACTTTCTTACTGTCTCTAGCGGTATATACATACATAGACACACACGCATACGTACGTGTGCGTATATACATTTATATATATGAACGAGATAAAAGGTAGAGAAAAGTAAGTGGTGTAAAACGAAGTAAAATAGACGGGTGAAAAGCGACGCGTCCAAATCTTATACCTCGGTAACGTATATATATATATATATAGAGAGAATGTTGTAACGAGAAGGGCTTTGCAACGGACAGCTGCAACCTACAGGATGAGAGAAAAGAAACTTTTCGTCAAAAACGAAAAAGAAAAAAAAATAAAAAACACCACCAAATGCGATTCCCCTTAGTGCCGAATAAGCTACGCTAAAAGACCTATTGCGAACTTTTCGGATCTCGGCGACCTCTCTTTTCGAAAAGGAGGAAAACAGTCGTTTCGTATTAAATTCCAAAGAGAGAGAGAGAGAGAGAGAGAGAGAGTGAGAGAGAGAGAGGGAGGGGAGGGAAAGAAAGATATCGAGGTCAACTTTTACAGTGATGAAACGAAACGAGGAGTATATATACGTACATGTGTGTGTGTGTGTATTTGTGGTTGTAATACCGTAACAATTCGCATTTCGTACGTTTTATGGAAATCGGCTTTGAGAATGACATATTCAGTTATTTCCTTCAAATCGGCTAATGCAATTTCGTCGCGCATTTTTGCTGACGATTGCATCGATTACTCGAGGTTCCTTCGATTTCGTCGTTATGAAATTTTATTGATTTCTTATTTTTAAAATAAAATGTACTGAATTTATGATAAATGTTTGCAATATACTTTTACGATTGTTAACATATTCAAGTCAACTTTTGCAAAAATGAATCTATGTATATAAATTCAACTATTTTGCTGTCGGTGATTGCAGTAAGAGTTCTCGCGAATCAATTTTACACTACCAAATTAATAAATAAAAAGTGTAATTAAAAAAGTTAATGGTATTGTTTTTACTAGGGTTTTTGATTATGTACAGAGCGACGTATCGGTGCCTCAATTGAACACACACAAGAGTGCAAAAATACGTAAGTTAGACCAAAAATTCTAAGTAAATTAAATATTAATAATTGATTACGCACTAAACGATGTTGTTATTATAAACACTGATAAATAAATTAAAGGTGTATTCTTCGTTATACAAAAACAATTGCATGATTGTTAAATATCCTATATCTCCGATAAATTTTAACTTTTTCACACGGGTGGGACGTTATCATTAAATATTTGATTGTACATTCGCAACGGTTCGATAATCCGAATTGTAACGTTTAATCTTAAACAATTATTTTGTGTATCTTGATGATGCACGTTGGGTTAATTACTAATTGCTTTGTAAAATTATATCAAATTGGGTATTTAATTTTTCCCTCCCTTGGTATACATATATAATACACACGACGCGCACGAGAAGTGGAATCGTTTATATATATATATACGCGAAGTATTTAAATGGGTTGCGCGTGTAATAAGTATTTTCATTATTTTCTACGCTCAGTTTACGGATGATTGGAAATTGATTGAATGTTAATGAAAGTCGAATAAAACGAGATTGCTGTACGACCCATTTTTTAATGTAAATATTCCGTAATTTCGGCGTACGCGTATACGTATTATACATATATAGATTATCACGGTAGTAATTTAACAGGTGTAAAGCGTTATTTAGGATCAACTGGATATAATAAACGGTGTTCGCGTTTACATTTTCTTTTTCTTTTTCCGTTATTTTTTTCGCTACGCGAATACAAATACATTTATACACGCAAGTACATAACATTGTCTCGGAATTAAAAGTACAAAACGTCCCGCGTCGCGCAATTATTTAAACAATTCGTACGTAACAACCACTACTACTATTTATAAACATTCTACAATGAAATTTCGAACGTGAAGAAATAATACACAATTTGTATTCGTAACTTGTAAAATCCAATTATTTTACGTTGTGAAAAAGAGAAAGAGCTAGAGCGAGAGGGAGAGTGAGAGAGAGAGAGGGACCGAATGATTCAAACAAGTGTAAAGAAATAAAACAAATTTCTCTCCTTTAACTAATTGCTTTTCTCGTCGTCGTTCTCTAATTTTCTGTTTACTCCACCGGTCCTTTTTCCCGGGTTGAATTAATTTGCGGTAAGATCTTGTATGTCCATTTAAACGCGTGTATATGTATATACCTATATATACATACACACGTAAACACACACATGTGTACAAATACAAGGTAAAAGAGAGCTAGATTATTCAGTATCTTTCTTAACTCAGTGGAAGAAAATATGTGTGTGTTTGTATGTGTGCGCGCGCGCCATAGGGATTAGGAACGTGGTTTACTCTCTTCGAAACGTCATTAAACGGACATCGATAGGTAAGTGTGCACTGGCTGTGGTTCGCTTCAAAATCCTATAGCTTAAATTTTCAAGCTCTGGGCTTTGCGTGTTTGCCCTACTCGGAGCGTACTCGTTTGAGCGAAATAATCATTGACGTGTATACGTTTGCGATGTTGTGGCTCTAAAATTGTCATTATTCATCCATCAAATGATATGTGCGATGCTTGACTTTGACTGTACTGTACGTTCGTTTCTAATAAAATTATATTGATTAAATATAAATGTACAAATTGCTTGCGATTAAATAAAAATGTACAAAAGCCAATTGTTATTATAATAATCCAACCTTACACTTGAAGTAACGAATTTTATTTTATATTTGATAAATATTTATTTATGACAAAAAACGATCGTTATCATTCGATCAATAATAAATACTTTATAACGTATTTCCGTTATCTGTATAGAATCAGGTAATTCATGATGTTTTGTTTGTAAGATTAAAAAATATGTAATTAACTAATTAAATAAATAATTTTTGAAATTTTTAGCAACCATGATATACTCTTTCAAAGTTTCCAACATTTCAATATCTTCTTCATTAAAATTAGTATAATCAAAAGATGACAAAAAGTGCAATTGTGTCATGTGTAAGACAAGTTAGGTTTTGATCATTAGTTATTACTTACACTTTGAAAGTGCAACATATATAAACCAACAAAATTTTAAATATTTTTGTATACGCCAAAAATCCAAATGTTTAAGTTTGTACTTTCTACTATTACCGAAGAATACTTTTGTACAAAAGAAATTGACAATCACATACTTTTTTCAGTATCTAATCGTAGATAATGCTTGGTCTGTAATTAAATAATTAATTTGCTGATTTGTATGCAGGTAACAATATATCAATAATCTAAAAAAAAAATTGAAAGAGCAACATTCTCAAGAATACAAATATAAAACACTTGATGAGTCTCATCATCGAATGGTCAAGGAACTCGTTCCGAATAGTCTACCATAATTACCTTCCCGCTTGAAAAAAAGGAACCAGAAAATTGGTTGTAACGAAAGAGACAGGAGGACGGGGAAAACGGGACGGTCGTGCCAAACGTTTACACTACCGACGAGTATTCTCAAAAGCTTTCCATCTCTCTCTCGCTCTCTCTCTCTGTCTCTCCGTTTCTCATTTCTATCGCAGCCACACCCCTGTGCACGGTGTTTATACGTACATCTATGTAACTGTATATAAATGTATGTTATATGTATATGTATGTGTGTGTATATATATATTATATATGTGTGTATATGTGTGTGTGTGTGTGTGTGTGTGTGTGTGTGCGTGTGTGTATGTATACATATACTTAAACTCGTTTCGCCGAGTAAATTAACGCAATTTGTTAAAGCATGAAACGCGAGAGCGCCTCGGATGTTTCGGGGTTTTGTTGTGGAACTAATTAACTGAAAGTTCGCGGGGGCCGCTTCGAGGACGGACAGCTACGGATGTGCGCGTGTGTGAAGGATATAGAAGGGGTTGCACCCTGTAAGAGAATGGATAGGGTCGATCGATGCCACGGCATCGCACTTACTACGCGTACAACCCTATATACTACACCTCCAAGACTCACCGGTAGTGTCGGGTAATTGTTGTAGTCGTTGTGCGAGTATGTAGGCAGGTGATTCCCTTGCTGACTCGGTGGTAAAGACGTCGTCGATAGGCCGTCCGGTGTGCTCTGCACCGCCAAAGGCGTCCCTGCCGTCGAGCCCGTCAGCTGGTAGTCCGAATCTTTAATCACAACCACGGTTGTTTTTTTTATTTATTTATTTTTTTTTCGATTGTTACATACGCGAATGGTAGCTAATTATTAAGGTGGTTCCTTTCGTCAACAATTTACATAATTTGTGTACATTTTTGTAAATGACACGCAGCACTGTGTTTTCTTTTTATCGTTTTCACACGAATGCGGAACATCCGTGGAACCCGATAGCCGATAAAATGTTTTGCGATTTATTATTAAACGCGCGGGGGTATAATTAATCACCGTATATTGGTTTACATTTTGATTTTTCGTAAACGCAAATTTCCAACTATCAAATGTGGAAATGTCATTTTTCTTATGCGAATGTGACGTTTTATAAATGGAAGTCGGGTATATATATATATATTTTTAAAATATATACCTTTTCCCATTAATTCGTAAGCTTTGTTAAATACTTAAGTAACGAGCAGCTTTTACGCATTAAAAGCATATTCCGAGTAAAAGCGTTTTTATATACACACGTACAATACAGTAAAACAATCGATGTTATTTTTCATTAAAACAACGTTATTATTATTTTTATTTTAATGCTTACTCGAGAGTATATATTTTTGTAAAAGACAAAATTATATTGTAAACAGGATAATGTGATGTATGTAGTATTTCAATTTGTTGAACGTCTCAGAACGCCACCTTAATATTAATTAGTTATTTTATTATAAAAATTGTATTACTAGGTATTATATTATTAGTTACGCTATTAATTCGAACCTACGGCTATATAAATTCAGAAGCTTAATGTTATGCAATTATAAAGGTTAAAGCCTCTAGTAGAAATCGTACTCTAATTAATAATTAATAAGCAAATTGTTTTGATAAAACGGGCGAAAAAAGTGTCCATTCTTAATCTTCTGCTGAAATGCTTTTTTTTCTATTTCATAGCATTTATTGAAATAAAATCCAGTTTTTATCGTATTCTTTAACTTGTAGTGATATAAAAACTTGTTAAAATATACTAAATCCTAAAGTGTAAAAATTGACGCTAGAAAGTGTTATTTATAAACTTTATACTTTAGAAAAGTGTAAAATATATTGTATGGTTAAATAATGTTTATAGTATAGACTTTAATACAGGATTAAGAAATTAACGGAATAATTTCAAAATATATAAAGTACATACATTTCCATACAAATTCGCATTTCTATTTATTATATTAATATTTCGATTGACGTTACAATCCTTTTATGATTCGAGATTGAAAGTATCTTTTTACAGGTTTTACGATACAACTGTTTAATGTTCTAAACTTAACATATATTTTGTACTTTAAAAAGATTATGTTTTAAATTTTATTTATTATTAAAGTATTGAAATTACTACCTTAAATTTTATATTTTTCAAAAGTGTAATCGAATTTTATACTTTTCGTAAAGTGTAGCGTCAATTTTTATACTTTACGACACAAATCAGTTGTAAATTACACGGAAACTTGAAAAGGTTATCCTAATATATATAGGAATGTTTATGTCTACTGTTCGTGTAAAACTAGCAAAATAATGTGAATGTTTCGAGGTTTATTCATTCCATCACATGCTGAAGAAATGGCCAAAAAGTGTCTCGCTATAAGTCATTCACGAGTTATTTTTACTAGATCTAATTCTGAAAACGATATTTCTACTAGAGCGGTTGCATATCTAAGGGGACAAGTCTGTGTTAAAATTGAAAGAAAGCTATCCAATATTAACAATTAATATATTTTTTCATAATGATTGTAAACATATCCTTATTTTTTAAACATATTATATTATTATTAACTTTTATTTTAAGTTTTTTGCCAATTTATATATTATGAGACTCCGTACTCTGATTTTTTCCATAATGGGCTTATCGCAGGATATCTGAGAAACCACTTCATCGAATAGGCTGAAATTTTAACAGTAACTTATAAATATGATTTTCATCCACTTGAGCGGAACAGACTGTGTTAACATTGTAATAAAAAATTATTATTACCAAATTATTTTAAAAAAATTGAAAAATTGTGTAAAAAGCAACTAAATAATTTTTTAAAATAAACATTTAGATTTTTTTAAACTTCTGTTTTATTTGAATGGATTAAAATCATATTTAAAAGTTACTTGAGGTAAGTCCATTATGAATATGAAATGAAGAAATGTTTTCAATCGTTATGAAAAAAATTATTAATTGTTAATACTGGATAGTTCTTTTTCAATTTTGACCCAGACTTGTCCCCGTAACATAAAGGATATATTATTTAGAAAAAATATTTATTAAATTCTATCGAAAAGAAATTATTTATTAATAAAATTATTTTTATTCTCCATCCAGTTACGAAGACGTCAATAAAAGAAAAAAAATATTGATACGGCAACTTTGTGATATTATACGTTAAAAAATCTAAATTATAAAATTTCTGCTTGATAAACGTTTTTTAAAATTGACCACGTTAAACCCATCACATTCAGTTTTCTAGATGTAATAATTTAATATTTCATAGTCGTTTACTAGAGCACGCGATATTATTTTTTTTATATGAATTTACTTCATGACAGTTTTCCAATAAACTGTTACATAAATTACAAAACGTTAAAACGGAAATTTAATTTACGATATTTATTTATGTACATTATAATTAGAGTAAATTATGTTACTAATGCATATTGTATTTTAAATTCAATGTGAACAATGTAGGGAATTGATTAATTAATTGTATTACAAGATTTCATACGTGGAACTATTACTAAGCCAAAATAGAAATGCAATTTTTCTTTTTATCATCAAAGGATCGAAATTTCCATTCGCATTTACTTGATCAATTTCGTAATCATTAGAGAACAATAAAATAAAAAGGTAAGTAATAAAAAGGTAAAATACATATACTAGCAAATATTATTAATAAAAAATCTTGGATATGTCTATAACGTCTTAACAACGTGAAATCCATAAAGCTAAATTTGTTATTATATATGTATAAAAGTGAACATGCACATGAAACTGTATATACATATGTTTGATGATAAAAACATGATAATGAATTTTAGTAAATTGTATGATATTACAGTTTCTGATTAATTATCTAATAATATACATAATATAGTATGAATTTGATTAGAATATGATTGCGAAAATTATGATTAAAATGTAAATCATTCCAATAATAGCAACGTCAAATTAAATGCGTCTAAGCAACAACATTACTTCGTTTCCGTTGTGCTGTTATTTAAAATGTGTTCTAAAAGAACTATCTTGTGCTACAAATAAATGTATCTAGATTATTCGTTAAAGAAGGTGCGATACGGTAAACTAAAATCAACGAGACCAGTTGTTTTTTTTATTCTTATAATACGCGCATCGCAAATTCTTAAATTCGTATCTACACACTAAGAAAAAAGTTGTAGTAAAAAATAACAATTTTGAAATAAATGACAATACTGCCTAGCACTGAAATTACAGAGATTTAAAGTTTAAAAAATGGCTTATACTGTATAGTAACATTTACTAAAAGTGTATTATTGTTTTCTACAATTATTATAATATTTATCATAGGTTGTGTAACTATACAAAATATAGTAAATTATTTGAATTTTGACAGTCTGTTATTTCATTACTAGGCAGCATGTAATTTTCACTAGAACATTTTACTCAGTGTAGTAAAAGAATATAGAAAAAATTAAGATTAACAAAAGTGTGTGTGTGGATGAGTGTGTGTATGTGTATGTGCGTGAGTGCGAGTGTGAGTGGGTGAGTGAGTGCGTGTGTATATATATATATATATATATATATATGTCTTAACAGCTATTACTTATCTCTCTAAATTAAAAGTTAAATGAGGTAAAAAAAGTGTGATACATACAAAAGTACAGATCGTGCAGCTCCAGCTCACCTTTGTTAGTGGGCACGACATCTGGATTCCTGTCATCGGCGTCGTAAAGATCCTCGGAGCTAGGAGCCGTCGCCTTTTTCAGAGGTAAGTCGCCGGGCCTTTGAGCCCGCCTGTCACTTCTCACTTTCAATGCGAGAAGTATCGTCACCGTACATAATAGTAGAACACCAACGACGCCGATTAAAATACCTAGCAGTGGCGTAATTTCGAAAGGCACAGGGGTTCCTGTGAACAA
This sequence comes from Theocolax elegans, assembly GCA_026168455.1. Classification (NCBI taxonomy): domain Eukaryota; kingdom Metazoa; phylum Arthropoda; class Insecta; order Hymenoptera; family Cerocephalidae; genus Theocolax; species Theocolax elegans. The sequence continues at coordinate 58,263,964 of CM047430.1, forward strand.
TACGCGCACTACTCACGTGCATGCATTCCTTAATCACATACGGTTAACTGCAAGGCAGTTGGGACGTTGGACTACATGGGTTATTCGTTTACGGAGCATTGCCCGTTATGTCATTTTTTTCGAAACAGTTTTGTAAGATTACGTATAAGTTGTATCATTCTTAATAGAAATTCGAGCATTAATTAGAACGTGTTTTAAGCTAGGAATTAGGTAGTTGGCATAAAATACATCGGAAATGGCTGATTTATGTAAAGTTTAATTTCTACTGTAAGGATTATTTTTAAATAAAGATTTAATTTTAATTTAATTAAATCATCTAATAGAGAATAGAGTTTTAAAAAATAATGTGTTTAAAGTAGTAAATGTAAACTTTAAAGTAATTTAACAATATTTTATGAAAGAACGATTTATTGTTACTAAAAATATTGACAGCAGGTCATGGGCAATTTTATTATAAAAATATAACCTAATGATAACGAAAACATTATGTATAAATCATTATGTTATAAAATTATGTGTATTGTTGAAAGCAAATTCGACAACCTAAAGAAAAATTTCTAAAAAAAAAAATAATTAATCCCCTAATTCGTAAAAAAAGTAATGTAAAATAATAAATAACGTTATTAAATTAATATTTACTATCTACTGCAATTAGAATATGCCTAAGTATTCATAACAGGAAGATACGGAAAGACAGTTGATTACGAGTTGATCGAAAGACAATCAACTTCGTGATCAACTGTCACCGTCTCTTACATGTTGTGAATAGGCAAGTTCTAACTGTAGTAGACTTGACCGTATTATAACATTTCATCGAGTGATATATCCTCCTTTCGATTGTTTCGATTGTGGATTTATAAACGTCGGTCGTGTGGTAATAGTCAATTAAACGCGCGCCGCCTAGCGCCCAAAATTTCAACTAGTATTATTAGATCTAACGTTTATATTTGTATATAAGTACATTTGAATCTGATGAAGTTGTTTCAAAATTTAAATTATTTCGACTTAAGCATTATTGTTGTTATTACACAAACAAGTATTTTATGAAAATTAAAGAAAGCACGCTAAAAGCTTGAAATGGTAAAAAAAAGCAAAAAAAAAAAGAAAAAAAAAGTTGCACGATAAACTGAAACGAGTAAAATTTCGCGTAAATAAGTTTGATTTGTCGCGAGTAGGGTGGGCCGGGCGTTTCAAGTACCACTTCGTCGTCGAGTTGAATATTCCTTCTTACTCGTTTCGCGATTTTTCCAACGGAACGTTCTCGCGCGCGCTTACATATTAACGAGGAAAAGAGGAGAGGAAACGAAGAGAACGAAACGCTCTCCAGCTGAAAGTCACGCGAAGTGAGCCGGGAGAATCCCTTTGAAAGCCGATATTCATTAAACGCGAGCCTCGGAATTTTCATTTAAAAACTACTCCTCTACGAGTCTGGATATGCTTTGGTCCTCTTTATGAATCCTTGAGTGCATAACGTGCTTCGAGTGACATTCGAGGATGATAATTAGATTCTTAAAATTTATTTTCCAACGGTACAAATATATACAAACGTAGATCTGTATATATACATGTACATCTTTTCTATGTCTCGCGATACATTTAACTATCTTGTTAAAACTGACAGTTGTTTCGTATCTTACGCCCGATATTTAATTTTTTTTATGAGAATTTACGTGTGCGAGATGAAGAGGAAGCAGTTACGCGCTATTTTTTTGTCGAACAATTTCACGCGGTTTTTCGGGCATTCCGATGTGAAAATTGCTATTTCAGATTATAACGGCCAGATTTTAATGGGACATAATCAACGGGAATTAAGGAATGATTAAAGTAAGCTCGCGATCCTCGTTTTGTTTGACAAATGGTTTTCTACAGTTTCATGATAATGCTCCCCCTTAAACTTTATCGCGAATTAAACTCGCGAGCCGTGTACGCGTAACGCTCATTGCAAATATACACTTAAGGTCAAATATAAAATTCCGAGTATTAAATTTAATAATAAATTTACGACGGTGACTGTAAAATTATGTTAATATCTGCACGGTATAAACAATCGCGTAATAAAATATACCTGGTAGCATTTGCTCTAACAATACGGTACTAGATCAGTATGAACTATGCGGTTAAGATTTACGTTTACGTTTCTGCAACATTTACTTCCACCATACGTTATATCGTAATAGCTTTTCTTAATGTACTTAGTGAAATTAAATTTTCGAAATTCCATCTTTATTTTCAAATTGCGTTATTTTTTTCCTACTCGATCTTCTACGCGTTTTGTTATTATTATTATTATTATTATTAATATTATTAATATTATTCAATTAATCTCGTTTTATAATTTATTCGCGCAATGATGTAAGTTTTAAAAGTTCGCAAAAACAAATTGCTAGATAAGAGAATATTAATTATTCTCCTGCAAGTGATGCCGAGAGATCAAAACGTTAAGGAACGAGAGAATATTTAATAATTTTAACGTTGTTTCAGAACATCGTTATTTAAGGTAGAGCATAACTTAACAGCCAATTTATGAAGTTACACGAAAGTTAAGAGACTTGATAATTTTCCTTATGATTAATATAGTAATAGAGTCCGTCGAGATATATACTATTTAATGTTACAAAATATATTGATTTCGGTCATTAGTTATCGCACTCTCTTGCGATTATAATTTTGTAGTTTCCTTTTTTTCATATTTTTTTACAAACAAGTAATGTATTTTTTGATACCGAGTTTTCCACAATTTTCGAGTCGTATATTTATTATAATGACCAGTGCGTTACGTAATCTTACAAAATTTTAATAAATAAAAACAATATAAAATAATGTCTTATAATCATTGATTCTACAAGAACTAAATACACTTTTCTTTGGAGTCGAAGTGTTAAAAATTTAATTGGATTATACAAAACAGTTTGCTGAATAGACCTAAAAAATATTTTTGTCGCGGTTACAAATTATTCTGTATAGTTTCAAACATGTTACATTTCTGTCAATTAAAATTCAGTTTATTCGTAATAAACACTTCGTAGGTGTTAAGCAAATTATTCTCAGGAATATTGAATAAAACATACACTGAGAAAAAATTAGATTAAAAATTACAATAAATGTTTAGTAAACAAATCACAGACTGACAAATTAGGGAAATTACTATATAGTTTCTAGTAAAAATTACTAGAGATTATAATAAAATTTACTATAATTCTTGTAATATTTTTCGAAATTTTAATATTAACTACACTGAGAAAAATTTATTAGTAAAAATTACTATTTTAATGGTAAACGGAAGACAGACTTGCAGAATTATAAAAATTACTATTAATAATGGTAAAAATTGCCACCATTTTGGAAAAATTACCATTAATAATGGCAATTTTTAACATTATTAATAGCAAATTTTATAATTGTGCAAGTCTGTATTCCTTTTACCATTAAAATAGTAATTTATACTAGCAAATTTTTCTCAGTGTATAGTAATTTTTCTTAGTTTGTCAGTCTGTGATTAGAAACTATTATAATTTTTACAAAATATTTTGTAATTTTTAATACAAAATTTCTCTCCATGTATTTTCGAATTAACGAAACGTTGTTCGAGTGTAAAATGAAGTTACGAGCAATTGTGTATAATAGGAATAATGTAAAAAGTGAATAAATGTAACTTACCAGTCTGCTTCTCCGCGACCTTGAGGGTAAATCCCTCTAGGAGGGTAGAGTCGCTACGGCCTTTAGAGTTGACCGCGTATACAGCCATGCGGAGGACCCGACCAGGCTCGAGATCGTGGACGCTAAATGAGGCAGTATCGTGCGAACTCACGTTCGCCCTGAGTTGGCCCGTATGTTGATCGTAAACCTCCAGCTGGAAATGTTGGGTTTGCCCACCGTCGAATCCAGCCGTGCACTCGACCGAAAGCGACTGGGTCGTCTGATTCGTTAGGGTACAATTGTACGGTGGTTCGGGTTTACCTATTCATCAAAATTATTTCCACTTTTTGTAACAACAATTACGAAATACCATATTTTTTTTTTCTTCGAAAATTAATCATTTTAACTGATTGGTGAAACGTATATACGTCATCGTGCGATAACTATGTAAAAATCTAATTATTAAACATTAAAGTAACGATGAATGATTACAATAAATGTATAATAAAAAGATATTTATTACGTGAGAGTGACGTGAATTATTTTCAACAAATAATGTACATTTGCGAATTGAATACAATCAACTTGTGTAATAATACTCAAAATGATTTGGTCAATTTAGAATTATTAATTAATTTTAACGATCTACATTATAAATTTATAATAAACATTTAATGTGAAATTCAAATTATACGCGTTTTCGAGAGGGTACATCGTGTATTTTAAACAAATTTATTCTAGTGTGAATTTAAAAATGTAATTCAACGTATACAAAAGGTATTTTAATGCGATACTCAAATATCACTAATATTTAGGAAATATATAAATGTTATTTAGAAAGGATGACGTTTTATTTTATCTCTTTCAAAGTGTATCAAACATCGCGTTGTTATTACGTCAAAATCATTTGTAATTTTAATTAAAGAAACCATATAGTAAGCATTTGTTTTCATTAAAAATTGAAATACCGTAGCAACAAACTAAATTTACGCAATAATTTGTGCAGAATATTATTATCGGATGCACGTTCAATTCGACACGAATGAAAATAGCGACGAACGTTTCGTTGGTAAAAATTGGCATGTATTGCAAAATATACAAAATAAAAAGAGAAAAATAAAGGGAATTAATAATTAACATTTGGTGTGTGTGTGCAATTAAAAGAAAAGAAAAAGAAAAGCAAGCAAGAGAAGAGCGTAATCGCGAGGAGAGTGTAAAAGAGTAGAGGAGACCACCGAGGACGAGTCTCGAATGGTCGCACTCGTTTCTCGAGAGAGGCGCAAAAGTGCTCGTTACAGGGGCTCGTTTCCCGCGCGACTCTCGAGTCACGGAGGTTGGGGACCTTAGGTACTTCGAAACCATCAGACTCGAGGACGAATCATCGTCTCAAACGCACCGCCTGGGGACACGCGATGTACGATCTTCGTTATCAAGAGTGAAGTACCTTACCTACTTGCGTAAACTCGAGATGATTGCTGCTTTCTTCCTAACCTTACGTGTGTGTATATATATAATACATATATTAACTACTTTTATGTGGTTTTTGTTACTTTATTCGAGCAGTTTATTGGGTTTCCCATTATTTCATCGTTTTTATGTATGTACGTCGATCAGGAGATATTTAATGCCATTGTTTTACTTTCGAGTAATTTTATGAGAAAAATTATTTATTGTATAGATCAATTCATTATTTAAATCGCGATATATAAAATAATGTAACTTCCCTAAGTAGAATGTCTGAGCATACCTACGTACAGTATATATATATAAAATAAAAATAAATAATTAATATAATATTTCAAAAAATTATATGGACTTGTTCAAATGTTTTTATATCGAATATTCTTTATTATATTTATTTATTTATTTATCGTTATTATATTTATTTTAAGAAAGGATTAATAATTGAATACTAATAAAAAATTAGTATAATGCGGTATATTTATTTTTATACGTTTAAATGAAAAAGCCATTTAATACATACAAGAAGAAATAAACAATATATTTTTATATTGAAAAAAATTTGTATTTGTAAACTCATTGTCTGAATAATATATGTTATTAAACATTTAACCTTCATTCGCAACATTCGCGTTAAGACCGAGGTTTTAGAAAAATGTAGTAATTAATTATTAGCAATGTATGGCTAACCAACAGAATAGACTATAATACAATAACGTTAACTTGTTTATTAATAATTAACGAAATATCAATACGATGTCTATTTGGCCATAGTGGTAAATTGAATATCGGCGCGTTGTTTGAACTAAAGATTATACACGAGTGATCGTTAATAGATGGAACAAAATTAAATAAAAGTGAATAATGCAACAGGTTCGTGCATCATTAAAATCGTGTAAGCAAATACGAAAAAATACACGCACGCGTACGCGATTAATCTTGGCATTAAATACCGATAATATTAAAACTTCAACACCCACGGATGACGGGGAATTTGTTCGACCGAAAGTAAAAAGTGAAGCAACAAAAGAATGGAAAGGTAATCGTAACAACACGTGTCACATATAGGATATTGCATTAACAGAGATAGAGTAATACAGTTGTATGTATGGATGTGCGTGCGTGTGTGTGTATGTGTGTGTGGAGAGAGAGAGGAGGTAGAGAAGGTCGAGCGCACAATTAGCATGCAAACACGATTATAATCCATGGAGTAGTTATAACGCACCTGCTGCTATGATGTGAAATATACAGGCGTTCTTCTGTTGTCCCGCGTTGTTACTCGCCCAGCAGAGCACTGTACCGTAGTCCATCTCGCTCGTTGGTTTGTACGTGAGGACACTCTGGGCATGACGCGTTGAGTCCTGGTACCGAGTTTGTGGCACTTCCGTCATCTCTTCGGTGTTGTTGAACGTCCAACGAAAGCTGTCCGGTGGTGGATACGCCTCGACTCTGCAAACGATATGTGCCTCTTCGTGCCGCGCTACTCCGTAGATGCGTTTCTGATCTGGTAAGCAGATTGGTCGGTCTGCAAATTTTTAAATCATTTTCCTCATTTACTTCATTTTCTTTTAATACATTTTCAAACGATGCACGCTCGCGGAGTTCCTGTGAAACCACTGGAAATCGAGGGTAGTTGAATGATTTCTTTTTTTATACAAATTGTGGATGCATCGGCCAATTCTTGGACGAATAAATGTATCATAAACAATTTTTGTTTCTGCCGAGGATAAATAATCCCGTTTTATAACATTCGTTTCACAATACTGTTACATTTTTTACCATTACTGTAATATTTCCAAGTTTGTTATTATTGTAGTTATTCGACCGTTTTCGTATTTCAAAGTTTTTATAAAAATGACAAAACTAATTAATATCCGCTTTGGACAGATCGATAAATAATATTATAATATTGAATACTAATTATAATAATATAAAGTAATTTAATAATTTCTAAGCAACAGTAATTTTGAGGTTTGTTAGATTTGACCGCGTAAACAAGCCTTCGTATTTCAAAGTTTTTGAAAAAAAAAATTTACTTAATCGACAATTCATTGGATCGAGCTTTACGGTGCTCTGCCATTCGACGTTTACGTTGATCGATTTTACAATAGTTATAAATAAAGTAAAATACGCGATTTTTGCTTCAGCATCCTCTTAAGTTAAGTAATACCGGGATCGTTGAATGAATTAACAATTTAACATGTTTTTAACAACAGGTTTGTTAAAGTAATTGGATTTTAGAACGACATTACGATTGCAGTTTAATTTTAAAATTAAATCCGCACCGACGGATCTGCAGTGGATTAATTTTACATCTACACTGCCAGTTATATTCTTGCGTCGATCGTTCAATCATTGGAAAGTTAATTCACGACAATTCGATAATACCGCAACGAGAAAAGAAATCTCTTCGAAATTGACTATCGAACATTTGGACATAATATACAGATACGCGTGCATTTTCGCAAAAATGTAGAGACACGCGGAGTGTACAATAATAATAAATGTCTGAACTTACACATGATTTTGAGTTCAACGCTGTTGCTGTATCCATCGCCCTCGACGTTACTCGCGATGCAAGTGTAATTCCCCGCTTGGGATCGATTCACTTTGCGTACCGCGAGACTCGTCTGCTGCACGATCATACCAATGTTGACGTTGTTCTGCAGCACGTTACCCTGCAACAAAATTATCGCTTCGTGTCTCAAACAAGAACGAAACGCACACCGACATCCTATGTGTACACCCACATACACACACATATATATATATATATATATATATACGTATCCGGATAGAACGGAAAGAAAAGAGAAAATAATTGGTAAATTGCCCGGTTCGGTTTTCTAAGCGTTCCTTAGAACGAATCAAATTTCCAATGCACCTCACGAGCTACGAATATTTTTCCCCCTTATTTCGCTTGCGTCAACCGCAATGAATTCTACTCCCTCGTACCGGGGGTGGATGAGACTCGTCGCGTTTTCTCTCCCTCTGGAAATTCCAACGTAAATCGGCAAAGGAATTCGCACTTGCACGAGAACACATCAAAAAGGTGGAGGGGAGGGGGGAAACGGGGTCTTCTGCCGCTTCCTTATGTAAAACAGAACACTGGAATGCACTACGTATAGGGGAGTTGGAGAAAAAAATTAAAGTGGAGAAAATGTGTGTATATATATATATATATATATACACATTTATATATATATATGCCTGTGTGTGTATGGGTGTATACGTATAGCGACAGTTGGAGTTTTCGGTGAATTCCAAGGTGAGGCTATATATATACGTGCACTGTAGAAAAGAACTTACATTGTGCTTCCAGACGATTTTGTATGCGTCGGGATTTGCGTCGACCTGGCACTCGAAGTAAACGTCGTCGCCTTCCTCGATGTCGTCGGGATTCATGTTGGAGCCGAGTTTCAAATTCAGTATTGGAACATCTATTTTCGAGGAATAAATAAATTACTTTACCCGTGTGAAATTGCAACTTTGGATATCTATATCTATATTTCGGTATATTTATCCAGACATAAAGAAGAATTTGATAAATGCCATGGAAACGTTACTTTCGAAACGTCTCTTTGTCGCGTCGGAAAAGAAATTTTTCCTCCTTTTATTTAAATAACTTTTATCTCGAATTAAATTACTTATAAATATTGAGTTATAATTAACGAGATTTTAAATAATATACCTATACATATATGTATACACGGAGAGAAAAATTTGAGTAAATTTTACTAAACTTTCAATAACACGGTAACAGATTGCCAAAATGCAAAAAATTACTGCACATTCAGTAAAAATTACTAAACTTTTACTAAAAATGGGTAGACTTTCATTACAAATTGATCGAAAGTTCAGCAAAATATAATAAAAATTTCAGTAAGTTTTTAGATTTCGGCAGTCTGTTACCTCGTTAGTGAAAGTTTACAGTCAAATTTACAGGAATTTTTGTAAAATTTACTAAAACTTTGCTCTCGGTGTATGAAATCCATTTCAATGTAAAAAGCAAGTAAATTATATTTCATATTTTTTGCATAAATTAATAAATCGATTACACGTTGGCTGTTCAGTCGAAATAATTTAAACGGGTATTACAGAATTAATATCGTTAAATCGCGTCGAAGGAAAAAGGTTTTAACGTTCGCCAATACGTCATGTGTGGACACAAGTTATGCTTACAGAATACATTGAGTTTTAATGTATCCTCTTCGACCGCTCCTTTGACTTTTGGATTTTCCGCCCGACATGTGATTAACTTGCCGTTGTCAAGCAATGTCGGTACAAACGTCAACATCGACGACGTCATGTTACCATCCTTCGAAAACTGAAAATAAAAATAACATCATTAATATGTATCACTTCGTTTGAATAATTAATTTATAAATATCGATTGAGAATTCGATTATCTCGAAATAAAAGATGAGAATCAAAACGTGTTTGGTATTACATCAAAATTATAAAAACATTTTATATTAAATGCATGTAAATTACAAATAAAATGGGAAAACAGATGTCGACCAATTTAGACAGTTTCAACGGACTGAATAGTGAATAATACTTTTTTTGCGTAAATTTTTTTAAATTCGTTCGAGTTAGAACAAAATTGGTTATCCTAATATTAAAGTAAAAATTACGGTAAAATGATTGTTCGTAACGTACGGCGATTGAAGTATTAAAGATAGGATGAAATTGCAATGATTTCGTTAGATTCGAGGGAGCGAAACTCGTTAGCGGATATACGCAAGGTCAATTCAATATTCATTTGTGCGTGCAGAAATAGTGGCACCCTGGCTACCTTTAAAGGGAATATCTCGGTCACATGGAGCGTGAAGAGAATTTAATTACACCGAGGGGGTCTAACCCGTTTCCGCAGGATGAAAGTGCCAGGTTTATTTGTACGACTTATTTCAAATTTATTAAAATAATACGACGAAATTAAATTTAAATTTTAATAATTTTAACGAGAATTTAATAATTACTATATTTATTTAAATATAACGACGCGGTCACTATTTAATTCGACTGAGACGAATATAGTATAGAATATAGGAAATGTTTTTATAAACGATACACATCCACGTTTTGCATCTTCGGATTTCCTTGGTTGAAAAGTAAAATCGCGAAGTAGGCGATTTCTTTCAGGGGATAACGAGAATTGATGGATATATAATCGTGAATTTGAGGGTGAGCGATTTGGTGAACCTCCTGGTAGGTATAGCCCATACACACATCGAGAATCAGAGAGGCGACAGCGCGTTATCTATTACGGGCGCGTAGAGTTCGGTACAAACAGTCGAGGCGCGATCCGCGTATAATTTCTGGACGGGTTCGCCTCGGTATTTCGAAAAGCCAGAGGCTCGTATTCGGCAGTGTGTACCAACTTCATCTGCGGTTGGGCTGTGATGTACTGCTGCCATACGAATGTCGATTCACGTTGGTCGACCGAACCAACGTGACGTCTCTCGTTTGCTTCCCCGTATATGACCTCGCCGCTATCTCTCGCGTACGCGTACGGGTTTCGCTTATGCACTTCCGTTATTTGCAGCGGCGCGATCACATTCGCGCTTCCGGTGTATAAACCTCCGCGTCAACCTCGCCCTCTCTCCCTACGCTCTCCTGAGTTATTTGCACGATCTTCGGCTAGGGTTCGCGTTATTATTGTATCGCGAGAATTAAGCGTGCTCGGCTCAACTGGAAGGATTTTCGAGATTGATTGCTGCACTCCCGGGATTATTAATCAGACCAAATTTTCATCCATTATTCAATAATCGTTGCTTTATGTCTTATCTTCGTTATTGATTATTATTCCGTAGTTCCTCGTTACGTGTTTTGATTTGTTTTTTTTTTTTACATCTAGCCCGATCGATCGCATTATCAAACGTTTCTCTTCATTCTTTTTTTGTTAAATACTAAGGGTAAACGGTATAGTCATTGGCCACTTAAGAAAATCGACCCGTAAATTTTTAAATGATTTATTTGTAATTATACATTTTGAGTTTAAGAATTATGCTAAGGATTAATTAAAATTATCTTAATTTTAGAAAAAAAACAAATTATACTGTATAAAAAAGATTTTAACGTAAATGGCGATAAATTTACAAAACTACAATGATTGGCATTTATATATAAATTCCATATGTTAATCTACAGATAACTACCTAGGTTCTGTTCAATTCTATGCTATTTAACATGTAGCAATTGCATATATTTTAACTAAATATTCGCTTCGAATAAAGTATTTTATTAAAATGCTGATTGAAATATGAATTTTACATGGTCAATGACTGTCTACCTATCAATGCAACCTCAAAGTACAGTGGTTGGCTAGTGGAATAATTCAGTTTTAAGGTATATTAATTATAAAAGCAATCCAAAAAATATTGAATACAAATGAAATAAAAACATTTTTAGCGTTTGAATATATTTAATCTAATAGTAACAAATGAGCTAAATTGTTAATATATTGATATTAACAATTTAGCTCATTTTTTTAATATAGTAATTTTCAGCTCAATTGTTAATATAGTAATTTTCTTATTTTATATGTATTTCGTAAAATTTTATTTTTTCCGTTCGTTTAACAATGAAACTTCATATCCGTATAAACTATAAGTTTTGTTTAATTTTGAGTAGGAAAGTAAGTTAAAATTTATTACAATGTTGCGAATAAAGAACGGTAACTATACGTAACTTTTAAAAAAGACTTGAATACCGTATATTTCTTAAAATAACATTTTAGCCACATACGGTGTTGTCCAAATTAAAGTAAAAATAACTGTTTACAATCGGACATTAATCGTTACGTTGGTATTAATATTATTATAGACATTGCACTGCTACACGTATATAATAATTCTCTTTTGTAAATATTATTATTAATGTTTGTTAATTAACAGATCTAATGTAATTAATTAGTAGCGCACATTCCGCAGTTAGTGTACAAGTAATCAAATTACACTAATTGATCGTAATTTTTCTCGTCGCACTTTACAAATAATCTTACAGTGTGCACTATTTATGTAAAAAATTCAAATCACACGTTCAACGTCAAATTACTAAAGTAAAATACATAAAACCGACTTTGTTCTCGCCTCCGCAAGATCTATTATTACTTGTGTCGCGAGTCTCAATTATCAGCAGAACAAGTGTATATAGGAGGAAAAAAAAGAGGAAAAAGCAAGTTCGAAGAAAAAGTCGGGCGTGGTCTATCTTGATCTTGGGAAGAAAACCGGATTAAAGGAAGGGCGGAAAGAGAGCACAGATCACGAAAACATCGGCTCTGTCCGGTAATTGCGATATGGCGTGCCACGCGGGCTTCGGCACGCTAATGGTCCAACGATGCAAATACCGATACCGAGCCCCGCTAATGCCAGTGATTCCGAAGTGCGATCGCACGTAAAGACCGTAAGGGGGAAAGAGACAAACTGCGAACGAGACCGAGATGGAATGTCGGAACGTGTTTGCGTATATACCTATAGTACCTGCAAAATTAGGGAGCTTGGATTTTCGTATGTGCAGCGCCTTTTTTTTCGTCGATTATTGCAAAAAACGCGTTTACTTTGTTTACCTCGATGGATGTCGGATTCTGGTTTTAATCCTACCCTCCGAACCGATAAATTGACGCTAGAATGGATTGCATTATTCAAAAGTTGTAAGCTTGTCGATTTATACATTATAGCATCAATTTTTACACTTTGGGGTTCAGAGTGTATAATTGGTAGTGAACAAATTTTTGCGGATCGGAAAGTTAGTCGTGTCATTTTTAAAATTTTACAACTAGTAATAATAGCTATACGGAATTATTGTAATTCGTATGTATCGCGTTCCCTAAAATCGAAAACATGTTTTTTAATTACACTCTCCAGACCTCACTTTTCTTAAAAACGCAATGTTTGAATTCTCATGACAAAATCGGAGTATAATAAATCATGAATAAATATATTATTAAAAATTGTTGTTTTAAGAAAATAAGACAGTGTAATATTCAAATAATGACTGTTAAAAAACTGATATATAAAACTAGTATGTAAAAAAATCCAACACCTAAATAATTATTTTAATAAATAAAGCAAAATTTTTTATATATTGGGAATAAGTGATTAGTTTCGACTGTAAGACCGAAATAATTGGAATTGTAACTAAAATTTATGGCAGTCGACAAGATTTGATTATAAATTATCTTTTTCAATTTCAACAAATACTTCAAAATACCATTTATCATTGATCACAACAACCCAATTATCCTACTTTAAAATTATTTATAGTTGTATATGTTACGTCTTCATTATGGTTAGATAATTAATTTGTACAATTTATTGAATTCTGATGACAAAGAATGAAATTACTATATTATTACATTAAAAACTATTTGATTAGATTATATAATAGTGAAAGATTATTTCAAAGATTATTTTTTTGAATATAATCGTTGTATAAATATATAAGCTTTAAATAAAACAGCATTTTATGATTTTTTTATTTTAAACTTCAAACTTAAAAAAAGTGTATCGCAAGCCTTTTATTTCACGTTCAAAATTGTTTTCACTTATTATATGTACTATAAACGAAGAAAAGTGAGGTCCGGAAGGTCTGCCCCGAAAAAATGTTTTTTCGATTTTAGGAAACGCGATTTGAAAGAATTTTTCTGGATTTCCTCATATATACGTACGAAAGTGATAAATTATTAATATTTTGGAATGGGAATGTATAATTTATTAGTCGAGAAATGCACTCGAATGCGAGGTATTTACTCATTTTGAATTTTGTAAGACAAATAACATACTAAATTCATATTTTAAACTTTACAGAAACATCCGAGCCAAGAAAGTAAATTATAAGAGATGTTTGAAGAATGAATGAATTCATGAGAGATGAAAAGAAAAATGGATTTTAATATTTTTAAATTACTCAACTTTTGACGTTTACGCGATAATTTAACCCGCACCGACATACCAAGAAGAATTTAGATAACTTTAAATTAATTTGGGTTAATGGTAAGAGTATCGATAATTATAAAACATAAGCGAACAATAAATAAATAATTTACAATTACAATAATTTGCTGTATCCCTTCCTCAAAAAATACACCGTATACGAGTAAAACATAGTCAAGTTTACTCCTCATCAATCCCTCCTTCCCTAACAAAAAGTATGAATATTTCAAGTGAAAGGGAACTGTTAGAGATAATATTTCATTCTAAAAACCATTGACGTAACCAATGGCAATAGTACTGAAAATGGATAGTTCAGAAAAACGATTCGTCCCACGGACGAACAAGGGGAAAAAATTGTTCTTCACGCGTAGGCACTAAAACTTTCTTTCTGGCGTTTCCATGAATCCTCGTGTATATATATATATTTTAAAGCGATATCGCGTGTCCATCAATCAGCCGTTCCGTAAAAATGTTGGAAGGTATAATGGACACACGTTTCGTATATTTTTTTTCCTTCACTTGGTGCGAATAATAATCAATTTCAGCTTCTCGAGATGAACCGAGTAAGCGAGCGAGCGAGAGAGAGAGAGAGAGAGAGAGAGAGAGTTTAATTTTCGGTAACGGTCTTGAAGAATTCACCGTCGTCTTTATATAACCTAATGCCCCGTACCGCCCTTTATTACGCGAAACGCGCCGTTCTCGTTTTAATCTCGCGATTAATGAAAAGTAGGAGAGCCCGCAACATCTCTCGCTCTTCTCTCTCTCTCTCCTCATTACTTAACGTTAATTCACTTTGAAAACGCCTACTCAAATCTTATAATCTCAGGTTATGTGTATGTGTATGTGTGTGTGTGTGTGTGTGTGAATATATATACATTTAAAAGCTTTTTTTCCCACCTATTCTCACTGTCCGTTTTTTTATTTCTCGTCGAATTTTTCTTATTCTTTAGCTGCGGGCCTTTCTCTCTCTTCTTGGCCCCCTTTTGTTTCACTCACCCTACCGGCACCCCTTTTGATAAGAGCACGAGGACTTCATTTATCTGTTCTTTATAAAACTCCTCGGGCTTCTTTGTCGCTTAATTGGCAAAAGGAACTATCGCGCCTCGAGAACGTTGACTTTTTCTTTAAATATATATATCATACGACTGCATAGGTGCATCCGACAAATTCACATAGAGAATAGGATATAGACATTTTTCTTAAGAATCAACTTTGGCGACATTTCTTTTTCATATTATTTTTGCGTGACGATTATATTTCCGTTAGTAATGAATTAAGTACAGAGAGTTTCAACGTAAGAAGAGTGTCAGTAGTGAACCAGTTTTAGGACGTGTATTTGAATATTTATGTATGATTTTGTATTAATTGTATACAGTTACAGCGTTTTATTTTGTTTATTTACGATAATACTAATGTTTTCCAATTATAACCCACACGATATAATATCAATTTTAACTGTAATTTCCATATGTGAAATAAATAATATATCCATTTCGCTTGGCATGTAACGATGTAACAATAATAAAAGATATTTTAAAATTAGTTTTCTTTTTAAATAATTTATGGGAAATATGATATCAACCCGTACGTCTTGATGTAATAGCTCAAAATAGTTCTATTAATTAATCAAAAGTACTAAATGAACAATTGTAAAATTATAAATAAATATAAAATATTTGCACAAAAAATCGTTTTATTAAACAGTAATGATTAATAATGAACTAATGCGACACACTTTTTCTTGCAGTTTCGTAATAATGGACATGTGAAAACGATGCACATTTTTCCGAGTAATATAGTATTTGAAAATATATGCAATTTTAGTATAAATATAGCATTGGTTTATGTTCGATTAATTTTAATTTAGAATTTAAATATTTATCTATGATGACGAAAGCAAGAAATCAACAACACTTTCAGTTACCATAACCTTAGAAATTAATAAATATTCTTCTCAGATAATTTTTTTTACTATACTTACAATACTTTTCTAAACGACAATATTTGCTAAATTAGTGATTATTTACCATTTTTAGTATTTGAAAAAATGTTTCTACCGTTATGAAAGATTCATCATTTTCAGTTATTTAATAATTTAATTTTAAGTTGAATAACCGGGCTATCGTTAAATATGAAATATTAGTAAATGATGTCATTATACCAAATAATTAACACTGCTCGTATAATATAATAAAAAGTCTTCGAAATTGTTTGTAACTTTCTAAATTCGAACATTCGACAACGTGATGAATTATCGAAGTGAGTATAAAAACCGGTTGGATTAAAATGCAAATCACGAACGATTAAATAGAATTGTACTTGTTTCATTTTCGTATTATCCGGGTCGACTTACCTTTTGCGTGTAATTGGTGAGATGTTGACCCTCCATGTACCAGGTGATCTTGGCAGGTGGCCTCGATCCCACGGTCACACAGTTGATGTCATACTTGCGACCAGCGCTCAAAGGTGCATCTTCGCTCGTCAATATCGACACGTTTAACGGTCGCACTAAAATACAAGAAGAGATGGTTTTTCGTTAATGGAAATTTATAGTAAGGTAGAAATATATCGTTTAAAAATTAACAATAAGAGTTCGTAACAGTGATGTTTACAATTTGCCGTTACAATATACGCGAAATAATTAAATGTGGATAACGCTAAATTTACGGAATCGATATGCCGACTTCTTTCAATTCCGACATAAATTTCAATTTTCTCAAACGTTAAACTTGTTTTCAAGATATTCGTATTATTAAAATTTACTTCGAGAATAAGTATGTATTTACAGTGAGATCGCGATGTTGTTTTCGTATGTATAGGGCGAACTTAATTTATTCAATGAATAAATTACTTTCAAAAATCGTTGTACGTATGGTACGTGTACTTGCATGCATAAAGGAAACGAATCTTTTGATAAATACTCCTGCAGACATTTGAATGATACGTAATCGATAATTTAATTTTATTTCTATACGTGCACAGTATAAAAATCGAAGAGTCAATAATATCCAATAAAAATCGAGTAAATAATAAGAGCGTACAATAGAGAAAAACCTACAATTTTAAATTTCCAAGTGTGCGGTAAGTCGAGTAACGTTAAAGTATATATATATACATACAGACCCTCGAGTATATTGGTCTCGAGTAAAAGTCGTTTTTCAAAGCGCGAAACGCATCAGCGATCCGGGGCTAAAATAAATTCCTGCGGCTCGCGGCGTTCAAGAGCGACGGCGGAATTCCGGCCGGGCACTAGTACCGCCGCCCCTACACCTCTCTCTCTCTCTCTCTCTCTCTCTCTCTCTCTCGCTCACTCTCACTCTAACCCTAATGTGTTTTGAACGAGTACACCACCCGGAAATCTAAGCGGTACGGACGACAAATCGTCCAGCGCGGCGAACTTCCGGGTCTAGATGTATTTGGTTCGACGGCGTCCTTTTGTAACCCCTAAAGCTAAAAAGAGAGAGAGAGAGAGAGAGAGAGAGAGAGAAAAGTTCAGATTTTACCGATACGGTATATAGGAATTCACGCGTGGGAGTTTTCCAGGAAACGTGGATTTTCAGTTTGATAAAAAGTGACGATTGCACTTACTTTTCTATACGCGGTGAGAAAAGTTGAAACTTCGTAAATTATGGACAATCCAGTTTTACGAACGGTAGAATTTTTATCCTTTATTATAACTTCGTATGGGAAAGTTTAAGTAACAGTATACGTGTCGATCAACGTTCGGTGAAGGTGTTACGAAAGAAAAGACTATTTACAAAAGCAACGTGCATACCCAAAGTTTTTAATTTTATGCGAAATTCTATATTTACGCAATGGAGATTGTCATTTTTCCGAGGGGAAACAAGCTCGGAAAAGTCAAATACAACCAGATTACTTTCTTCCTTTCTCTCTCTACCTCTTGTGGAGGAAACTTGTGGCACAGATGAAAGAACAAAATAAGAAAAATGTTAAACAGTCGTTTCATTGATGCTGTGTATATATACACACACCCCGAAATATAAATATTTAAATTTGTATTTCCTACCGCGTGCATTGTTGCATTTATACAACATATTCTTCGTTTCCCGCCAAAATGGAAACTCTACATTTCCATGTTTATAAAACAATCATTACCCTCCGCCATTCGTTTGTGCGTCCGTATATACGTGTATACAAATATACAAACATCTAGTGATTTAGTTTGTTTTTTACAAAATTAAAAAGAAAAAGAAAAAACGTATACGTTTGTGTATATTCATATTCGCACGACCATAGATTTCCCGTTGAGTATGTATAGCTGTTGATCGATATACCTCGTACACTGTGTGTATATAATCAGACATTTGGTCGGGCATCGAATGGGCTTTATTCAGGAATCCTCGACAGTATTTATTGTATGTATACTTTGCCAAGTGAGAAGTCGATGAAAAACCCGACGGTCCAAGTGGCAGGGGTGTGGAACGATGGAAATGTACAGAGGGAGACCGGGGGAGGGGGGAGTGCGAAAAAGGAACCGAGGGATGAAATGAGTAGAAGAGGAAGAGGTGGGATCGTGCGGACTGCGGGCGGGTGGCATGAAAAGGAGTTGCAAGATTCTCCATTCAAGCGGCGTCGGGGTTCCGAGTGAGCTTGGAATTAAACTTTCTGGACTCGAAACTTTTGACTCCCAATGAAAAATTTTCCACGCTTTCCACTCTCACCGGCTTTTACTTATTCTCCATTTCTCGCTTTTACCTCTCCCGTGTGTCTGATCCCGTGCGTCTCTCGGTAAATACACACGCTCACACGCGCACATATGCGTATACATGTATTTTTATGCACACGCACACGCACACACACACACACACACACACACACACACACACACACACACACATATATACACAAAACTTCAAAGATTACCAGTATACGTATATTAGTCTCTTCCGCCGACATTTATTCCGTCCTTTTCAAACTCGATGATTTCCTAATTTTCGAGCACTTTTTCTACCGAGAGTGTTGGTTTCCTTTACCTTTTTTTAACGAGTGCGCTGCTCCCATTTTATTTTTATACTTCACCTCTTCAACGCGGCTTATTATTAGAACGGATACTTATCTACCTTTGACGTGTACATAACACTTATTCGGATTACTCGTTAAAATATTTCTCTCGTATTTATTATAAGATTTAATTCGTTTAATTCGGAATAAGCAGTTTCTTCCCTCGGGACTTAATTTCGTCAAAGAATAATAATAACAACAATGTATTATTATATATTTTAATTCGTTGTTCAAAAGAAACCGTACCGTCGCGTATATAAATACGATAAATATTAGTTTTACAATAAACAAAATTATTTAAATGATATAACAGTTGAAAACCTTAAATAACAATAATTACGTTATCCTTCGACGTCAATTTATCGTTTAATTTAATTTGGCGAGGTAGAAAAAAAAAAAAGACGAAACTAAATATACGCACGAAATAAAGAGAATGAAATAACAACGATTTCCAAACAACATCCGGAGACAAAGCCAGAGGTAACTTACGAACGGGTCGGGTGGGAAAGTTTATTGCTATCGCGTATTGAAAATACGCGGAACGTCGGAAGCTTTAGCGCAGGATTATCGAAGCACGTTGTATGCGTTCCATATTCACAGGTAAGCCCGTGCGCGACGTCCCAATTATTATACCGGGGATGTTTGTTTTCTCGCTTTCCATCTTCTACACGTGGGAAAATCGAATGGAAATTATAAGATCACTTTTAATACTCGAGCAATTTTTCGTGCACAAGTTTTTATCGCGCGAGAATTTTACCGCCGATGTATATATATAGGCATCTCGCATCCAAAGCTATCGGGTTTAACTTTCAGATGGTGCGTTCTCGTGCAAAATTTTGTTGATTCGCGTCGAGGTGCGTTTGTTAAATCGAACTTTCTTATGGCAATTCGAACGAAATACAGCAGTATATCTCAATTAATAAAACAAGAAGTTTTTGACAACATTGTCCTTTCGTTTCGACGCTTGAGAACTGCACCAATTATTATTTTCGTTCGAAGCCATCCGCGAAAGATTGAGTAATTTTATAAATAGCACACCCGTCCAGAATGTATTGAAATAAAAGTTTCTATTGCCACAGTTAGATAACATCGGGAAATGCAGTTTCTACATTTGTAGGGGGAAAAAAAGGACAAAGACAATTTTTTCTCTTGCATTCCCTAGAAAACCGTAGGAAGTCCTCTTTTTAAAGTAACACGAAAAACCACCGAAACATTTGCCGAAAGAGAGAGAGAGAGATATAGAGATAGAGAGAGATAGAGAATCGAAACAACAATAAAACACGGAAACGTAGCTACGAAAACTAAAAGGATCCTAAGGAAAGGTTCTTACTCCTCTGGAAAACAATAGAAAAACTTTACTCTCCTACCACTAAGCCTTTTTTTTCCTCTTCCACTCCCTCCCTCTCTCTCTCTCTCTCTCTCTCTCTCTCTCTCTCTCTCTCTCTCTCTTTCGGAATCGGCCAAGGTTCGGGAATTCCCGACTACTTGTCCGAGCCAACAATATATAGAAAAGCGCACGCAAGAGATCGCAAGAAGGATAAAAAATAAAAGAGAAGAAAATAAAGAAGAATAAGACTTGAGAGAGAGAGAGAGAGGGAGGGAGAAAGAGAGAATAACCGAAGGCTATACAAGAAGTGAGAAGGGAAGCATAACAGGCCAGTGGCACGTGAGGTTCAAGAGTCTTTTGCTCATGACGGAGAGAGGAAGAGAGAGAAATAAAGGGAGGGTAGGTGAATGGAAAAATAAAGCGCGTGAAATATCGGACGCGTTGTTGTTGCGTTTCGCCCTCGCGATGGCGCGGGTCACCCGAGACTCACTCGACTCTCCGGCTCGTCTGAGAGGCTTGGCTCTTCAGACTCTCCAAGCTTCAAAAGCACTGTGTGCGTCCCCTCTCTCACTCTTTCTCGCGACCTGGGGCTGCACAATCAGCCTCGAGGGTGCACAACGTCCTCCTCTTCCTCCTCCTCCTCCTCCTCCTCCTTCACGAGCCTCGAGTTCTGTCCTTCCTCACCTTTAGGCTTTATACCGTATATGTACACCTCTATCTTTTTTTTCTTTACCATTCGGTTATACGAATTCTTCTGTTAATACTACATATTTTTTTCCGGCTTTAAGCTGGATGTTTGCTCACGTTCACTTACGAAATTGACAAGATTGCAAATTCGATACTAAAGTACACGAGACCTTTTTGATTTTACATTTTATTCTATCCTAAATTATATAATTTTGTCGGATCGACTTGCGTATATTTAACTAAAATTCTTCACTATATTTACAGAACTTGTCACCCTCTACATTATATATTGAAATACACGATTTATATACGAATATATTTTTGTCTCTTAAGTTCTTTTTTTTTGACATCCACGAGTTTTTTTTTGTAAGTCCGACTATTTTTTTTTCGTTTGTATATAGATAGCCGCGAGACTTTTTAATTCAAGATGGGTAAGAGGTTCTTTTGTCTTTTCTAGAATTTGCAGGCGCTCGGTTTTTCTCGAATAGCCGTTGGTATCTTCGAAAAATAAACGAATAGTTCGAAGAAGAAGGTGGAGTTTCGCACAATCTAACCTGACAAATGCAGAACTACCTCATTGTCCAAATGGAAGCTTCTTGCTTTTTCCAATGGGAAAACTGCTTTATATTTTTTTTTCTCTCTCTCTCTCTCTCTTCTCTTTCTCCCCTTCTCTCTCCTTCTCTCTTACCTCGCTCCTACGATATTTGTTATTCCTCTTTATCGCTCCGGGTTTTTACCTTTATTTCGTATTTTTTCTTCTTTCCCTTGTGGTAAATAGGAATTTTAAAGGAAGCGAGTTTATAAATAAATGCATACGACGCTGCGAATAGAAATGAACATTAAATAGAATACCAAGATTTAGACCCAAGTGGTTAACGACTTAGATTATTCTTCAGGATGAGTAATTCGTATGTACAAACTTTCTTGTGAGAATTGAGTAAAACCTAAATAACACTCCAAAAACGAAATGCTGTAACGCAAAATAATATACTAATATAAAATGTAGAATAATTTTTGATAACTGTTGGATTGAATAATAAACAATTGATACTCATCGCAATAAATAATAATAGAATAATAATAAAACCCGTGCGAAATAAAAAAAAAGAGAAGAAAATATATGTGTTATCGAAAACGAATTTAAATTTTTCTCACGCTCTCAAACTCGATGTAAAATTCCAATTTATTTTGATAAACCAAAATATATATATATATAGTAAAAAAGTAAAAAAGAAGAAGATTCCTAAAAAAATAATTGAACAGATCTTCCCTCCCAACTAAATATTTTTCACCCAAAGTATACAACATTGGGCGCGAAAGGTCACCGAAGAAAAGATTCCCTCCGAGGTTTATACGACGCGTCTGACCAATAACGATTCGCTCCACTGGAATTACGAGTGGGGTCCGTGTTCCCCGAAATAGCGTCCCCGACGTTATATACCTCTACGGTATATGTATATATATATATAGATATATATAAAAATGAAATTGCTTTTCTATCGCACGACTTGACGTTTTTCCATTGACAACCTGCGCTGCGGACAGAAAGATCCTCCGATCATTTTTTTCGTTCTCTCACTTTATTATTATTATTATTATTATCCTTTTTTCCGAAAAAAATCACTTTCTCGCTCGTCCTCCGTCCCTTAAAACTTTAACTCGATTCTCTGCGGTGAACCGGAGATTGGAAAGAATTTCACTCGTCGAGTTCTCATCGAAGCTTCCCGCTCTCCCCTCGTAATTCTTGAGAGCTTTGTTACCGGTTACTCGAGTATGCCACACTTTTCTTTTTTTTTTGAGACACATCTGAAAAATCGGTCATTTGATTCAAAAGTTGAACGAGAATCGCGTACTTCGTTTTTGTTCCACCTTACGGCATGAGCCGGAGAAAGGGGAGAAAATTTCCTCGACAACCATCCTCGAGTACCAAGTTTAATTTTATCAACTTCGATGGTGGAATAATTTTGCATAGTTTTCCACCAAGTTGGAGAACTAACATTGTTCACCTCCCCTCCTTTTATTCTGAATTTAGTTATTTTTCAATTCATCGTCTATTGATGTGGTTTTCCACTTCCGAGTTCATTTTTATCCACCGCACGTATACTAGAGAAAGTGAATTACAGTATTTAGTATATTTTAACATTCGACGAGCAAAAAGAAATAAAAAAAATGCGACTCTTCGAGAAAGATCGAGATATTGAGAAAATTTGACTGGTTCAATCAATAAAGAAGTAGAATGGAAAGTCGGTTGAATTAACCTATTTACCATTCTAAATATGATACTGTTCTTAATATCCGATTGTTGACAAGAAATAAATACTTGGACATTACGCTGATCGACGTATTGTTATTATCAATTTATCACTCTAGATCAATACGTCACCGTGTAACAGCGAATTGATCTAAATTCAAATTGAATATCATGCCCGTGTAAAAGAACTTTCGAAAACTCTTGTAATATAAAAGTCATTATCTGTAGGAGGATAAGTACGAAGAGTAAACAAAGACGAAATTCGTCCGTGTATTTTTTTTCTTTGAATGGAGGTCGTAACCTACCTTTGGGAGAGCTGAGATTTCCGCGACGCTCACTGTAAATCAGGCCCAACGCGTTACCCAATTTCCCCGAGCTGACTCCATTACCGGCAAACTGCTCTCTAATTAGTCAGGCTCGATTAGGGAGGAGGTGGGAGCTACCATTCTATCCCCCTCTTGCTCTGTGCTTTCCGATGCCTTTCCCCCTCAAGAGGGAGATGGAGAGAGAGAGAGAGACAGAGTCAATTCAATCCCCAGCATTTGTACCCTCCATTTCCCTCTCTCTTCCTCTCTTCCTCTCTCTCTCTTTCTCTCTCACTCTGCCTATCCAGGCTTGCCTAATAATCTCCCTATTCACCGATTATCGTTCTGCTTATTTTCTCGTATTTTCTCCTCCTCCTTTTCCATTTTGGTGGTCTTGTTTCATTGGCTAGCTCGATTGTAATTGCAATAGTCCGTGACGCTCGGTACGCGCGGATTAAGAAAATGCGCCATCGTTTTTGCTCCATTGGTTTTTAAGCGGATCTCTTTTTCCGACCCCTCCTCCGTTCGAGCTTTCTTTTTGCTTTTTTTTACGTGCATTCTCGAGGTGAGGGTAAGAATAAGAAGAATCTTTGGAATGATTATTGCGGTTATACCAACAATCGTGCAAATTTCTTTTCTACAAGTTTTACGATCCTGAAATAATGTTATTTATTGCTAATCGAAATCGTTTTCTAACAATGAAATACAACTTTTTCTATTTTTCTTATTTGATCTTACGGATCCTACGTCATTTCCACGTGATATATTTAATATTTCTAATTTGATAATTTTCATATAAATGTATAATAATGAGAATTGCTTAATTGGGTTTAATTGTATTCTACAACTCACTTATTTATTTATTAAGTGTAAATATTTTAAGTATTTGTTTATTAAACAAAAATAACGTACTTTGACTCTATAAGCTTTATATATATATATACACACACACATATTATATATGTAATTTTATTTCGAGCAAATAATAATAATAACAATAATAATCAATTGTTTTCTCAATTAAAATTTACTTGTATAAAATCGCTTTATGCCGAGTTCTATTTCTGTTTTACCCGGCACTTCCTGCGATTAATTAGAAAAATAAAAATTAACTCGTCGATTATCTATTTTTGTATAGTTCTCCTTTCGTCCATCTTCTCCCGTCTATTCTCGAACCGGCGTTTATTAAGGGTAATTCGCTTAATGCAATTCAGTACATTATATCGATCAATGAAACAATCAAAATTGTCGGATAGGCTAATAAAAAGTTATATAGCGGGTAATCTCGTAAACTGACGCAAGAAAACAAAACCCTCGCAGTGCCACTGAAATTTTTATACTCGAGAACAAAAGAAACGAAATCTCTTTCACCGCGCAGTTCGATTCCTAAGCTATCGACAAGTAAGAGGAAAAACGTTTCTTAAAAAAAAGGAGAGAGAGAGAAAAAAAAGAACAGAGCGTATAGAAAAGTAAAAAAAAAAAGAAGAAGAAACACAAAGCGAAAGACGAGAGCGGCAAGCTGGAGAGAAAATCGCTTTTCTCGAGTGCAAAATAAGATCTCTTTCTCTTTCCTTTCGTTGTATTATCTTTTTCTCTCTTTCTTTCTCGTTCGCGCGAACTTTCTTATATAGTTCGGTCAGTTCACCGGACCAAAAGAGAGCTCTCCGGCGAGCATCGATTACGTTCCGGGCCAACAACGCGGGCATCCACACACCGACGCAGACGCGGACACGGGCACACACACACACGCCCGCCGGAGTGAGGATTCGAAGCCGCATTTACTCACCATCGATTGTTCCGGTTGGAAAATTCGGCGATCCAATTTGTCCGCGCGGCCTCGCTAAATGCGGGCGAAACCGGCATTCTCAATTAAGGCGTAAGCAGCGCGCGAGCCCGATCGTTAGTTTCCTCATGAAAGGGAAAAGCTTTTGAGATTGATCGATTGATTGATCTGCTTATTTGATGCCTTACCGGATTTAAGCCTTTCGCGATAACTCTGTACAATAATTAAATACCGTTTAAAGTCATTATATTACCTAAATTACCTTAATTTTGTTTAACAATGTTTTAGGAATTCATCGATCTAGTTAATTTTGTCGGATTTAATTTTAAAATTAGGTTGGATTACGTTATCGCCAAGTAAACGTATACAAGCTTGCGCTCTCACCGTACGCGAAAATGATGAGTTTGAGTACTTGTGCAATCTATATATATATATATATATATATATATTTTTACAAGGAAAAATCATAAATGTAACGTAACGTTGACGGTGTATCGAATATGCATGCAAGTTTGTAACGCGTAATGTACCGTGAAGAAATGTAAAACCTGCCGTAAAAAGTATACTTAATTTCACACTATGCGAACAAAAA
Organism: Theocolax elegans; assembly: GCA_026168455.1. Taxonomy (NCBI): domain Eukaryota; kingdom Metazoa; phylum Arthropoda; class Insecta; order Hymenoptera; family Cerocephalidae; genus Theocolax; species Theocolax elegans. The sequence goes on from CM047430.1 coordinate 58,289,964, forward strand.
TAAGTACACGGTTAACAATAAAAATTTTTCGCCAAAGGAATCTTCTGTCGTAAAAAAAGAAGAAGGTATTTCATAGATAAATATTACAAGTGGAAGAATTTACTGCCGCTCGCGGAAAAAAAGTAAGTATTTGTTTACGCAATCGTAATTTCCATACGTTAAAATAAATAACGGATATCCTATCATCATTATCCACGTTTACACTAGAAAAATATACGTTCAGTAAATGATTTAACGGTAAGCAAAAGTAAAAAAAAATAAGTATTATATAAAGGTATATTATTTCGTTTCTTATCAAACATAAAACGTGTAATCTAAAAGGCTTTAAATCGGTATGGTATTTAGTAAGGAATTACGAGAATGAACTCTGGGTCAAAGGGATAGTTATGTAATAGAACTGTGAAGTTTGCAATGGATGGTACTTTGTACCCCGTTAAAACTTCCCAGGTAGAAAGGGAGAAAGGAAAATAAAACGGAGGGGAGAGAATGTGAAAAAAAGTAAAAAAAAAGAAGTAGGAAAAAGATAAAATGAAAGCTAATATAGGAACTCGATTAAATAGCTCGTTACTGCTTAGAATGTCTTTGTATCTTTTTTTACTTCTTTTCAGTGGGGTTCGGGTTTTAATTAACATATCGGTTGCGTTGATTTCCTCGAGACGCTTTTTAAAGATCATCGAAGTAAAACATTTCTTCTACTCGCATACCACTCTTTGCCAAGTAAAAATAAAAATGAGTCTAATACGTGCTATGTGTATATCTGTATACACAGACGAGAGGAGAATATTACTCTTTATATACTAGAGTTTTAATCCTACTCTATATCTCTTTCGGTAGACTGGAAGACAGAGAGTCACTGGACTTTATCGTCTGGTTTAGAGAAGATTGCACATTTTCGGTGTCCGTATATATCGGTGGTTCTGGGTGGTAAAGTTTCTCTTCTGTTCACGGCATAGTTAAGGTACATGTATATATGTATATATATATATATATATATGGCTATCGGTATTTTAGTCTAGTTATTAGGGTTAGCCTTAGCTTCGAGCCCCCTTCGAGTTATTAAGGCATCCTGGGCTGGTACTGTCGCTAAATCACGACGAAACTGGTGAACCTTACCGCGCAATCCGATGCATGGGAATCGATTATTGAGTAGCTGGTTTCCGCTTTGTCCCGCTGTTTCCGAGTTTCTCCAACATCTGATTCTGGCGTCGATTTCAACGTTCGACCACGAAATGCTGTTTCGTTTTCAACTTTATTATCGCTCGACGACGCGTTCTTCTCTATTATTTTTACACTGAGAAAAAAAGTTGTGGTAAAAATAACAATACTGCCTAGTAATGAAATAACAGAGTGTCAACATTTAAAAAATGTATATGCTTTATAGAAACATTTACTAAAAGTCTACTATAATTTTTGTAATACTTACCATAAATTCCGTAAATTTTACTTATATACAAGATAGTTTATTGTATTTTGGCAGTAATTTAATTACTAGACAGTATTGTCATTTTTACAAGATTTTTTTTTTCAGTGTATGGCAATTTCAATACAAGAACATTTTTCAAATATTTTCGTCCTCTTTTTCTTCTTCAACTTCTTGAGTTGAAAATGTAATTAAAATATTTCGGTACGTTGCTGCATTTATTTATTATGCGCGTCGATTATGAAATTTTAGTACAAGACAGTGATAACGATGATACGCGAAAATTTAGAATTTATTTCATCCTATTCACGTTTGGATCAGTGTAGTATTATACTTTTCGTAAAATGGAAAATGTTCCTTCTATATTTTTTATGTATTATCTATATATATAATATAATTCGTAAACACAAAAAATACAAGTATAGAAGGTAATTGTAAAAATTATATTCCATTAAATAACATTAAGAATTGTTACCCCGTTTAAATTATTCGACGTGATAACATAATACGTTAAATTAACATCATTCGAAGGAATAAAAATAAAAAGAGATGAAGAACGATAATTTTTTTCGGAGGACGTTAATATCTTGTTTTCTCTTCTAACATAATCGAACGATTAAGCGAAATAGAAAAATAAAAGAGGAAGGGTAAAACATGAGTCAAGGGAATTCCGAGGGTGACAAAAAGACAGAGATACTTGAATATCGTTGGCAAGAGCAACACACAATACGGTTCTCTATATATATACGTATACGCGTGGAACGAGAGGATTTTAGCGCCGAGCGATAAAAGCCATGAGGTCGATGAGAAGACGAGAATGTGAGGGGTAGAAGGATTCGCCTAATACCCGTTGAAACGTGCCTGCATAACGAACTCGAACTCTTGTATGCGTGCGTGTACGTGCAGCCCCCACTGGTACAGTATATAAGCTCATAAACATAAACTCGGAGAGCGCTCTATCGGACGCTGATGTTGCACTCTCCTCTCCCACCCTCCCTCTCTCTCTCTCTCTCTTTCACTCTCAACGAGTAGATAAGAACGAGGTTGTCGCGGGACAAGACCGCTTGGGAGCACTCGAGAGTTACGTGTATGTATACCTGATTGCGTTTCTGTGTGTGCGTCTCCCCACCGTATGCGATTTTCTCCATTCTTTTTTTCTCTTTTCACTTTAAAAAATAAATTGGGATGGATTTCGTCTTTTTTCTTTACATAGCGGGAATAACGTTCGCTGAAAGTATGTGTGCCTAATCGAACGTTAATTACTTCGAATAAAACAATGTACTTGCGGGAAAGGAAGATTTTAAAGAAATTATTTTTTAAAAATTCAACATTCAACCTTTTCCTGTGAAATATACTTATTTTCGCTACGATATTTTTTTTTTCTGTTTATACCAACACTGCTGACACCTAGCTGATTAGAAAGTTCGCGTGGTCAGTACAAAGAAAACAAAGTTTTCATGCCAAAACGATACGAGGATTTATTGTATTTATACACACACACGCGCGCGCGCGCGCACACACACACACACACAGAGTCACACGCATAGTTCACCTTTCTTCTCCTAGTATATTTGTGCGGATAAATATTAAGCTGAAAACACACAACGGACGAAGGGTTTTCCGCGCGAGATGAGTATCACAGTTCGAGGCACGCGCGCATTTAATGTGCACGAATAAATATTTGATCAATCCTACACACTGGATTATAACAAATAGAAATTCATCCCAATCTTCCTCTCTCTCTCTCTCTCTCTCTCCCCCCCCCCCTCTCTCTCTCTCTCTTTTTACACGCAACATAGTGATTTTTTGTTTTAAAGTTGATATTTTTGTTGCCGGAAGAAATGTTTTCTCGAAATAACGCGTATATGTGTATATATATATATATATACACATATATACATATATATATATATATATATACACGTACATACATACGCTGCGTCGTTTTGATATATTGTATATATAGAAAGGAATGCACGTTTATTTTTTGATACGTACGATAAATCATAAACTCCTCTTTTGTTCGATTATTTACGCGCTCGATCCCTCTCGAAACTGTTAGAAAATATACCCGTGGAATCAAAAAGGAATTAACTGCGTATATTGATTTATTAGTTTGACATTCAACTTTTGTTAATCCATTTATAGGGAACGCGAAAATTTTCATTTTTTTTTAACTTGAAAACGCATATATTTTTCTAGATTTTTCTTTTTCTTCCCCCTCCCTCCCCCCGTTTTTTTACCCTACACGTGCATACGCGAATTTTAATATTTAATTTAAATTAAATTCCTGACGCTTATCGATTGACATAGCTTGCTCGTATAAGCCGAGGAGAATATTGCGTGCATCCCACAAAGCGGACACGACGCCCCAACGGCTTCGACCTCCCAATTCATCAAAGTTAGGAAATAAAGAATGAAAGTTTCGAGTGGTCTGGTTTCATAATCGCGGCGAACTCGCGTTAAATACTCGATGCATCGATAACGCTTGGCTTCCCTTCATCGTACGATTAGTTAACTTTCTTATAGTTCATTAATGCAAACCTTACTACCCCATCATCGCCCCTCTTCCTTTTTTATTTTTCTACGATTTTTGCCGAACCCGTTCTTTTTGTTCGACCACTCACTTTTCTCCGTCCTATCTAAATTTTTCTTCTTTTTTCCACTCTCTCTCCCAACTCCTTCTTCTACTCTCACTCTCTCTCTCTCTCTCTCTCGCTCGCCGAGTTTTCACCGAGATTTATAGCGACGATTATTATCAGAACATTAATACGCTTATCTGCGCTCTATGGATTAGCATTCCTTTTTTTCACCCCGAAATAAATCTTAATGTCTTATTCGATAAGAATGGATTGTAATACCGCTGGTTTGTTATTAAAATTTTTTTTTCTTCTCCGATAAAATTTCAGTGACCTAATTTATGTGCTGTTTCTGTTTAGGTACGCGTATATTACATAACTGCTTTTCATTCGTGGGCATCCAAGTAGAAATATCTATGTAATTCGCGTGTTTGTTTCTAGTGAGTAAAATATTATATTTTTTCCATCGATTACTCACTTGTCTGTCTGTGTGTGAGTGCAGTAATGAACTTGTCACGTATAAACGCTATGTATATTTAAATCTAATAAAAGAAATATTTCGAGTTCGAGACTGAATAGGGTTTAACAAAAGTAATATAAAAAAATTATTATTTTTTGTATTACTTAAAAAATATTAGAAAATATATATCAAAGGTAAAAATATAAAATGGAATGTGATATGGTATAATTGATACGTGTATATAATAAAACTATCATTTTCATACGCATACGTCTATACGCATAAATATCCAACGAAATTTAAAATATATTATTAAAAAAAAATCTACTAGAATTTCAGACATTTATGTCACCGTAAACCATGAAATTTTAATACGTATTATAAATCTATTCCATCGCGTAGCTATATATTAACTGACTCCTTCAGAATTATTAATGTAGAATTTGACTATCTATACATCAACTTTATTACTCTTCATTTGATTATTTCTTATCAATATTTATGCATACTTATACATGTGTAAGTTGTTCTATTTTTTCATTAATGAACAATCGATCACTCGTTTAACAATACTCTGAAAATAAAAACTGATAGAGATGTACAAAATCTTTCAATCTAACTATTCAAATGTACGGGATGTATTTATACGTTTCATTCCTTATTTTATCGACAGACGTATCTCAACTGGACAGTTTAAATGAACGTAGAGAAAAAAAAAAAGAGAAATAGAGAAAGAGATAGACGATCGCAGGTTAAAGTAGAGTAAAGAAAAATGAAGCAAAAGTATGGAAAAAGTACTCACGATGCATTTCGATAGCAACGGATGTGGAGATGGGTTGGCTGTTATTGTCGTTGGACGCCTGGCACTGGAAAATCGCGTGCAGATCCGACCTGTCGAGGTTTCGCACGACCAGCGTGTTCTTCCTGACTGAAGGATTATCTCCTGGAACATCTTTGGCATCGAGAAGTGTAGCGTTTCTCCACCATCGTACCGTAGGTGCAGGTTTTCCTAAAATTTACAAAAATTTTATATTTTCACCTCTTCAAATACCATTGAAACGCGGATAAATAATATTTAATATCTTTACAAACAAAAATTTTAATAAACCTTAAAATGTATTATATTTTAATAAGTTAAATATGACGATAATCCTTTGAAAACTACAATATCTACCTTAAGGATACTGTACAGTTTTTTTAACGTTATAAAAATTGTTAAATAGTAAATTAAATAATTAAATTCAACTTTTCTTAACATTCCTGCAAAATTTGTGTGTAATTTTGCCATAAAATTGATTTAAAATTTACTGTTTCAACATAAGCGCATATGTCGGTATACTGTTTCGATGACCTTAGAACTTAGGTATTTTAGTTGATAATGATACACCATCGGCAAAAGAAATTAAATACATTTGAGCATTTACGATTTAGTACATACAGAAATACGTAAGGGTTACCGTGCAAAATGTGTATATATCGTTAAAAAACTTCGAAGATTTACGGTTAAACGTTAGAAATTAATGAAACTAACCGTCAATTACAAATTTGTATTCGCAAAAATTTAAATAAAACTTAATTTTTATAGCAAAAGTCGTTAAAATATTTAAAAATAATGTTTAATTACTAAAAATTACATTTTAAATGTGTTGAATTTTAGTTAATCTCTTAATTGACTAGGAAGTACCTATACCATATAGAGCTACCTTAAAATTTATTGTATTTCCATAAATAATACAACGATAATCCTTTGAAAACTACAATACCTACTTTTAAATTTCCAATTTACTCATAATTTTATTACTTATCTATGTTTTCTAATACTATTCCGCAATCGGTTCATTATATATATATAATGCAATCTTAATAAAAACAAAAACTGTACATTTAATCCATAATAAATACGAAGAGATAAGCACGTATAAGTATAAACAACCTAGTTCTAAAACTTTCTTTAGCGATATCAGTTATTCGATTAAAAAAATTAAATACAAATTTGACTACAGGATTAAACCATGTAGAAAAGTAATAGATATTTAAATATGATACGAATGCACGAAATAAACTAGATAAGATTACAACGATTCCCTATGTACACGAGTCTCGCAAAAAAGAAAAGAAAAATAGAAGAATTAAATATGTAAATACGATCGACGTAAAACTGAAAGGATAATAGTTATCGTAGGAAAGTATCTATAGAGTGTAGAACCGCAATCTTACAAGTTACAACGTCTCAATATGAAAATGTCGGTGTATCTTTAAAGTAATGGATAATGTCGGTCGGTGTACTCGAGGGCAACCGGGTCGTCGTGCGATGTCCTCCTCGTTCCCGGGCCACCAAGTGAGTCTCGGTATACGCGTTAATTCATAATTCATAATGCAAGTTGCGTGCGGATAATCCCTGAGAGACGCCACGGCAAGAAATGAAAGCCAACGTACATGTACACACGTACATACATATACATATATATATATATATATACATATACACATAATACACATATGTACATATATACGCGAAGTTATCGGTTAACTATATATTTTTTTTTGTACATTCGATATTATTGTCCGAGTCGTTTTCGCGCGCGAATCCCGTTTCACGTGACTGCTACGGGTTAAATAATAAAGTCTGCAGATTGATGAATATTAAAGTTAAGCGCGAGCGTGTATATATCCAACGTTTACGTATAATATATAAGTATGTATATATAAGTTACACATTCTCGTTATGTGATATTATTATTATTTGTTTGCGTTAACGTTAGTTTTATCGGCATACACGTCTTTATATTTCATAATTATTCCCTTCTTTTTTTTCTATACGAAATTAAATGATAATTTACAATATTGATTTATTGCATTCGCCGGATTCGCAGTGTAAGAAACACTTTGGTTATTAACGTCTTTACGACCGAGAGAAATAATAATTAACAAAATAAATAAATAAACGATCGCTGCGCGGGTCTAATTCCTACGAGCGTACACGCAACGCCCATTATAAAATCAAAATTCGAACGATAAAGTATATAACGAGTATCGGTATATTTGTAACTGAATTATTTATACACGTAAAAGTTAATCGAATGATGGTTTATACGGAAAGTCGTATTATACACGTATACGCGTGTGTACGTATAGTTTCCAAAAGCACTGAAACAAAATTTTTGCGTACAGGACGATACCGGATCGAGTTTAAGAGAAAAATAGTCCAGTTTAAAAAAAAAAGAATAATAGAGAGGGATAGAGAAATCGCGAACGTGATCGTTTTTACTATAGAAAAGAAAAAAAAATGGGTAATTTCGATAGTACGGCGCATGCGCGGTTCGTGTCGTACATATATACGATAATAAAAATGAATTTATCATCGCGATTGCGCGTTCGAGTAGGCACTAGAATCGCATAGGGTGTTTCGGCAAAGTGCGCGGCGTCAGCGGTTGGATCGATTTCGCGGTTGGCTCGCGCGATAAATCGACGAGGGGGATTTATACACACACGCACGCACGTCCACAGTTGCGTACAAGTATACGTGTATACCTATAGGAAAGAGAGGGACGTCGAGATGGTGGTTGTGAACCGAGCGCGAGAGGCTCGGTGGCAACGATAATTAAGTGCACATGGACTTTGGACCGAATGGCAGATGCGAAATGATTGATTTTCGCATTATATGTCGGTGAAATGCTCATTTGTAAATGACGGAACGCTCGGAAATATATATGTATATATATATATATACTGATTTTTACGAGGAAACTTTGTGATTGCTGATTAATTACTTTTTGATGATGATGATGCGATAATACATCGTTTCGGTATTACACGACCCTAGAAAATCTATCGTCGATAGGAAATATAATTTGTATTATTATTTTGAGATTCGAGTTAATCTCGTTAACGTTAACGATATTTCGAAGATGTGTTTCCTCGAGTTGATCAACGATTCGTTTTTATGCACTGCACGTTTGCTTCGATTTACAAAAAGTGATGAATAATAAACGAGTGTTTCAACGGACGTATTATTCGTATATACATTGATTTTATTTTAAGACGCAAACGACCAGTAATTGTTTAAGGGTGTACGCGCTCGAATCGATATCGCAAATTGAAACATTACAACGAACGGTATTTAATTATTTATTATACCGAGCGGTGTAATACTTCATTTAAGAAAGAGAAAAATGAGTTTATGGATGATTTAGTAACCTAGGAGAATAATATACCTTTTACGGTTAAGTAGATCATGTCGTGCAACGTCGGACGGCTAACTAATGATATATACTTTCTCATTAAGCATAATAATTATAACAATAGTAAATAAATTTATTGGAATATAAAGTTAATTAATTACTTAATCGTAGAGGTTATAAATCTTCTTTTCCTCGTGTAGCTAAAAATTTTCACCGGATAAGAGGATTAAACACTGATTATCATACGTTTTCGTGCATTCGCATTGTACCGCGTGTATATATAGTGGTAATGTACAACTGTTGTAACCGGTGCACCTATCCTCGAGAGTTCAATTCACTAAAATTACGTATAACACCGCGTATGTTCCAGCATTTTATTACGGTTGTGTTAAATTAATTAAGATTAAAAGGAATAAGTATTACTACGCGAATACGAGATGCGAGAGAAGAAAAGTGCCGTTTAAAAATTACCTCCTGTCACGAGACACGTGAGCCTCATGTCACCTCCTTCCGTATAAGGTCCCACCGTTGTACTGACGCTATGTCCCAGTTCGTTGATGATGGTCGGCTTGTCGGGTGGTACTGTAACCAAATTGTTATATGTTACCCAAATTTAATATTTTATTGATTTTTTTTTTTATTTCTGAAATACGAACAAAATTTTCGTCGATGTTTCGAAATATCGTATGACTGACGAACCGATGATCGTCTTTCGTCTGCATTGCTCTAATTTTTTATCCGTTTACAAATATAATCTCCATGTAACGTTCAACATTTTAATTTTTCTTAGCCGCGATTATGTCACTATTGTCGCACGAATATTTGCACGCTATTACATTGCCGAATCTTACTGATTTAATCTTCTCGTATCAGTTATTCGAGCGCTCGAAGCTACGCTGCGCTAAATGTATGCTTATTGCTATTTTCACAAAGTTTGAGCATTTATTTATTTATTCCACCTCTTACGCATCTAGTCCAACTGAGTTATTTAGTACACGTAAGTGAAAATTATTTTAAAATTATAAATTGTTATTTACAAATAAGACATGAACTTATTCGTATATATCAGGCAACTTTATAAATTAGCATAATAATCTTATATAAAAATTATATCTGCTTAAAAAAAAAAATTTCTAAATTTTAAAGAGTATTCGCAAGGTAAAATATTAAACGAAAAAATTTGAAATAGAACTAGATAAGGTAAAAGTCTAATCAGTATTATCAGTCATATTTTAACAAAAAAAAATCAAAAGCTCTAGATAGTTTTACTAACGAGTTATTTAATTTACTAACGTTGCAAATACTATAAGCTTATGCAACGTTTTAAATAAATTTATTCCCGAATAACACACGATTTTCTTACGTACGTGAATAAAAAAAAATGAAGTAGAAAGAAATTTGAAGTATTTGAAAATACACTGGTATATAAGAAGCTTAATAACATCCATAATTCTTAATCCAACATTTGCTCGAAGGTGTATATGTATACGTATACACACAACCCCGGTCGGGTTACCAAAGAAACGGGCGCGACGCGACGCTAATCTCCGCAACTCAGTTGAATAAAAAGAAGGCGTTAAATTTTTTTTTGTTTTTTTTTCATCTTTTCAGCCAATGTTTTATTCCGGCCGACACGTACGCTCGACTAGAAAGAAAGACATTGATTTACGGGCCGGCCAATCAACGTCTACTTCGGTTTCTTCCTAGCAGCATGCAATCGGTCTCTAAAGTGCACAGCGGGCCTTAATGACGCTACTTCTCTCCGAGGCCCAGAGAAACATGAATCGGAACCACCGAATTCCTGAACAACTTGTATTAAGCTAGTTTTCTAAATTTTTTTTTTTGCTCCTCCTACTTCTCGCGTGTATTTTATCAGCGAATATTTAGACGAATCTTACGGTTTCTATTTATATATACGCTCTCCTTTTCGTGCTCGATTTATTTTTCTTCGCTCGCGAGTGTATCGAAGAACCGTCCTTTTAATTTACGGTCGAACGAAGTCTATATTATACGCGAGTGAGCTTTCGTTATTTTCGATTTCTCGAATTTTCAGTTGGAGGTTTAAAAATCAACGCGGTCTTTTTTTGGTTCGCGCGATTCTCACGTTTTTGTGGGTAATAATAAAACGTGTCATAATTACTTATAACAGTCAGATGAACACGGGAATTCCTCGTTGGATTTTTCATGAAATCGACGCGACATCTGTACTCGCCCTCGTCACTCTGCTTAACGTTGCTTATGTGTAGCATTGAAGATTCTCCTTCGGTTCGGAAGAATGCACGATGTTCAAGATCGTTTGATATCCACTGCAACGCTTTTTCCGAGTGTTTCTTCCCTCTTATGTCATAGCTGAAACATTCAAGATCGATTGCCCAAATGAAAAACTGATTATTCTATACGTTCTTGGTTGGACTATTATGGTTATCACTTTTTAACATAACTCTATTTCAATATAATAATTTTTTATATAACAAAATAAACTTATTAAAGACATAATAATTATAAAATAATATTATGGGTTGGATTAACGAATCGATATAAATATCTAAATGCACCACTTCACTCTTCAGGTATTAAGATTTAATGATAATAATTAATAACGTATACATAATCTAATATACATCATGAAATATAATATAATAAAAAATTATTTCTTTGATCATCATATAAAACTATTTTGATTGTAATACTTAACAATTTGTTGTAATAAAATTTGATATCAAAGAATATCTAACCGTTACGGTGAAACCGGTACAAAAAAAAAACGTTTGTTGAAAAAAAAATTTCGTGCACAATAATTTGATTACAAACTATCAATTATTATTCATCGAAACTTCTCTCTCGCTCTTTCTTTCTCTATAAATAGATCATTCTTTTTTTTGCAGCACGCGAACCGCAGAGATTGACTATAAATCGAAAAACCAATATTTTCATCCCTGTTTCAACGATGTATCGTCTAGGTAGAAAGTTTAAAAGTTGGTATTTCGTAGGACATAGAGTATGTTATGTGTAAAAGGTCAAAATCTATACGTATATAGAATCTCTCGATCATTTTTTCTGACCGTGTATGTGTGGGTGTGTGTCTGTGTGCGTGTGGGCGTGCGGAATGCTCAGGTGCGAACATATATAAAGAACAAAAAATGGTGTATCGGCAATAAAGAAAAGCAAAATAGATTTTGGAATGTTAGAACATAAATTGCTTGATTTATATTAGATCGAATCCATGTCACGCATTCCTATACAGCTCGACGCTTGTTCTAAAGCCCGACGAAAAATTCGATGCATTTAGAAGGATGTTTAGCGAGAAGTGTATAATCCTAAATTGAAAAATATATAAATATGTGTAAAAAATAGTAAAATTGTTTTTTCATTAATTTACATTGAGGAGGTTGAGATATTGATCATTAATTAAGTAAAAGATAAGACATTTTTTAATATTATTTATTGTTGAACGTTATTGTCGCTGTATATATTTTTTAATAAAGTATTGTGTAATCGAGAGAGTCTGAATATTGACAAATGATAAAAATTATTATATTTTATGTAAGAAAATTGCCCACATTAATATTTACTATAATATCCGTTAAATTTTCTTAAATAAAATATATATAGTATTGAGTAAAATGTACCAATTCTATCGTAAATATTAATAAATCTGTATAATACATTTTATCTTTAATAAATAGACAATTTTTACAAATTGTCAAACTTTGTGTACAGATTATTCGATAACATAATAGTATTTACTATAGTCTTCTTCACCGTGTAAGAATAACGTAATGTAAGAATAACGCAATTAAATAGACTAAATTTTGAGAACTAAAAAATAATAGAAATGACCAATTGTTTTGAGCATCATTTGAAAGAATTTGTATATGTAAAACGTATCGTAAAGATAGGTACTATCGAACGGGTAAATAAAATAAAGGACATATTTAACATTTGGTGGTACTCGTGTCACAGGCACACAGGCGCACATATATATGCGCGTTCATAGAAACGCATTAAATTGTCCGTCGTCCGTTGTCCGAGCTGTTGTGCACAACGGCTATATATATATGGTTGTCGGATCACGAAGCGCGCCGCACGCGTCCCACGTCAAACAGCCTCGAATTCGCAGATATATCCGGGGTTGTTGTTCGCCCACGCCTTTTCGACATACGCGCAACCGAGCGCGCAGTGTTCGCGTCACGCGTATACATAACCCTCTCTCGTTCGGATCGCACTTTTTTTTTATTTAACGTTGTTGGATCCACTCGTCGCATTATCGGAATACCGAAAGTAATCGTGGTACATTTTGACGGGCTGTCGGTCGATATCACGGTATACATTGAATAATTAGCGTTCGATAGAAGAATGTGGGTTGTACAGTATCGATCTTTGTTTAAATTGGAGATTTAACATTTTTTTAAATAAATGTATTTTCGAAATAGATTGCACGTGCCACAGTTACGTAATACTAATTTTTAGCAACTCTTATTTATTTAATGATGTATTGAAAAATATTCTTTAGTTTCAGGTAGGTGAATGGCAGAGAGAGCCGGCGACGCATTTTGACCAATTAATTAATTCAAGCAGACTCTTGAAATAGAAACTTTACCTTTCAGATTTTTCTATTAAAATAGTAATTCTAACGGAAAGATTGAATTCTACTTTTATGCGAACTTCTAATTTATTTGGTAGCCTGCCCTTTCAGAGACACCGAATCATGTATATTGAAAATATATTAATACATAATAAGAGTTACCAGAATGGGTAGAGAGAAGCTTTATTTTAAAAAGTAAAATGGATTTAATGCATACGTTTTTACTAATCTCTTCCTCATTTTGCGATTCTTTCTCGTTCTACACATATGTACGTATCCGTTACTTTCTGCAAAATTTACAAATTTTAAAATCCTTCATGTATATTTTTAGTTTCAAAGCGGATTAAAATGCGGAAAATACGTTTGTCTGCTCTCTCTCTCTCTCTCTCTCTCTCTCTCTCTCTCTCTCTCTCTCTCTCTCTCTCTCTGTCCCTCTATTGTTACGCAGTTTCAAATTTAAAAAGAAATACCTTTAAGCCGTCATTTCATTTGTCCCGCGGTAACGAAATATTAAAAATCTAATTTCGTAAATTATAATGATACAGAAATTCTTGGAAGAAAAACAAAGGTAAATACGAAATAGAGTAAACGTAACATAGAAGTCACGTTGGTGGACTGCCTACGCGCATAATTTTGAAATTCCGCAGTGTCGAAGGGTAGAGAGAGAGAGAGAGAGAGGGAGGGAGAGCGTATACTCTGGGTTGTGTGTACATAGCACCGTGTCACGGGCGCATATCCAAACTCGAGTGACCTAGTCTTGAAATGTTTCGAACTTGTACACCACGCGCATGTTGCCCAAAACAACTATTTGGTTCTGTATTTTCAAGTATTTATAAAAGAATACAGTTGTATGAATTACTTTGTAACAAAATGCTTCTTGTATGTTAACATGGCATTCTTGTTTTGTTTCTACATTCTTAAACAGTTTGAACATGTGAAACGCGAACAGTTCGTTTTAATTTACAAATCGATAATCAATCGTTCTAAATGTGGTATTGGTTATATCAATGATATATTTTAAGGACCTATATATTTTTACCTGCCACAAACTCAGAAAGTGGTCATTTTTTATATTTTCTTACAAACAAGAAAATGATTTTTTATATAAAGTTTATGTCTTATTAGAAATATTTATCGACTAAAATTGTGTATTCAATTATTATTAAAAAAACTATTTTTTCTTTAAGAATTAGAGGGTCAGTCTCTTTTATACGTTTTAAGCCATCCATGTGCATCTTTTCAGATTTATTTATTTATTTATTTATTAATAATTAAAAGACTAAAGACTAAAGTAATAAGAAAAAAAAATTACAGATGTATATTGTCCATCCACATATTTAATAAAGCCAGTATACCAAGCAAATGCAAGGACATCATTTCCAGTATCTAATTAACAATTATCTAGCTGGTCTAAAACTTTCAGTCCACGCATTTTTATTTCTTGCATGGATAATTCTTGCAATACTGCAGGGCTGGTTAGACCCACTACACAGGCAACTATATAGTGAGAAAACATATAGCTTGATGTTGTTTTGCTGAGTCACACTTACAATTTTCAGTGTAAACGATATCATCAATTATTGTTATATCTTTATATATTGGTTATTGTTTTCAAAGGATAAATTAGTATATGTTTGTTTACCTCTAATACCGATACCTCGATCAAAATAAAAAATAAATTAGCGTCACCGTAGGTCATACAATTTCATTTGCTTTAACATTCATTGGTATCATAATTTTATCTATTTTAAAGAAAACTTTTTTATCGGTTTATTTATGTTGTCATCTAAACTATTACTTGATCCTTTGACAAAATTTATTTTTTTAAACTTCATAATTCCATTATTACCTTCACTGTGTTTCCTATTCATTTCATTATTATGAGCTATTATCCGTTCCTCGCTATACTTTTCTATTCATAATAAACAAAACTTGTTAATTTTTTTACAATTACAGTTTGAAGTACAATTGCCATAGGCACAAATTAAGATTCTAACATCAAGTATTAATATATTTGACATATCAGTATCCTGAAGGACTTCCATTACAGGATTATGATAGATTTACTAATTCTCCGTAGATATCTTGTATTCCTATATGAACTTGTGAACAATATTTTAATTTTCTCAAGAAGGTGGCATGCCCGGTCGGTAACACACCGGTTATACCACCTCCTATACTATAGTATATTAGAAAGATATCTTGAGATTTAGCTGCATTTAATATTCCCTATACATTATTACAATTCATAGATTTATATTAATAGGTTAGAAATGAACCAATTTGTAAGTTTCATCTTAATGTTTTCTTTACTGCAAGTTAATTTTTTTAATTAATTCGGTGATTCATTATAGATACGGATAGCAACTGTTTTTATTATTTGTTTTTCTGATTTTAGGCATTATGATACTTTTATTTTTGGTGCAAGAAATTTTTTGATCAATGTAATATTTTTAATGCAATATTTTAGATATAATTTTTGCGTTGAAAGATGTAGATCCCTGTCATTTGGGTCCAGCATTCTCTTAACTAAAATTAAGACTTCGGGTAGGAAAAATAGATAATCTATATTTGGTCGTTATACGTAAGAAATCAATTTTCTCGCTTGTTCGTTGAATTATTCAGTTTCTTTTACGACACTATACATAAAGTTTATACATATAAAGTTTAACGATTTTCATGAAAAATTTACTTGATAAAAATTATAATCTTGTAAGAACGCGATGCGATGGTAAAATGACAGAAATATACATTCAAAAACCCGAAAATTGTAACTAAAATATGAATCTGAAAATCTGAAGAAAATGCATATGTGAGGTTTTAATAATATAAAAGAAGTTTGCAGTGCGAATTTATGGAAACAATTAATAATAATTTTAATAATAACAAATAATCACATTTTGTTGGTAAGGAAAATCAAGTTTTTTAATCACCCAAAAACCTCAATCATTGAAAAAATTTGTAGATGATATTCAGAGCAAATATAAGAGTATTGCAGAGAAATTTGTTTTTGTTTAAAAAAAGGAAAACCTACTAAAAAATTAATAGCGATACTAACGTTTACGTATACGCGTCCCCTATTAAAACGTTAATTATTGCTTGCCAATACTGCAACACCAATATTCAGGTAGTCGGTTGTATCAAAGACAAAGGTGTAAAAAAAGAAGCAGTAGTACAAGGAAGAAAAAGTAAAAATAAAGTAAAAAGACGACATATCTGATAATCCGTTGGTAATGAATAGCGATGCGCATATATAAAGTTGAAGTAGATCTCCTCGAGGATATTATCACAAGTTGAATGTTGTCGAGCGTAAACCATACGGTAAAATTTACTTTTACGCTATTAAAAGTTTTTTATCGTGTCGAAGTTACGTTGTTAAAGTAGTTTCAGTACTCTTCATAGAGGAGTTATTGCAGCTCAAAGTAGAACATGCGCGTAATGGTTACGGCCGATATCAAATGCAAATCAAACCCAACGGTAGGGCGGAAATGCGTACAAAGATGCAGCATATTGAAAGAGGAGAAACCTGTAGTAGTTGAAAGGTGGGAGTCCCACCGTTACTCCCGTTACTCTACCACTCGGTATACACACGTATACACACAAGTATTCCGAAAGAACCACTTGGCTATATCTCCGATGAGTTGTCGAGGAAAGTCATACCCATCCGGATCAAAGCTAAATGCGTTTACGTCGAAATGCCGCCCCCTCTACTGTTCATACGTACTTACGATAATCTCGTGTATTAATCCAAACCGCAATTCTCTACCTCCCATCGTTTTATTCGACTAACTTTGGCTTTTCACCTGTACCTCGAACCAACGTTACCATTATTTCATTATCCAAATTTTAACGGCGTAACTGTATACTTCAAAGTAACTTTTCGTATACCTTTTGAATTCGAGCTTTTTTCTCCGTCGCGTCGATATCGTAAAGCGATTCATCGAAATTTAGTTGAATATACACAATGCACACAACACTCGTTATTTTGAAAACCGCGATTCAGTCGGAACTAGAAAGATCGAGAAATTGTACAAGATGAACGACGGTCGGTTTGACAAGAAGACTTAACAAGGATAAAGAGGCCACCACGCTGCAACTATATCTACGCTAACGAGTTTATGCAAATCGAATACCTGGTCCAGGATCTCTCTCTCTCTCTCTCTCTCTCTCTCTCTCTCTCTCTCTCTCAGTTGCTCTTTCGATAATATACGTATAGCCGCACGTCACAAAGGTGCCGAGCTTGTTCGTATCCACATGATGGACATTCACGACTACGCGAGCGCGCGTGTGCACGCGAATGCTTATCGAGTATCGATCGAGCTACCTCTCGCTGTACCCAGAAACTATCGAACGAGTAATATGAGAGAAGAGAGAGAGAGAGAGAGAGAGAGGATTGCCGCTATCGGGTACGTGCGCGGAATCGGAGCGCTCTCGCAAGTGCGAGAGTATCAATTTGCGCACGGCGCTACTTAGGGGGTTGGGTACATTTCTCGACCCTGGGCTTTGCCGACTGGTTCTCCTCTATTTATCTTCTTCTTTCTCTATTTTGTTTTTATTGCTGCGTGCGGTTAACGACGAACGATCACGAAATTGATACCACCCGGGATAACCATCTTGTAAATGTTATTACGACCGGTTATCATTTTATGTCTTTATAAACTTATTTGTATACGTGGAACTCGAATTGTTCCCTCTTTATCACTTAAAACGGAGAACCTTTTATTTTCATCCTCGATTGGAATTTGGATATACGGCGCTAAACGACGACGAGTCAATTAGATTACATTATTTTCCGATGGATGGAATGCTTTTTAAATTTACTCGCTCAGTCGAATGGAGGAAAATCGATTTTATATATTCGCGCACGTACACTTATCATGCTCCGCATGATTTTCATTGTTTATTCAAAAAGCATTTGCGCAAAAGAAAAAAAAAGCAATGAGAAAATAAGACGCGGCCTTACTTTACCTTTTTTTTTCGGACAATAAAATACACCTGGGTTCGAGAAAAATTTCATTTTATTCTTCTATGTTTGCATGGAAGTTTCAAAAAGTCGTGGAATTCATAGATTTCGAAATTTTATGCAAAGATAAAATAATAAAATAAAATTTATCGGGAACGCAGATGTTTCTTACTGTCTAAAAAATTTGATGACAACTTTCTTACATTTGCGTGTACATCTATTTTTTGTTTAAACTAAATGGAAAAGTGCCTCGGTTACTCGATGTGAAATAATAAATGTTTGTTGAACCGAATACATTTCATATAAGTGCAGGATTCTTTAATTTTGTAGGATTTCTTTTTTAACGACAAGGAAAAGTAAAATAATCGAAAATTCTCATTAGTCACACAGTGAGTGATCATATACAGAGTAAGGTTTATCCCTTGAATTCGGTATAGAAGAGTTACGGTGGATCCAAGATCGCACTCGTAAGCTACCGCAATTTTCAATTAACCTCTGGCACTCTTGGCAGCTTTCGTTCGTTTCCCACCCTCGTGGCTCTCTCCTCTGGCTCCTCCGTTTCGTTCGTCTTGGTTCAACTCTGTTGTACCCAGTTGGAACTTGGGTTTTTCGCTCACGGAATCTTAGGATAGGCATCGCGTTGGATCACTCGAGTGAGCATGCCTGTCGTTTGGGTTATCGATTTCAAGAAAACGGCAAGACAGAGAAGCGTCAACGACAGAAGAGAGAGAGAGAGAGAGAGAGAGAGAAAGAGAGGAATGGATAAGATAGAAATTCTCAGCTACTCGGTGCGGAGGATGGCAATTTCCACGGGTGTCCCTGTGCCAAGAATTTCACCTCCTAGCTACTTTTATAGAAACAGAGAAAGAGAGAAGCGCTCGGCTCGACATCTCAAGCGCAGAAGCGTTAACCTCTCTCCTCGTCTTTCGACTGTGGCTAGTCGCGCTCGATTTGCATATTCATTAAATGCTCACACAGTCGCCTTCACTGTCGACTATACGTGTGTGTGTGACGCACGAGAATACGACACTCTCTAATTCCGTATGTATACATATACAGTTCTCGTTCTCTCCGTCTGTCTATGGGAGGTACGTTGATCGAATTCGAGCCACTCGTGGTGGAACTAAGAAGCGTCTGCCGTTAACGACCGTAGAATTTAAGATGGATTTGCATTTTGACCGTTCTTTCCTCGGCAAAACACAAAATAGACTGACGCTCCGCCTCGCTATCTGTCTCTCTCTCTCTCTCTCTCACTCTGTCTCTCTGTGCTCGTGTGCTGCGCGTGTTTGTGTGTGTGGGTGGGTAGACTCTGCGTGTCCCATCCAGATTCGCTCTACCCTCTATCCTTCCGCGTCTCCCTTGCTCTCCTTTGGTATTTCTCTCTTTAACTCAACCGCAAAATCTTTCCCTCTGTCTCCGTCTAGTCTCCACTTCAGTGCCATCCAACGCTGTAGGGCACTCGGTTAGACTGTGTTTTGCACGTTCTGCACTCGTGTTACTCGCGTTGTACGCGGCTACGTGGTTCACTGTGTCAACTCGGCGAGCAGGATTAATTTTTAACACTGACAGACTTTTGACGTATTAAACCAAACAAATCCCTAAGATAATCGACAAGTTTTTCGATATTTCGGGCTTTTACTTTTTCAAGTTACGCGCACATACATTTTTAGGCTTTGAACTGCCTTTTATACACGTTTATCGATTTCGTTGTTCTTCTCCGCAAAATAATGCGAGTTTTATGAAATTTTGGTGTAATAATTAGGCTTGTGTACTACATCGATACCCGAATGTATGTGTTCGTACAAAACGAAAAGATTACTGTGCGGTAATGTATGAATTCACGATATTTCGAATAAATATTATATAATGGATAAATATATTAACGTTTCTTCATTCATTCAAAGTGAATGGTAATATCTTTCACAGTAGAGCTTTGCATTTGTAATGCTACGTGTTTTTCTGAATTTTTTAAATAATAAAATAAAAATATAAATAATTAATGTATTAATCGAAGGGAAAATGGTCGGAAAATCGTATATCTAATTCCGTTGCTTTGTTTCAGTGTCACATGTACGTAGGTCCACGTAACGTGGTTAAAACGCGTACATAACGCAGTCCAGTCGAGTGCCTGAAGCGACGAATGAATATTACATGTATATACGAATAACTTTACATCGATATAAATAAATATTATATGATTAATTTATAAGAGACGAGTTCGAGGTATATACAGTATAAAATGACAAGTTGACGTATCAATTTAATGGAAATGGCCATTAATTATTTCACCTATAGATTAATACTCGTCCGGTATATAAAAATTGAACTGACTAATTCTGTAACATGCACGTTTTAGAGTAGACTGCCTGGCATTAATGCCAATATCTTTCGGTCTGACAATACCTTTTCCTCAAAAATGATAAAAAAAAAATATACATTAGCAACGTATCGCTAATAATTTCGTACGAACTAAAACAAAGATAAAACATTGTTATATATGACAGTGGATAAGAAAAAAAAATGGTAGTGGGTAGAAAAAGTTGGGGTGAGTTGTTTGCCAAGAGTGAAAAACCGACAAGACGTATCGGTACGAGGAATCCATTGCGAATGGCAAAACCTCTCATCCTCACTCTTGGCTCTCTCGAGGAGAAGGTTAGGAGAAAACGGAGAATGGAAATTGTGCACGACCACATTCGACCACTCGTGCTCTTCGCTCCGGATGCGGCCATTATGGATACAACGAACCGTCGAAATTATGCATTTTCTTGTCACATCGTCATATAAGAGCAAACTGAATATTAATGCTTCGTGTAATAGTTTGTAAACTAGGTCTCCTCGTGTAAACTCCTTTGTACATTCTCGTGTATGTATATACACTTGTATATAAAACGCCTTTCGCACATATATTTATTTTCTAACTCTTTATTACAATTGTAAATTTTTATTACCATTCGTCACTTTCGAAGGTGTCGGTATGTTAAAAGAAAATTAAGATAAGCAGTTTTATATGTGTGCGATTAAGTTATCTCGTGCAAGATCGATTTTTTTGAAAATTATAACGAGACACGGGTCATAAAGTTTATCCGAGCACCGAAGAGACTATACCTTAAATATAATCCATCAAGGTGGCATTCTGGAATGCTAAGTTTAACCAAAGTTATGAATTTTTCCTTAGAATGACTTTTATGACCAGCCGGTCTTAAAGAGATAAAAGCAATTTATTCCGACCCGTTATTACATTTTTATTAGAAGGAAAAAAGTAAATACGTTTTTAATCTTAATGCATTTGTAATGGATATACATTTTTGCATTGTCTGTCGCATCGTTCTAAAATAAATGTTTGATAAAGTTACTTTGTTTATCGAAACCTGTGTTATTACGATAAATTAATTAATATCATTACATCGATATATCTGTCGTTCAATCCGATCACGAAAGTCGTGAGCAACATAAATTCGTTATTCGCCCGTCACAACGTTCGTATTTGAATCGATACGAAATAACTTTTAAACGCGACTTGAAGTTTCATAAGAAAATTGGATAATTAATAATAAAGAGGACCCCGTTTTATCTAGAAGTCACTAGGGTAAAAATAAAAGAAGAAGAAGGAGAAGAAGAAGAATAAAGCATAATTAAACACCCGAGGATGATCCAATGTCATAATTATAGAGGAGAGAAGATCCAAAGAAGCGCGAGGTATAATAGAATATCGTATACCAGGCTGTCTCTAAGAGTCTCTATTCTCTCGAAGGTGCAGTTTCTCCCTGTATATTTCACTCCCTCGTGAAATAGTAAGTCCGGCGAGTGCGTGAAAACAAAGTACTCGTGCATAATGTATAAAGAGCCCCGCGATCGCGGGGTCTGTCGCGACACGATAATGCAGAGTTGCGCGTTCGCGTTATAACACCACGAGGCTTCCACTTTTCTCTCGAAGCCCCGCGCACCTTTCATTATACACCAAGATACCGCAGGCTCCCTTCCCTCCCTCTTTTCCACAAGTTACAAGGCCTTGCCGGCGTGGTCTATGCCTGCACTTAACTCCACGAGGGCTAGAGATGTGCACCTGGTATGCTTCTTCTCAGACGACTCGCCTCCATAAGATAATAAGGAGCTTAAGAGGGTGCCAACCGGGAGGGATACGAGCTAGTTTATTCTCGATCGGTACCAGCTATCCTCCTCCTCCTTTTCCTGCTACCCGTCTACCTCCCTCATTTGCAATCTCATTCGCTATTCCTTCGAGTACAACCTTATTTTAGACGTACATATACATATCTTTCCCTTGACCCTAGATTCTCCTTACTATTCAATTTCATTGGGTACCTTCTTCTTCTTCTTATTCGCTTTTCTATTTTTTTTAACCCTTCCTTGGTTGATTATCTCGCGCGGCTTAATTGTCTTCAGGCTGCGATCGAGAGGCTGCGCGCAAACCTCCATTATTCATGACTCCTTTGGGCATTACGCGGCTTATAGCTCACCGACAATTTTGGAATATTATGCGCATGGGTTGTTAAAAGAGAAAGGAGATAGCTCGCTACGCGAAACTCCTCGTGAATTTGTTTCTTAACGTTGCTCGAGAGATTCTATAAATACACGTGTATACCGATCTCACGGGTATACTAAAATCACGAATCGATTTTAACGCCCGTTCGTTGTCGGTCTCTTATTATTACTCTATTAATAGGCACCTCCTATCCTTTAATGAGCTTTCGTGATTTCGCCGTTGAGATCATTTTATTAACTCGACGGCAACGTACGACATATTTTCGGATACTCCATTCGTACTGAATTAATTATCGAATTGATTATATCTTTTTCTTTTATTACATAAATTATTATTTTTATATAAATAACGTTGTGTAATTTGGATTATACATTTTAAAATTAAGTTACGCAAGTTTACATGTACCGTTAATTACCTTCGTAGAAATCGCAATGTTGTTTAAAGCGTTCAAAGTTCATAAATTTAATATTAATAAGTAAACAAATAAAGTTGATAAACTTTTGTGGTTACTATTATACCTCCGACTATTTATGCATTACAAAGCCCACGGTAGAGCAGCAAATAATTAATTCTTATTCATAAAAGGAGAATTTAAAGGTTTATGTTACTTTTTAATTATAAGAAAGACCGAAACGAAAATCGTAAGTTATATTATTTTTTACTGCAATTATATTAGTTTAAAATGTTAGAAAACATTATTATTATTTTTCTTTTGAACTTGATTATAACTATATAAAATATGTATAATATTTGCAAAAGCACTGAAAATTAATAAAGACTATTAAAAATTATTAAATTTTCATTTTTATTTAATTATTTTTTGAAAAATAAATGTTGTTATAATAACGTATTAAACATTTTAAAAATCTCGAAAAAATAAAATTCCTGTCGTGTTTTCCTTTCAAGAAAAGATTATATAAAATGTAAATTAAAATTGTTGACGTAGTAAATTTCTTCTGGATTTACAAACATTTTTTGCAACTCTACAGCATCTCAATTATTCTAGTTACCATAAAGCATTACGTACGATTCCATAAAGAAAAATTATTAAAACATTAAGCGAGTCTTATCGAAGGATGTCGATTCGACCGAAATTAAAACTTTCAATTTTCCATAAGGCAAGATATATTAAATTTTTCTGTTTGCTCAAACGATTCAGAAAATTCTCCACGTCGCAGCAAGTGAAAGATAAAGAGAGCGAGAGGTAGAGAGCTAAACATCGGCTTTGTAGTGCTATATGGAGCTCATTTTTGTATTATGAATTTTCTCCGCGCGAGACTTTAATGGAAATCGAGCGAAACTTTTAATTACGCGCGAGAGGACTTAATTAATCGGCGTCGTAGGGTAGAGAAATCGAAAGAGGGAGCAAGCTATGGCACGTTGACGATGCAAGAATGCTATACCCTCTTTAAATCGATTTGACGATTAAGAATTCACTCGCGATATAGAGAAAAGCGTACACACATATATATATATGTGTGTGTGTGTGCGTGTGTGTGTGTGTGTGTGTGGGTATTTATATGTATATATAAGGGTCATTGCAATTAACGCGCGAAACGGCAAGGCTGAACCTTTTAGCTTGCGAGCTTTCCTTTATATGTATATATGTATATACGTATATACATATATATATATATATATATATACACATATATACATATATATACATATATACACTTGGTCTGGGCGTCCCGGTCTTTCATTCTCTCGTGCACTTAATAATCGCGAAATTTATCGCGCGCGCCAGTTTTTGATTGCGCGCGCGCTTGCGTTTCGTAATGAATGGCCTTAACCGAAAACCGATAAACGTCGCCTTAACTCATACGCTCCGAGCATTACACCTTTATTTACGACTCTTCGAGTGGTCAAATGCGACGCGAAATAATTGCGATAGTGTTACTGACCGTCTGAAACCAATAAGAGAAAACGGTAGGCGTTGAAACTTTGCGCAAATTAATGGTACAAACGTGGGTAAACGATATTTATGTACACCTTTACGGAATGAACTGATTTTTTTTTATAAATCCATTAATATTTTTTAATTGCTCTGTATGTGAAAGTTTGGAATATTTTTATTAGTTGTCAAATTATGTGATTTCGTGAAATGCAAAATTATAATGATATAAAATGAACTTAAGTAAAACAATTCTTCGTAACGAGTTTTGTAGAAGATGCTGTTTCATTCTTACGCTCGACTTTGAGGTTAGAAACTCGAAAAAATATTTTGTGTTTAAATAAAACATGTAATTAAAATACTACTTTAACAATGTCATAATATGAGAATCACCAATTGATTAAAATTAATTGTAAACGCAAAGAATATCAAAGATAGTTTCTTTATATAATTGTCGGACTGAACTCGAGTATTACTACTTAAATGAAGACTAGTTTATATGGAATACCTATACAAAGTGTTCGTTATGTTTCCCTGCTGTTTATTTACTAAAATCTTTTTTTGTAGATTGCATAAAATATGTAAAGCAATTTATTTCAATATTATATAGACATAATACAATAAAGTAATTTTCTGTTCTTGTATACAAATTATTTTAATAATTACGACGTTGATATTATAATAATTCAATAAACATTTATTACCATTCAAGCTTCATAAAATATTTAGTTACAAACGTAATAACGTAATAATAAATACACAACATTAATTTCATTGTTCTAAATAAAAAGTAGTTAATTTTAAATTTTAATAGATCTAGCATCCGGTCTTTGGAAACATCGAATGTAAATCTAAGTATATTAAAATAAAATATTCATAACGTTATTATATAAAATTAATGAAAATGTCAATAGGTCTATCTATTTCGCCGATAGTTGAAATACTATTTCGTATAAATCAATTCCATGTATTAGTAATATATAATTACGTACATTATGAATAATTGTAATATACGTTTTCAAAATTCCGGGCGGAGGAGAATCACCAATTTCGTTACAAAAATATGTTATAGTACTATAAAAAAAGTAACTGAGACTTATCTCCTTAGGTAAGGCTACTTTTCAGATTTTAAAAATCAATAACAAGGTCCCTAAATATCTATGGGGGCTACAAATTTGTAAAATTAAATTTGCAATAAAATCAGTGACTTCCCCTCCCTTTTAAAACTTTTCAATAGCATTGGAATTATAGAAAAAAAATTTTAGGTGTTAAAAATAATTGCCTGAGAGTTATTTCACCATAAAAAATGGAAAATTTTTCATTTTTTAGGAAAATTTTCTATTTTCAAGCCATTTATCTCTCAAAATCTATTAATTTTTTTTGAAAAAAACATTACAAACAACTTTTGTTCAAAATAATCTTTAGAACTTATCTACCTGGTTACAAATCTTAGTTTTAAAATCTCGAAGAGATAGAACGCCCGAAAATATTGAATATCAAAAAAAGGCGACCACGCCATAATCGATTTGGATCTAACACCGCTCAAAAGATCACATTTTCGAGATCTTTCGAATGGCGGTGGGTAGATTATTGGCCAAGACCGCTGGTGTAAGTGATGCCTCATAAACCTCATAAAATCACTAATTTCATGTTTTAGGGCACAACTTCAACACGCGGTCTTGGCCAATAATCTAACCACCGCCATTCGAAAGACTCTCGAAAAATGTTTATCTTTGAGCGGTTGTTAGATCACATCGATATGGCGGGTCGCCTTTTTTTGATATTCAATATTTTCGGGCGTTCTATCTCTTCGAGATTTATAATTAAGAATTGTAACCCAGGTAGATAATTTCTAAGATTATTTTGAACAAAAGTTGTTTGTAAGTTTTCAAAAAAATTAATAGATTTTGAGATAAATGGCTTTGGAAACATCGAATGTAAATCTAAGTATATTAAAATAAAATATTCATAACGTTATTATATAAAATTAATGAAAATGTCAATAGGTCTATCTATTTCGCCGATAGTTGAAATACTATTTCGTATAAATCAATTCCATGTATTAGTAATATATAATTACGTACATTATGAATAATTGTAATATACGTTTTCAAAATTCCGGGCGGAGGAGAATCACCAATTTCGTTACAAAAATATGTTATAGTACTATAAAAAAAGTAACTGAGACTTATCTCCTTAGGTAAGGCTACTTTTCAGATTTTAAAAATCAATAACAAGGTCCCTAAATATCTATGGGGGCTACAAATTTGTAAAATTAAATTTGCAATAAAATCAGTGACTTCCCCTCCCTTTTAAAACTTTTCAATAGCATTGGAATTACATATATATATATATATATTGTGTGTATACACGTATATGTAAAAAAAATAATAAGTCGTTTTCCTTGTAGCCCAATATATACATGCTTGAGCACGTATATATCTTTGAGAGTTCGACTACGTGATTTAAGCACATTTTCTCCCCAGTGAGTTGGTGTGCTCCACTTTTCCGTTTCGTTCCAAGGGATGAGAGCTACTCGCCCACCGTAAAATCCCGGGTCATTAAAGACGCGTCGGGTGTAAATACTCGGAGGGTCATCGCTGTGATTATGACGACCTCGAGAACGAGGATACACGTACGTCACTTCTCTTTGTCTTTCTCTCCGTCTCTCGTCCCGCAGCTCGCTGCCGAAACAATAATTACTGGAGTCGTTAACGCGAGGGTAGTAAATGCTTATCACCTTTCAAGGAACAACGACGACAACGCTAGAGATGATAAAATGCCTGAACCCTCTCTAAAAGACACTCCTGAGTGGCTATGTACTTGTTTCCTGAATTTATGTTGCATGTATGTCTCGATAATAAAATTATTTATTTTAACGATTTTTAACTTTAGCTCTCCGGCTTTTTTTTTCTTCTTTACATTGAAAAATCGGAAATGAAGAAGTTTGATTTATTTTATATAGCAAAAATAGAATGTTTACACATGTAATGTAATTTAGCGTTATTAAATTACCTGTTCTAGCTGTTTCAAAGTTTTAATTAAATGCGCCTTAATGCAATGTAACATTTTTGTTCGAAATGTATATAATTTATTTATGTATGTATAAATATCATTGTTCGTCGTTAAACAAATGCTTAAAATATTTTATTTAATTTGTTAATAAAATTTGAACCGCTGAACATTTATAAATTTTTGTAAAAGTATACGAATTTATATATTTTATTCAAGCGTTACATATTTCATGCTTATTATTGCACTAATAACTGAAAATAGAAGTTCAAATTACAATGTACATCGTTGAATTTAAAATCAGTAAAATCATTGATAATTAAATAAAAGTCGAAATAAAATCACATTAGTAATGAACCCAACGTCACGTTATCACAGACAAACCCTAGAAAATATAGTATCGCATTTGAAACAAAACAAACAAACTAAAAATAACAGATTACTTGGATACACATAACTTAGACATTCTTTACAAAATTGACAAACATCAAAATCTCTTAGTCTAAATGAAAATATCAAACGAAACTTACTTACCCGAAAAGAAAAAAAAATATTATATTCCTCGATAGAATCGACCGATCAGCAAGTAGAATGTCTACAAACCCGACGAATCTCCCCCTTCGATCTATCACTTTCCATTGTGTGGTAAATAAAACACTCCCATCAATCACCAACGCAAAAAAAATGTTAATCCAAACAATCGATAGGAGGACTATAAAAAAGAAGAGGCAACGAATCGATTAAACTGGGTTTATAGATATAAACTCGACTATCCGACAATTACCATTAGACTGATTACCGCGGTGGAGAGTACAGTAGAAAATGACGGTGGTGAAACTCGGTCGAATGAACTCTCCGGTCCTTTAATCACTATTGAAACGGAATTGAGTCCGAAGAGAAGGCGAGCTATATTCAGAGAAAGAGAAGGCTAAAACCCAAAGACATTCAGTCTGTGTCCGGTATTCGTAATTAACTCGAAAGTCGAACGTAGTCACATCTCTTATTGCAAAATTGTACTGCACTGAGAGAAGAAAATGTTTGAGACAAATGACGTTTCTTGAGAGCTGAGATTCGATGACTTAAATATGGGCAGATAAATATTTTTTACAGTTAAATATTATTTGAATCAGTTTTTAACAGTTAAAATTTCATTCATTTCTATTAACCTAAAATCTTAATAGTTAACAACTAATCAGATGAGGCCAAGGTTTTCGAAACATAGATTTTATCCAAATTCTAGGATTTGTTTTCTAATGTTAAAGTATAAAGAAAGCCAGAGTTCTCGGAAAACTGATTATTTTTTAATTTCAAATTTTGCACGGAGGTATATTGATTGTAAACAAAAACATGTCTTCTATCCTTTTAAATATTATCAAATATTATTATTTATTATTAAATTTTTTGTTCTACTTGGCTGGTAGGTTAGGGAGGATAAAAATAAGGTTGAAAACCCCGTTAAGAGGACGTCGAAGCTAGCATTTTTACCATCAGAGTAACTCTACCTAATGGCACATATTCGCAATCAGTTTCACACTATTCTTCGTTATTTGCCGCTAGATTTCAATGAAATTTGCACAGGATATATAAAGTGATACAGAGAATTGGGCTGTGCATCGAAAAGCGGCGAAAATTGAAAGAAAAACCTTTCTGATTAGTCTAAAACTGCTAACCCCAACCGCGTACGTTATACGTATGTAGTAAGGATATTCCCCAAGAGGTGGCGCTGTATGGGTGCATCGATGTTGGGGTTAGCAGTTTTAGACTAATCAGAAAGGTTTTTCTTTCAATTTTCGCCGCTTTTCGATGCACAGCCCAATTCTCTGCATCATTTTATATATCCTGTGCAAATTTCATTGAAATCTAGCAGCAAATAACGAAGAATAGTGTGAAACTGAATGCGAATATGTGCCATTAGGTAGAGTTACTCTGATGGTAAAAATGCTAGCTTCGACGTCCTCTTAAGGAGGTGGAATTACTCGGTGAGTTACCGACCGAGCAAAAAAGTAATTATTAAAGTTATTTTAAAAAATATGGAATTTTATGCAAAACCCGAATACAGAAGCATTAGATAAGTAAATAACAAAAGTAAATAATAAGTCATTCTACAAAATTCCAGGTCAATGCGACAAAGATACCATAATAAATTTCTGCATTGAAAATGTACGACTACCAGCAATTTGGGGTTTTGACGGATTTGAGTTAATTTTTTTTAATCTACTACCACTAGTTGTAAGCAATTTAGGTAAAAATGATAGTTTTTGAAAGTTTGATTTGGTAGTACAATTTTCGTATGAAGGATCGTTAGGGTCTAAAACTTTGGCTTTTTTCACATTTTTATAATAAGATCCATGTTTCGAAATCCTTGACCTATTCTAATGAGCGTTAATACCGAAGATATATTATTTTCATACAAGTCAC
Organism: Theocolax elegans; assembly: GCA_026168455.1. Taxonomy (NCBI): domain Eukaryota; kingdom Metazoa; phylum Arthropoda; class Insecta; order Hymenoptera; family Cerocephalidae; genus Theocolax; species Theocolax elegans. The sequence goes on from CM047430.1 coordinate 58,319,977, forward strand.
TATCGATTTATAACAAATATTTTATTACAATTTATTTTTCACAAATATTTCTTTCTCTCAGTCTACGTAAACGTTTATTATGCAGTGACATTATTTTAAAATGCAGTGTTGAAAAGTGAATCGGATTCGATTTTTGATAGACGCGCACACATACACACACTATGAAAATGCAAATTAAACGGGTTTGGTAAAATAAATATACGAAGCGAATACGAAATGCAATTTTGGACAGATGTAAACTACGATGACTTTTCGAGGTGTATACGCACAGGTCAACTTTTGATTTCTCAATGGAACGCGGGGAACACGGCCAATTGAGAATTACCATGGATACAATGGCATTTTGGCGGGAAAATTATAAACTGACGCCTCTGGGTGGAGGATTAATCAGGGTAATGGAATATTTAATTGCGCGGGGAAGGCACGATGGTAAAAATGCCATCGTTGAAAACTTTTTATCTCGGCTAGTCAAATTAATTAATTGATTCTCTTGAGTGACTAAACGAAAATATTATTATGCATATTGTATCCCGCGCCTACGTTTCCATACCTCATTGTAATTGTATTATTAATTAACAATGTTTAAGGTTTCAAAGAGTTCGGTGAACTAACGTAAATATTTTTTAAAACATTGATCGACGAAAGCGTATATTGTTTCAGAAAATAGGTATTCCTTGTATATATATATCTATTTTAAATAAATAAATTTTTTTTAAAATCCTTTATATTTTTAAATCACTGTTTACCATATAATCTTTAGGTTTAAAATCAATATTCTTTTTACTCAATATTACCAAACAAAAATTTAGTTATTAAATTATAATTACAAGAATGTTTTTGTTTCATCCGTCACGTCTTTCCTTCTGTTTTAAACTATCGAATTTTTTCAGATTTTTAATTCGATATTTTAAATGTATATTTGGGTTGAAAGGTCTAGATTCCTATAATTTGGGTTCAATATCCCGTTAAGGGGGTTGCATACCCAATGGGTTACCGACTGAACACAAACAGATATTTATTACATTTATGTTAAAAATTTGGAGTTTTACGGAAAAACCAAATAATGAAGTACTAGATAATTAAATAATAAGTCATTCTACAAAGTTCAAGGTGAATACAACGAGTACACAATAATAAATTTCTACAACCGAAAATATACGATTTTTCATGATTTTTCGGTGTAGAAATTTTCTAGGATGTCTTTGTCATATTGACCTGGAACTTTATAGAATGTCTTATTATTTAATTAACTAGTACTTCTGTAATTGGATTCCGCGTAAAATTGCATATTTTTTAAAATAAATGTAATAATTATTTTGTTTTGCTCGGTCGATAACCCAGTGGATCTGCCTTATTACGGGACGGGACATCGGATCCAAATTATAGACTTAATTTATTGTTATTGACTCTGATTTACAATATTATTTTAATTGAAGTATTGAGTATATATCTTTAAAAATAAGGAAATTAAATAAAGTTTGTAATATCTTTAAATTTGAATAGTAGTAGTTTTAGGTATGCTATTCAAACTGCCTCGGAACTTAACATTTGGCTTCTGAAGTTCGAGTTTTGTTGAGCACTTAAAAGTGAATCACTTGAAACGATGTATTCGCAGGAAAAAAATAGCTCGCTAGTTTATTTGCGAAACGAGTTAAACGGTCTTTATAACGGTCACATATAACTTATATATATATATATATATATATATATATATACGATTTCCAGCGTCTCCGTGTAAGTTGAACCGGCGAATCCAAGAATTGAATAGCGCATCCCATTATTTTTCATCGCGCGTAACCGATCCGAATATTTGATTAAACGTTGCGGTAAACAAAGGAAAGTAAAGAACAAGAGGAGAGCAAGAAGAGCCAAAGAAATATTGTGGAATCGAGAGAATAAGAGAAAGCGTGTATATAGAGAGGGTGAAAGGGTTAAAGGAAAACGTGAGCGCGGCATCAATTAGAGAATTGAATTGGAGGGTTTGCTAAACACCGGCCGTTCAGCGGTCGGTTAACCCCCGTCGCGAAGAAAACGATAATTCTTCGGCCGGGCACAAGACGAACCGTCGTAATTTCCATCGGGGAAGGAGTTCCGAGTTAAAGGAGGGTGGGCGAAATCCAATTCCAAGGCGGTAGACAGTAGTTAGCTGCCGAGTCGGCGAGACGGCTTTAATGCCCCGTGTACACAACTCGAGGAGAGAAGCTGCGACGACGTTAACAACGTCGGTCGTCGCGGTGCATAAGACGTCACGTAGAATTCCTGGAGGGTGGCTAAAGGGGGAGGCCCACAGAACTACGGAACCCCCGAACAGAGAGTGAGAGAGACAAGTCCACGGAATATGCGCGCACGACACACTGACAAAGTAATAAGCGAGACGGAGGTAGGAGTTTCGGTATTTACAAACCAAACCCAGCCCGAAAAATTGAATTAGAATGTTTATTTAGAACCGTTCCTAATGGCTGAGTGCTCGTATAACAAAAAGTTACGGGTTCACGTCTCGCTTCTCTATTGGAGTTATTCTTCACCTGAATCAATTAGGTCGCGACGTTGTTCATTATTTTTGATAATTGACGTTGCAATCGTACGGATGTTGATTAGAATACTACCTTAAAAATTGTTGATCGTTAATCCCTGTCAAAATTATTACAAATCAGCGGATTTCGAAAACAATGTTAACGCGGTTGTTACAGTCGGACAAAACATAATTGGTTTATTTTAGATAGTTAATTGTAATGTCTGCATTATGTTGGTTTGCAACGTAATTACCGATATCAGAAATAATACATTAGAGTTGAATATACGATCGGATTAAAAGCCGAAAATGTGCTATAGCTATCGAAGTGGAAAACGAAATTTTATACACGATATACGAGAGGCAATAATTAATGATAAAGATAATTCAAATAGTAAGAAATATAAAGTGAAAGGAAAGGTAGGAAATGAGAGATACTCGGTGGTGGTAGACTATAGAGAACTAAACACACAAGGTGTAAGGGAAGGATGGAAGGGAAATGTGTATGTGTGTGTATGTACATATAGAAGAAGGTATAGTGTAGCATTATCCCGCGACATAGCAGGATAGAAACGAGGCTTCGGCCTTAACCAGGTATAATGTACTCTATAGCACGGATACCTCGACGCCTTGTGCCCTCTCTCCCTTTCTGCTTCGTTCGCTCGGTATCTTCTCCATTATGTGGGTGTGTGTGTGTGTAGCGCCCCCACCTCCCGTTTCACAGCGAAACAACCGGCCAAATGAAGATACATCGCTTTCATTATAACCTACCTGGGTGACCACTTTCTCCCTCTACCTCCCTCTATCTCGGTCTTTTCTTGCCCACTATAATGCATACCGTCTGTGTTTCTCTATATACTCGTGTTTCTACGTCATTTAATGTTCCGTGACATCTTCTCGGGCGTTATCATTCCGAGGCTTGATAAAACGTCCGCGGAAATTAAGCCGACCGAGAGGGAGAAATGCACTTACATTTTCTTTTTTTTTTCGTTTCTTTTTGTTCATTTTCTTTTTCAACTCTCTCTCTCGTTATTGAATGAGACTCTATCTCGATGGCAGTTTTGAATCATTACTATATCTCTTGCGGGCATGGATCTTTGTTGCTGAGAGGTTGAGATGTACATCTTTTTCAGTCCTTACATTCGGATAACACTTTCGAAATTCCACTAACGAGAATATCCCAGAATTTAAGTTTCACTCGCATTGATTGTATCCGATGTGTAACGAGCTTGAAACTTGATTAAAATAAATATATCACTCGAATTAGCTTGATAAAAGTTCAAAATATCGCGATCGTCAATTAATTCACCTGCAGTCTTGCTAGTTTTGTCATTCAATGTTATTCGATATTAAGAAAGGTGCTATTTACGTATGTTATCCCTGACGTTTTCCCGGATAGAGATTTGTACGTACTATTTTCGGACTTAATTTCAATGACACGAGAAACATAAGTTTACAATTTACCTATTATACATGCCTCGCTAATCTTAATTTGTATACCTACTATAACACGTACCGGTATTAAACTCGGGCTAAGTGATTAATAGCTTTTGCATCTAAGTTTTACGTGTACATCGCACTCTCTTCTCCTACTATTTTTCAAGATCCTTTCAGAATAAAATATTAAATTCTTTAATATTTGACAAATGTGTATTATTGATAATAATTATATTTATGTAAACTTGAGGTCTACGATGACTTGGTCGGACTATCCCGTTTGATACAACCACTACAAGTATTTTCAATAAGTGCTTTCTTAACTAACATAGACAGCACCAATTTAGGAGCATAAAGAGAATGAAGGTAAAATAATAAAAAAAATATATATACATAAAAATTGCATGTAAGAGTATACTGCAAACATATATATTCTCTTAATAATGATTTAGTACACACACATACATACACACACACACACACACACACACACATAAATGTAAAAATATTACATTTAGAAAGTTGTTTGGCACATATAAAACTGGAAATTGCAATATAATACTTGTTATCCAACAATTTTAGTTTATATTTTGTAATGTACGTATTCGTGTAAATTATATATTTCTATGCCATTTTTTTAAAGCATAATGTTTCTATGAGTAAATTGTAACTTTGTGTAATGAAATAATGTTCTAACTGAAGCTAGTATTATCCGGAGTACAATTCTAAATTGTTTGATGAACGACCGTGCACGGAGAAAAATATAATGATGACATAGTGTCACTTTGATACGTAAGTGACAAAGCACCATATTGCAAACTATATTCTCTTCGTTGCGTTGAATTAACTTACACATTAAAATTTCCTTAAGGGACTATCAAAGTCCATTTTCACCGTGTCAATTATAGACAAACCAAGATATCATCGTGACAAAGTCAACTTTTATCATACCTACATTATCGACCGAGTTAAACAAGTAATTTTAAATATAGATTAAAAAGTCTGATTGTATTTGAAAAAGTACGAGAAGACGTGCCTATGGTTACAAACAATTGACCTCGGTGCAAAATTTCCAAGAAATCTCTTGGCAAAAGTATAAAAAAAATCAATAATCAACGCTTTTTGGTAAGGAACGGTTCTCGGAAAACCGATTATTTTTAATTTCAAATTTTGCACCGAGGTATATTGTTTGTAAACAAAGGCACGTCTTCTCGTACACTTTCAAATATTTTCATATATTATTATTTGTTATTCAATTCTTTGTTCGGCTCGATTGGTAGGGTAGGGAGGATTATGGGTTACCGGCCGATCAGAAAAGATAAATATTACCTTTATTTAAAAAATATGCAATTTTATACAACATCTAAATACATAACTGCACTAGATAATTAAATAATAAGTCATTCTACAAGGTTCCAGGTCAATACAACACGGTCAGCCCAAAAAATTTCTGCACCAAGAAATCACGAAAAATCGTACATTGTCGGTGCAGAAATTTTTTACGGTGACTTTCTTATATTGACCTGTAACTTTGTAGAATTACTTATTATTTAATTATCTAGTACAGCTATGTAATAGGAATAAAATCGCGTATTTTTAAAAATAAATAAAATAATTATCTATTACTGCTCGGTCGGTAACCCACCGGGGTACGTATACCTGAAAAATATAAATTTAATTACATTAAAGCCCTATACGTTATGAAACCCTACATTCATCACGCAATATTGATATATAGTTGTAATTCGAGCGACTAGTATATTTCAATATAATTTAAATAGTATATATATATATATAAATTATAAAAATAATCCGTTGTACATGGACATGGGACACGTAAGTTCGCATGATCATTAAGCACCGGGGTAATATTTTAAAGTGAAAAGAGCGTTGCAAAAAAAGCAGATGTATATGCAGAGAGAAAGAAGATGAGTAAAGGAAAAGAACGAACGAGGGAAAAAGAACGTAGAGAAAGCGAGAGAGAGAGAGAGAGAGAAAGAGTGTCTTCTTTCTTACATATCACAGGCCTCACACTCAATATGCAGATTTTCCCATGAATTTCTAGATACCGGGCAAGGAGGCGCGTAGGAGCGATTTATTAAAGTGCACGGAAGAGAAAGCTAAAAGAGAGAACGGGAGAGGTATAAGGAAAAAGGGGAAGGAAGAAGAAAAAAAAAGGTGTGCGCAAAAATACAGGAGGAGATGAGGCAAAACCCGGTTCGCGCACCCCGCATTTATCTTGTTCCGCATCCCGTCAGACGAAAACCAAGAAGAACCTCGTTCTCTGAAAAATTCTCTTCTATGTATGGGTATATCTGCCATGGAGTAACCTCGAGAAAGAAAACTTGTTAGCTGCGATTAAACCGTTAACGTCATTTCACATCTTACGTATATATTTGACACGTTATTATTACGTTTATTGCTCGGTACATTGGTAATTCGTTATTTTATTTTTTTGTTTAAGTAAAGGTTGTATTCTTGATTTTGATGAAACAACCAATTATATCCTTTAAGAGGCGACGTTTCAACAGATTTCCTTCAAAACTCGAAACTTTCCAAATTAACCACTTCAATTATGAATGGATAGCGTTGGTGTAATCATTATATTAATATTTTTAAAGTTATCTTGCAGTCAAATGGTAACTATAATTTATTTATTTTTCAAATGAAGCCAATTACAGTTGATTCAAATAGAATTATAGTGTGACAATTATATAGTAAATATAATTATTATTGAAACAGTACTCCTCAGTCGATAAATCAGTCGAATGGTAATATAACTAACAGAATGTAAAAGGCAAAACCGACTGATTCCATGGAGCTGAAATACTATTTTAATTACACAAATATGGTATATTATAAAAACCAAAACATTATAGCTCTTCCATCGACTACTACCAATCATTGTGCTTTATTTCATACAAAAATATTTATGCATTCAAAAATGTCATTCGAAGGAAATTTGACTCATACATCTATGGCAGAAAATTAAGAGTTAAATTCTCTTTCAATACCATTTTCGGATGGAATTAATATGCTATGTATGAAGTTGAATAATGACAGATAGTTCTGCAACGAAATGCAATGATGTCTTGGTTTTTCATAATTTACCACATTTATTAAACTATAATAGTTTTTCTCGTTTTGATTGGCTCGGTTGGTAAAAATCGACTTCAATATCTCCTTAATTTAAACATATAATTCAACACTTTAAGTAAAATTGTAAATTTTTTAATAATTCACATTTAAAAAAATCTCAATATAACGGAAACATTTAGAAGCTTTTGTAAAAAGAAATAATCGAAGATCTTGATTTCTACTTTTTCACAACAAAGGTTATTTGAACGACAAGTGATGATAGCTCATCGATAAATTCGAAAAGTCGCGAAAACAAACGCTTTATTAGTTTGTTAATGAATTAAAGCGCTATATCTTGGTAAAAATCTTAGTTTGCTTCAAAATTGCTACTAGAAACAATCATAAATCATCCAAGTTAATTGAATGTACCTAAAACAATAAAGTGCAGAGGTATAAAAAATTTGGAAATTATAATAGGAGAAATAAGGATTTTTAGGAAAGTAAAACAGATTAAAAACGTTTTCTTATGCATTTATTTTCTGCATTCAACATAGTTCTTGGATACAAAGAAGCAGCTTGTTTCCCTCTTCTAAGAAATTAAAAATAAAAGGATTTATTTTGATCAGTCAGTTATGTTTACATTTCATTCTTCTTTGACACCGATTTATATATATATAGGCGAAAACGAATGTATTCATTTAGTACGATGGAATTATTCTCAGAATATCAAGGAAAATTGTCATTTGCATTGATTTTGTATAATTTGTATTCGTGTCGATAGTCTAATATAAAAGTAAAAATTGTTTGATTGACTTTTTATTTGAATTAAATAAATATACCTACCTTACCTTCAAGAAATATAAACATTATTTTTCGTCTCAAAGCTGTTATGGTTTTCAATTCTCAAATGTAAATTATAGACATTTCTTATTTTAACGACAGGGAACGGGTGAGAGAAAGATTAAAATAATGTTAAGGATATAACAAATTTATTCAATTTTCGAGCTCAGTTTCTTTTACTATTTCAATATTATCTTTACTTATTGAGTTTAAATTGCAATAACTTGGACTCTATGTACTTTGGATTGGAATTATAAATTGACGGAACAGCTGTTGAGAAAACTTATAAAACTTTAATAAGGATTAAATAATGATTTTCCTTTCCCCTTTCATATTATGTATAGTTTACTAAATCTTCGTCAGTTTAATTTTTTAATTTACGAGTGGAATAAATTAAAATTTTTTGCGTGTACACGTTGCGAAACCTAATTATTTACTTCGTTAATTTTATCCTCCATTGTAGATTGTATTAAGGTACCGATATTGAGAATGATAATAATTAAATAAATTATTTATTTAAATAGTTGGCAACGTTTCATGTACGTAGTTTACATACCTCTTCAGATACTATAATTATTTATATAACACAAGTATAAATTATCAAATTTTTACAATTTGAACTTAATAAATAATGAACAAGTAGGTTATTTTTACTATTGACGTTGAGAACGGTGTTACAATATCGCCATAGATAAGCATCGTCGAATACCGTCACATACCCAATTGTTGATCATGAACCAATTTCTGATCAGTGTATTATTTCAATAAAATAATAAGATTTACATAAATCTAAACGTTGCTACGCACAATTTGAAGGTTAAACAATCAATAATTGTTTAGTAGACTTAAATAGAAAGTGGTATATGTACCGAAAATTTACTGATCAGAAATTGGTACTTCCCGCTTTTTTTTTCTTAGATTGTTGCTTACTTTAAAAATAGCACCTATTTTATTTTTCTGAGATGGCTAAAAGGAAGTTTAATACTTATACTTACTGTATCCGTCTAAATATATACAATTATTAGCTTTTGTAACATAAATTTATTCTATGAACGTACAGATTTATCTTAATTGATCAACAATTGGGTATGTGACGGTAAGTCGAAAATTAAAATCGGTCGTATTTATATAAAAACAAAGGTGAGCGTGTGTGTTTACAAATAAAGTTATACACGAATACCTACATATAAGGAGTGTGCGGGTAGCCAGACTACCCGACCCGATCGGGTTCGGGTATTTTCTTCGGGTTCGGGCGGGTACCCGACCTTTTGGGGACCCGAAAATTTAACGGGTAACCCGTAATTTGCGGGGTACCTGACAATTTCAGGTAGTCCAAATTTTTCGGATAACCCGAGTATTTTGGGTAGTCCGAATTTTTCGGGTAACCCGAGTATTTCGGATAATCCGAATTTTTCGGGTAACCCGAGAATTTCGGGTTGACCGAATTTTTTCGGGTAGACCGAGTATTTCGGGTATTCCGAATTTTTCGGGTAATCCGAGTATTTCGAGGCCTCGATAAAACTAAATAAATTTCTGCCAGGGTTTATTTATTAATTTATTTATTTTATTTTCTTATTATTATATTTCCCTTGTAATTCTTATTAAAAACTTATTATCTTTTTTACATTAATTGTGAAAGAAATATTATTTAATAAATAATTAGAATTGTAACATTGGGATAGCGCGAGAAATATTCGAGCAGTCCAAAACATTCGGATAGTTCGTTACATTCGTGTAGCACGAAAAATTCGGGTATTCCTTAACATTCGGGTAGCCTGAATCATTCGGGTAGACCGAAATATTTCGGGTAGCCCGAAAAATTTCGGGTTACGGTAAAACCCGAAGCCCGACCGACTCAAACCCGACCCGACGGGTCGGGTTTTCGAATCGGGTAACCCGACTTTCCGGGTGCCCGCATGCGGTGTGCACACTCCTACTATATATAGTCTCTTTAAATCATATCAGAACATTTCTATATTGCTCGTTTGAATATTGTATGTCTTCTTCTCTATATTAATTGTCGAATTAAAATAATTGATATGGAACATTTCAGAAATAAGTCGTTTTTTATAACACGGTTCCGTATCTAAAATTATTGTATTATCCGAAACATTAATGATTTATATGATTGCGTACGGACGACAATTTATATTTGTTATTAACGGCAAATTTAATAATACTTTTAATTTTCTTTTGATAAATTTAACAAATGAATATACGATGAATTACGATTTTTATATACGCGTGACTCTTTGTAATTATTTAACATTACTTTCAATTCCCTTCGTGTCTGTGGGAAAATTCATATTTCTTTATTTTTTGTGGGTATTCTGTAATAAGATTTATCAGAAGAGAATATCATTACAACATGGTAACTTTCATAATTGATAACCATCCGAGATTGATGGTGTGCAAAGCTATCGGATTTCTTCGAAGTGTCCTTATCTCCTTCTCGTATATCTAACGTTATACTGCTAAAACTTTATAAATTATTAATAAAAATATTTCCTCGTATCGAATAGTTGTTTCTGAAACAATAATTACCCACCTATTACTGCTAAAAAATTTATATTAAAAAGTTAATCTTTGAGTAGTATATTTATTTTCTTTAATCAAACACAAACTTAAAATTACACGGAGAGATAAGTTAAATAAAAATTTAGGTGAATATCCCGGATATAGTAAATTTTATCATACTAGCACTACAGTTTTTATTTAAAACATTTAGATACATTTTGTAAAAAAATTGAATTCCAAGTTCAAATACATCATCTAGAAGAATATATTAACGACTGTTAGGTTCCTCTCGAGAAGGAAGAGATAGAGAAGAAAGGGAGGAAAGAAAGAAAGAATAGAAAGAACAAGGTCTGCTCGTAAATTAGTCATTGAATAATAAACGCCCATTGCAAGTTGCACAATGAGCAAGTTGATTTGCGGTGACGACGTCGGCAACCGCTTAGTCGTACTTGAATGGGGCTTCGTTTCGACAATTGATAGCCACCTGTAATGCGCGACAATCGTGTATATTGCCTTATTAAATTATCGAGCTCGCGTACAGCTCGATATCATGCCTTTTCCGAGTTGGCTTAAGGGCTATTTTAACATTTCCCTCCTCCCTCCCCGCTCTTGGTCACCGGCTATTATTTTCCCCTTTCCCCAATGGCACATGCACGTCCTGTATATGTGGGAAGCCAGATTGGGAACGGCAAGGCGAAAACCCAAAACGTGGTTACAATATGCGAAACTCCGGAAAAGAGGCATATTTTTACCTTTCTCCCACTGGGATAAAACGTTGTATCGCATCGGCCAATAAACTTTATAAGCGTTCGCGAAATATGTACCATTTTGCGAAATAATAAAGACGATTTATCGCTTTTCAATGTTTCCCTTTTCTTTATAATGCGGAGAGACAATTTTACGCTTCGTTTACCCGTATCATTATATGACATTTCCTATTTCAAAATGCTCATTCTCTGTTTATTCGTGTTTTCGAATTATATTTTTTTTTTGTTTATCTACTAAGAGTTAAGCTCCTAGTCTACCTATTGAAACTTTGTAGAAACAAATAGATATATATTTACTACACGTGTGGCTGATGCGCGACAAAGTATTTTTGTTGCCGTGTTATATAATGCGATTGCGCATCCATTTTCTTACACACTAATGCAATTTTAATCAAGACATTTCTTTCTCTCGCGTTCTCGTAATGCTGGTAATGTAATACTTCAATTAAAACTAAAATAAAATTGGTGATATTATTTATACGCAAGGTGCATCAAGGCTTCCTTTACGAACGTTCATAAACTTTCAACGATATTAAAACGCGCGTATGTATTATCTGATTCTTGAACGAAGTATTAACAAATATTATAAAATTAAAAAAAGTTTTTTAGTTCAAAAATGTATATTACCACTCAGAAGTTTGGGTTCATTTGAGTAAAAATAGATAATGTTATATTAATGTTTCTATGAATACAAACTTTCGCAATTTCTTTAAAAATGATATACTGGATAAAAATTTAAAATACCAAATCGAATACTCTTTGAAATTTTCATTCAACGAAATTTGAATACAGGCATGTCCTTGTCAGGTACAGACAATTTCAAGTGACTATTAATAAAAACTTTTTTATTTTAACCTTTTAGTCGAAATTAAATATTCGTAAATCGACTTTAATTATAGATTAATCAAAAGCTTTTCTTATTACCTTTCTAATGATTTCCAATAGATTTTTAAAGCGTCAGTCGGACTAAAGATATTAAGCTTCGTAGTTGATTCGTTTTTTGCTTTAGCGAACCTAAATTTTAGAGCGGTAGTGCATATTTCACAAATTAAATAATGAATCTTTATTAATAATGTAACGTTAATTAAAAATTAAATAATTAGGTATAACGAATAAATGATAACTCATTAAATCGAGTAGTAAATAAATAAATAGTTTGTATCATAAAAGTTATCGAAATAATTCACTTTGCAACCCGTTGGTTCTCCCTGTAAACGTATATATACTTTTCGCCTTTCGTTCTATTGCGGCGGCATAAAGAATAAAGTATGCACGTGGAGCGATTTTTCCGGGCGATAGGATTTCGCTTGTGAAATTTAATAACTCAATTTTAAATGGGGTGGGGAAGAGGAAGAGAGGGAGTGCGAGCCGCGGTAACATTATTCAAAACAGTTTTTCGAACAATGCCGTAGCGCATGAATTTTCATTTTGTATTAATCATACACAATGAAGAAACCGTACGGATCTTTTCATTGAACATATATTTCTTTTTTTTTTACTTTAAATTATTCGTTAAATTAACGCGCGTGTTTAACCAAGTGCGATATAATGCGTTAATTAAATGTAAGGAAAATTTTAAATTAAATGTGTTTAATCGTTATTCGAGTGTAGATTTTAGTCAATATTTTTCTAGACTGTGAATAACAAATACGAAAAAATAAAATTCAGTGAGTAATTGTAATTAAAGAAATTGTATTTTATTAAAGAAAGAGCTGAAGGTTAAAATAAAGTTGTTATAATGATTCGTTGGTTAAGAGAAGAGGATGTGCATGTAGTGAACGCATTTATACGAGCGACACCTGACGTTTACTGCTTTTACTTATTGCACATGCTGGTGTGCAATAACCAACGGTGGCCTTCTTTCTCGTCGCGACGCGGACTAATTTGCTTATGTACTTTTGACGCGCGTTGAATGTATATACGCGTCGAGAGTGTTGATGGGATCTGGCGTGTCTTGTTGAATCGCAAGTGATTGCCTGGACTCCACAGGGATTTATTGACGGCTCTTGCGGCGTATATACGTGTAATGAAATCCTTGGTATACATCGACGGTGCGTTATTTCTTGTCAACGACGTGAACCATTATTTTCAAATGATTATTGGTCTTCATTCGCTTTCCTTTTATTTTTGACGATTTTTTCAATCTTTGCGTGAGAAGAGGTCGTACATACATTTATTATGCTGTTACACGGAGAGAAATTTTCTTGCGTACATACTAAAAAGCAGTCTAGTAAAAATTACAAGAATCTCGAGTAATGTGGCCATATAACGAAAAAAAGATCCCAAAAATTACTAGACTGCCAAGTGATGTTACGCAACATCAAGTAAAATTTACACTAAATGTAGTAAAATTTGAGATAATCACAAACTAAATTTTGGAAATAATCGTGCAATTTTTCTTAAATTTTTTTACCGTTTATGAAATTAAGCAGTTTATGAAATTATGTAAACGACGTGGAGGCGCAGTATGATAAGGACTTCGTACATTCCAAACTTTGCAGATTCGATCCCGATGATTATCCAAAAAATTTTTAATTAATAAAATTTAATAAAATAAAACACTGTTTTTTTAATAAAAATATCTAAAAGAAATAATACGTGGAAGAAATATAATTTTTTTCCAATATTTAAAAAAAAATATTAAATACGATTCAGTCTAAGCAAAAATTACGAGATTCGCAGTCTTTTACCACATTACTTGAGAGTTCATGAATTTTTACTAGACCTATTTGTAATATTTACAAAAAATTTCGTTCCGTCATGAATTGCAAACAGAAACTGTAGGAATAACAAATTCTACTACCTTCGTAGCAACGTTCAAAAATTATTCGGCACTTTTCATATAATTTCCTTATTTTTGGCTAGATTTTTCAAACATTACTACGGAATAAAATAGCCTATATTTTTATTATTTTCAATCGCTATATATACTAATTAGCAATGTATACGTCGTAGTGAAAAGACATTTTTATAAATAATTATTTGTAAAAACTTTCAGTATTCGTAATTATTATAAACATTCATAAATGATTAATTAAAAGAATAATAATTATACAAAAAGTTGCTTCGTATTAGTACGCCTTCATAGGCTTCAGTTATAAGTAAAAAAAACTTAAAAAATGTCGGATGTAAAGTATTTTTTGCACTGTCAATTGAAGAGTTAAACTGAATTTGAAATCTATTTGAATGCCATTAAGCACGTGAATGTAGATCAACCGTTTGTGACGAATGTACAATGAATGTAAAAACGTATGACACGTTACTTTTCAAAGTCTCCAAGTTGATGAAGTTCTCGATAGTTATTCGAAACTTTTTCTTCTGACGCGTATTCTTAGTAGAATTATTTAATAATTAGTGAACTATAATTAACCCACAAAACTTGGCGATTCGCTACTAAGCTATACTATATTGTAGTTTCTACCGTGTTATCATCGTACATTATTGCAGAGTGACCCGTTGGCGATTTTCTTTCCTTTTATCTCTAACATATTTTGATGTTTATTATGCGAGAGAAACGAAGATAAAAAATCGCCACCTGGCAACTCTGTAATAATGATTATTGTACTTGCAAGACAATGGTCGAATTACAATACAGTATTGTAAAAATTGTTATTTTCGTAGTTTATAAATTTTTCAATAAATTGTATTGTAACTTTTAGGTGATTGTATTTCTCTCGTATATTTATATGTAAATATATAAT